>SFZH01000008.1:27161225-27569908 GCA_021234535.1 Stichopus chloronotus | reverse complement strand
AGGCGGTGAGGGCGAATTGCTTGATGCCGCCATGAATTTTGGGTTCACATCCGTACTTAGTAGGTTCTCGAAGAATGGGTAATTATAGGATTTTGACCATGATGTAAACAGCGCTAGAAAGAGTGTAAATCTCCAGGAGGGTAGTCACAATATAGTCGGATTTTCCGCCACTTACATGGCGCCGTAGGCGTCATTCGATAGCGAAACGATTGTCATACCAGCGTGGGGTCAATGGGCCTGCCACAGGGCCCCTTGAGGGGTCCATGGGCGATCCCGGTAGGGGTTCAGGGTGCACAGCACCTGGAAACTCAGAGATTTTAGCGTTTTTAGACGTATACGAATCAATTGAAATACATGGTAAATTTCAACTCTTTAAGTTTTAACAGGTGAAAACACGATAATCCTATCAGAAAAAAATCATTGATCGTGCTTCAAAATCAAAACGTTCTATGAAATGTTGCACATGTCATGTAGAGTAAACTGTATTACATACATTTTTGAAGTTGAAATGTCCCTAAAAGTTTCGTGAAAAGAATCACGTAAGATCGTGTGCAGCCTTCCGAAATTTTTTTAAGTAACCATATCCTAACACAGTGGGTGTATACTGAATAGCCTAACCACCCTGGCAATTCATATTTCCGTATAACAGGGAACAAGCGACATTCTGTAAGTTGCAGGTCTCAGAGTTTTATTGTTTTGTTCATTGATCATAGTCACTTTAAAATGTTTAGACTAAAGGTTGAAGATCAGCAGACTATTGGTTTCGCGAAGGGTTTTGGACATAGAAATATACGTTCATTTTTGTATTTCTATGGGTTGCGATATGTCCGCTAGCTGTCCTTCTGCAGATAATTTGCGTATGCAGGCACGCCTAAGGCAGGCCTAAGCTTATGCTTTTTAATTGACATTGAATGTAGTAAAGGAGGTATACGTAGAATCCTCTGGAAACATTTGCCAACGTTCTTTTTTCACATATATAACTTGAAAAATATTGACCATGAGTAAAAAATAAGGGCATTATATTACAGGAATTGTAATTTACTTCAATTTTTGTTGAAGATTGAACGTGGATGGGGCATTTCGGATACGCATTTGAATGGATTTATTTACCAGTTATTTTCGGACGTAACTATTTAGGAAACCACATGTGTGATCTCTACCATTCTGTGATGGATTGTTCAAAACAAGTTATGCATGGTATGTACAAGATAGACACGGCCAGAAGTCCAGAAGCGGATTTCCCGCGAGACGCAAAATTTCCCGGGAAGGAGCCTCCCCCTTCCCGACTTTTTACAACCCTGTCATAAAAACACGTGAGGCGGTAATTACCGTATTTTTTGGCGAGGCGGTCTTAAAAAGTTGCGAGGCGGCCGCCTCCGGAATTAAGTACCAGGGGAAACCCTGGGTTCTTTCGGAAGGTTCTCCATGACGGATCTTGCAAAGAACAGTTCTCTGGCCCATACCAAGGCAACTCAGACTACGTAATCTAAATGCGTTGGCTCATGGGGTAGGCCTACGCATTTTGTTGACCAACCATCATGTTGTTCACATCAATAGTTCCTAACAACTGTGTTCATCCGCGCGGCATGCTGAATTTTTATTTCCACGATACCCACCACGATGTGGGTGAAAGGATATTTCAGTATCTTGTAAAGGAGCTTTCAAGTCAAGGTTAGGGGATAAATAATAATAATACTAATCCCATTTTCATATAGCACAGTACCCCAGAAGTTAATCAGACACAAAGGCTTTTACAGACATTACCCCTGATCCCTGATTACCCCTTCTTCCAAAGGCTGTTCCAGCTGAACAGGAGATGATATGTTTCCATGTTTGGGAATAGTTAGAAAATTGCGTGAGAGTGAGCAAAGACAAGGCTGTATTCTATTGATGTTCAAGAAATATTCATTTACGAATGTGAATATTTCCAAAAATGTGGTTCACTGAACTCACCATAAAATGTTCCAAATACGGCTTAGATTGCACGAGAGAGCTTGTAAAATCTCAGGGCTTCCAGGGCCCGCCATTAGGGCCCTGGACCCACACCGGTAGGACTTCGTGCTCCGCACTCGTGATGTGCGCTGCGTGCACACATAGGGCTTTCCTCTATGGCCGGTCCAATGCACAGTTGCTTCAGACGGGCCTGATTACTCAGTCAGCATAGTGCGAAGAAGGCCTATATGCCTCTTGGCTATAATGGTGGAACAACAGAAGGAAGTGGGGTTGGTGGTCTGACAATGATATCTTTACTCATCTTGGATTGCAGTTAACTTAATTCAACCATATTATTGGGTTCTGATTTTGCGGGTTTGACCTGCATTTGAACACCCAAAGCTGCTGACTGCATGGCTAGCAGTATGCCCTTTGAGAAATACCCACATTTCACATCTCCATAGAAGACAAATTTACTGGAAGATGCAAAAAGGGAACAACACAGTTCATCTCATAGCACAGTCAATTCTGCTTTTGTTGCACTCAATGCATACACCTTGCAACACTTGCTACAGTATCGCAACATCACTATTGGCTATAATTGTCACAGCAGATTTGAATATGATCCTTAGGAGTAACTGCAGAATACAACGTCCTGATAAAAATCTCGGAGGCGAACTGCACTGCGGTTCTTCCTAATTGCGCTTCCAGTAGAAATCTTGTGCCTAATCATAAGCTTTCTAGGCTATGTTGGATGCATCTGCATTAGCTATATCATTCAAATTTTTTTGTGGTAAAGTCCCAGCCCACTTTGAGAACGACTCAACATGTGATTGGGATACAACATTCTTAGTCCACTGATTCTGTGGAGGCGCAGTCCCAGTGGCAGCTAGCTACATTCTAAGTCCACTGATTCTGTCATCTGAGTGGAGGCCCTGTCGCAGTCCCAGTGGTGGCTAACAACATTTTAAGTCCACCTATTCTATCATCTGAGTGAAGGCACATGCAGTCGCAGTCCCAGTGGCAGCTAGCTAACAACATCGTAGTTCCCAGATTGGAAAGGTTGCAGAATGTGTGAGCAAGAATTAGTATATCCAGTGGTTTTTATGTGGCTTGGGCAGTGATGCTGAAATCTAAATCCCCTGCACACAGTTTGCTATTTTCAGGTTAGAAATTCTGGATACAGCCAGAATATAAGAACAAAGATGAGCCATTCACTGCAAATAAAAGAATGTGCATGGTGACCATCCACACCAGTAGTATAGTAGTACCATCTTCACAATTACAGAGATTTCTATGACGTAGTAGCATATGCCCTCTGGCTGCCCCAGCAGACTTTCAACGTCAAATCGACAGTGGAAAACCACTCCATTCCTAAGGTCAGCCCGACGTCAATTAGCGGTGTACCAACATCTGCGACAAAGAACGCGTTATAATGTGAGATTAGGTTGGGGTTTACAGTCTTGTTATGACTGCCCCAGCGACGGATGTTTAGTTCACAACACAGAGTGAGAGAGACGTCAGAACACAGAAAAATCCAGAAAGAAAGGTGACGCTAATTTTTTTTACGATCAGAGTTCCATTTACTGCTTGATTTGACTGGCACACACAAATTAAGTTAAATTATCTGACGATTGGAAGAGAGAAACGAAAGGATGGAGAGAGTTTACATTACAACGGTGACACAGGCCTACATAGTACACAAAGAAAACTGTTGACGGTTCGATATCCAAATAGCCAGTGTCGACCTTGTGGCAAAATCGATGCATCAACCCAGAAGCGGTGCCAAGGGGGGACTTTTGGGCTTTAGCCACCCCAAAAAAGTTTTCAGCCCCCCATTAGCCACCCCAACTGAAATGAGCAAATTGAAAATTTGAAACACTCATTGAAACATTTCTATTACGTGAAATTTGAAAGTAGGTGGAACATTTTAAAGTAGGTGGAACGATGTATTTTCTGAGATATATCATCGTGAGTTCCAGCTTTCTTTTTAACCTTATCTGTTTATGGCTGAAATCCATGAAATGTCAAAACATCAAGGATTTATTGGCTTTTTCATTTTGATATTAAGGACACTAAATGGAGAAAACATGTATTTCTGTTTTTAAAAGAATTCTTAAGGGACAACTTCCAAGTATGTTTAACAAGAGGATTACATTTTTTGTAATGAAAATATGTAAATAGTTTCTGGGGAAGTGCTTATATGTTTCAAAAGTTTGTTCAGCTATATATCAAAAGCAATTTCCTCAGACGTATATGCTACTGTACATGGGTTAAAAGGGTGATTAGATGCCAGGGCCCACAATACCACTACATAAGAAGCTTTTGAATTTCTACATTGGCCCTGAATTTCCTAGGCCCGGGCCATGGGCTACGCGCTTCAGATTGCCTCTAACGCGGAAATAATAGTACTATCAACCACCCCTAAAATTTGCTCAGCCAGCCCATAGCCTCCCCAACTAAAAAGTCCTGGCGCCGCCACTGCATCGACCCACGCCGAACTGCTAAGGGTCACAGGACAGATACTGACATTGACCAGTCAAAGGGCAAATGGTTGACCTACGTAATGATATGACATGGTTGCCATTAGTGATCTACCTGTCAGGTTACACATAAACAGATGACGTCCTTATGCATGTCTAGCTCTCTACTTTCTCATGTTTTGTCTCGGCAAGTTTGACTGTCTGAGGGGAATAAAGAAAAAGTTAATAAATGTGGGGTAAACACTGGAAAGTTGAACTTTGTGTGACCTTTTGCGTACGGTGGGGTAGAATGACCATCTCTATACAAAAATATACTGTATGTACTGCCAGTTGGTTGAAGCCAGCATGCTAATGTGAGAATATACTGTATCATGTACTGCAAAATTGGCTGATCATTCATCATATAAAACCACAAATTATTCAAACCATATAGACGTGTATGGTGCAAATCACTGGGTTCAGGTATGACTAACCCTTCAAGTTATGTAGCTCCCTAAGTAGTAAACATTGTGCATTAATTTGTACGACTACAGGTAAGTTCAGTCTGCAACTGGTATACTGCGTACTGGTACCCAAGCCAGTGCCGGTATTCGTGGTACCGATTGGGTACAGGTACTTTTGAATACTGATGTGCAGTACTGCAGGGAAAATATCAGTATCGGTACCGTCTTCAACAAATCAACAGCGATTTGCTTTTTGAAATGCAGCATTAATACATGTTTACATATCAACATCAAAATGGACCAAAAATAAGTTCAGATCCATTTTAGAACTTTGTATTTCAATATCTCACAAAAAACAAAGATGAAGGCTTCTGAAAGTAAAGTCCTTTCATTCCACTGAAAAATGTATCTTGAATTCAAAAGCCTTACATGTATGTGATTCTTTGGAAGTGTTACATGTTCTAAATGTGAACATATGAAGAGGTAAATGTCATACATATTAAGAAAATAATGCACATTTTTTTCTCATATTGAAAACCACTTAACATAGCTCTTTACATTTATCACCTTCACTAAGCAATCAGTGAGTATTACCAACAACTCCCTGTCAAGATTTACAAAGTACAGTATAGTGTTAGCCACCATAAAGGCCCACAAGGGAGAGAAACACTAAGTTTTCTTGCACAATTTCAGACCTTTAACCACAACATGGTGTCAGGAACTTCTATCCACTTGTGGTCAATGAAGTTTATGCCAAACCCATAAATAGTGTGGTTGATTTTGTTTAAATTGATTGTGTGTGTATGGAAAAATGAGATATTGGCAAGGAATCACAAAGTCATTTGACTCTCTGGTTTAGGTTATCCTATCTAGCTAGCTATTCAATGTAATCCAGTTTCATTCATTACTCGATTGGCTTAAAGTAACTGTAATCAGGGTTTGCCAGTTGGTGGGGTAACCGCCAAAAATGCTGGCCACATCACCTGACAAAAACGTCAAGCAAAACTAGTTCCTAATTGAGGAATCCCTGTGTTTTTCTACAATGTTTTGCTGATGTTTTCAACACACGACGGTAATACGATACATCATTAGATACTCAATCTATGTTGCTACAAGTGGAGAGTAAATTGTACACCGGTAATGTCCCACTCAGGTGACTTTTAAGTAGGGAAAAAGTGAGTTCCCAAAAATGTGTGATAAAGCAGGTATTTTATAGTTTTTTTTTCAGTTAGGTCCCCAAATGTGCACTTAAATTTTTACCAGCCCCAAAGGTAGAAAAAAACAAAACAAATTTGCCTATTTTGGCCTTTAAAAGGTCAAACTGGCAAGAGAAGGTTTCCTGCTTTAATTTCTGCTATGAATTGTGACAAACAGGGCCACCTTTACGTCACTGATTTGACGTCGTTAATAATGACAATCTTATTCATATCAGTCTAAAGTTGAATTTGGAATTTCCGCGATTCATGATGGTGAGCACTGTTTGTGGCCTTGCATCTAATTATGAAGATAAACCCTGCCTGACACTGGCATTCTTAAATCATTATAGGTGGTTGGAAATTGCGTTAAGTAAAGTCAGTGAATCTATCTACGAACCTGTACACAATATCATTCTCTTCAAGGCTGTCAATCATTTTACATTAGGGTCTTTGGGGTGGGGCAGAGACAGCTTACTCAGCTTATAACTGAAGTGGCTAACAACAGGTGAAATTACCCTGTTGAAAATAACACAGTGATTTTGCTGGCTTGGAACTGCACGAAAGTACTGTGTGATGCATATATAGTAGTGTGTGTAAAATGACCCATAGACCTTGTGTCATGAGAATTTACCTTGTTTGTATAGGGTATATTTAAGCAACAGTGGCAGCAAATTTTATTTCGTCAGAAAGTTTCGTCGAAACAACACAAGTTTTCAACGATTGCATGTGACAAAATAATGTGTAATTATACCGTAGGTCTATAACGTACTGTAACCTTTTACCTGACTTAGGAATTTTTTGTTGCCTGGCCACTTGTCGTTGAATTTCTAGATGACAAATTTCGAATGGTATGTTGATTTACTGTATGAACACATTGGCAAAAATGTGGTTGCGTATTGCTGTGTATGCAGTACTGTTCTCAAACCTGCTGTTCACCTACAGAACTGAGCTGCACAAATGAAATGTTTTGCTTCTGCCATTTTGTGATCTTTTGTCAATGTACTTGAAGACACTCATACAGATTAAATTGCATCACTCTATATCCCACCGCAGTATAATTTCCAGAATTCCCACCAAAATTTCTTGTTTATCACTTTCAACATCTGGACAGTACAGGACTGTGGCAGTTACACGCACAGGTGCCTCGAATACCGGTACTGACTTTTCTGGCACTGCCCAAACCTAGTGATGGTGAAGTTACTTCATACAGTAATACTGTTCTGTAGATATGCATGTTATTTCCTCAGTGAAGAACTCGTCAGGGCTTACACCTCTGACATACACTGTGCAGTGTGCAATTTATTATAAATTAATTATCTTGTGTAATATGGCATAGAGAAGTGACTTGATAAATCTGATAGTTACACGTATGGTATTGTGTGACACAATTTCAGCCAGTGATCTATGAGCTTCCCATAAGATTATGCTCTCCCATGCTGGTGGTACAGTAGGCTGCCTGAGGCACAATTGTCAGTATACATGTATCTATAGACAATCATGAATATCCAACATGAATTGTTTGTCAGTTGTGCAGCAACTTACCTCTGTTTGTTTTGAAAGAAATGTGTGGGAGTACAGTACTGTACAGTGCTGTATCATGTACAGTACTGTGCATGCATGTGCTGTAGGCTGGTGCTATGATCTGTGTTGACCTTATAATGCACCCAAATCCGGAAAAAACCAGTTCATGCTTGCCATAGCTAGATCCTCTTTGTGAGTTTTTAATTGTTAAATCACTGCAATATGTGTTACTGTAGGTTAAACCAGTCCAGTGTACTTCTATGTACAACTGCAAATGTCTTAAAAAAGAACTGCAGGTACAGTACCTTGTTTAAGTAAAATTAAAAAAAAACTTTGCCAATAGTTGTAGGGCTACTTGCAGTGTATCATAATCTAGAGTACATTAGGTCTTTACATTTCTGAGAGTATATTGCTAGCTATACAGATGGAGAATTGGGAGACTTTCTGTCATATACTATACTGACATTTACTGTAGATAGTACATGCCTAAATAATCAGCCCTTGGGGCTCCATGCATTAACTACACACAGTAGGCTATTGTATTTATAATGTGCATTCACAGTGCTGTAGTTATTTGTAACTAATTGTAAATAAGTACTTTTTAATTGACTTATTGTATTCATAAGTCTAATAATATTCATGAAGTCCTGTAGTACATACAGTACAGTATGTATATGCTTCTCATTTACATAAGCACAATGGCAGCTTTAGGATTTTAAATTAAGGGTGGGGACAAATAGAGGGCAAAAACAACTATGAGGGTAAAAAGTTTTGCGCACAGGGTGAAATCAAGTTCAAAGCATGAACTTAGCGAGTGAGGTCCATGCAGGGTCCTTAGGACCTCTGATTGGGTTCAGAGGTAAAGCCCTGGTGGGGGTCCAGGGGGGCAAAGCTCGTGGAGACTCTGAGGTTTTACCATATATCTGGCTGAAAAATTAAATTTCAGGATAGGTATATTTTTGTTCAAAGTACTGTACATCATTAGACACAAAAATCCCTAATTAATTTGCATGGCTGTTTGCGTTGACTAGGTGACAACTTACTGTAGGACTCTGCCTTGGATCTACTGTTTGGGCAAAGCGATGGGGAGGGTCCATTGGGCAATCTCCCAGAAGCTCTGAGGTTTTAGGTTAATCTCTAGCTGAAAAATTAAGTCTCAGGAGGTGCTTGAAACATGAAAATTTACACCTTTGTGGGTTGCAGAAGCCACATCTGTTGAGGTCGAAGCCCCCTGGGGTTTCAGACTTCTCATCCTGAGATAATTTGTTGTACAGGGCTTACCTTAATTTTTTTGCATCCTGGTTACAAAATATATAGCCCCCCCAAAACCCCAATCTTTTTTAGCTCATACTTTACCAGCATGCTGGCGTCACTCTATCCTTCTATCTGCCTATCTGTCCACAATTGTTCAAAATGCTTCTCCTCCAACGTGCATGCTCATATGGATTCATCTGAAACTCAAACACAGTGTTCGTTGGGTGGTGGACCATTTAGGGTGTGCAGGAATTTTTGGTCCAAGGTCCCTTTTAGGCCCTTTGGCCCATTGTATTAAATTCTACAAAACATTTTTTCTACAGATTTTATTGTACAGTGTTGATAGTTTGTAACAATGATGCTCTGTTAATGGTCCCTCCAGGGTGTTCAGAGATTTTTAGTCCAACACCCCATGTGGGCCCAATGGCGCATACGTGAATATGTTTGAAATACTGTTTCTCGTACATGCTATTTAACTTGGACACAATGTTCCTTCGGTGGTATTCATGTGAGGTGAACACAAAACTTCCAGTCCAAGGTTCCATGTGCATGGACCCTATAGTCCATTTTAGGAAATTCTACAAAGTTTTCTTCTACATATTCTATTGTACAATGTTGATGGTTTGACATAATGATACTGTACTCAGTTAGTGGTTGTTTTAGGGTGTCAATGAATTTGTAGTCTATGGTTCCATGTGGACCCTATGGCCCATTTTATGAAATTCTGCATATTGCTTCTCCTTCTACTATTAAAGTGCCCCTTTAAACTGTCATAAACATTTCATATATCCCTATCATGCATGAATGATAATTAAGTAATGGGACAGTGTCAGTTTGTGTACCAACAAACTCTACATTGCCCTCAGGTATGTTGACAAGTATATGAACGTTGGAGAGGCATGTTGTTTCATGAACTTCAACTAGTCTTCACAAACCTGTCAATTTTGTGTCAAGTTACTAGAGACAGATTGATGGTCATGTAATACCTAGGGTCCCAAATTATGAGTCACATGCAAGTGACCACTAATGAGTGAGTAGTTGATGATTTAAAATGGTTTTGGAAAACTTTTGACCATTCACTTTTCCACATTAGTACAAAATTCATATACCCACAGCCAGTAAAAACCATTATGAAGAATTAATAAAAGTTGAATTTTCATAATTATTGGATGTGAATAGTAATGCTAGTCATATAAGCATTTTTATTTGGTAGTACCCATTAAAATTTTCACAAATTTAATTTATTGCCAAAGATCAAACTTCTGCACTGTTGGTGCTCTAGTTTATGAAATTCTGAAAACTCTGCAGGCCTACAGATTCTCTTGTACAATGTTGATGATTTGGTAAAATGATACTCAGTTAGTGGTTCCTATGATTTGACATAATGATACATAATTGGTACTGTCAAGGTGTTGAGGTATGAGCTTCTGCACCAGTGGTGCTCTACTTTTTTCACACAGTTAAAACTTTATTTTCAAATGAGCATTGAGACTTTTCTGCATCATCGAGTTAAATTATTAATTCTTCAATTGTGAAATATAAAATTTTTCACCATGACCACTTGCTTTGGCACACTATACACACCAAATTGCCAAAGCATGAGCAAATTATTATTGTAGGCCTATCATATATACATATCATATAATTGGATGTAATGTTCTTTGTCTTTTTTGTATTCTTGCAGGCTTATTGATTCTTTGGTCATAAAATTTACAGCAAGTTGACAGCAGCTGCTTTATGAAGCCAGCTTATTTCCGTACCATCTGGCAGCAAAGTATATAAGCAACATAATGTGAGTGCAGAATATATTGCTCTTGACATTTTTATAACACAGTACAGTACAGGAGTAATGGCATGATTCACATTGATCTAGATGTAACATTTGGCACTGGTCATAAGCAATTACTAACAATAGTGTGCCTGATACATCCACAGTGTAGTATCAATTGAAAAATAAAAATGAAGTGGTGTACCAGCATTCATGTGCATTCATGGTATACCCTTGTATCTGACTAGTATGGGATAACTTTAGTAGGTAGAAACAGTGTGTAAATTTGCAAGGAAGAAACCACAGAATGTTGAAGTCACTGACCATCACTAATTACTTTTCCCTGACTTGTGCCAGGTTGGTGAAGAGCGTCTAAACAATGGGCATTTGAATAGCATGCAATCCTCAATTGCAGTTCTCCTCAGTATGTACAGTATCTGAGATGAGACCACAGGTTCTTTGCATGTACTGTAACAGTTGTCATTTCTTTAATATTCACCTTTCTCTTATATCTCAGGGCAATACCGTATAGTAGGCCTGCTTGCACACATTCTGGAATTTCTGGTCCAAGTGCTCTTTTGATGAGGGTAGGTAAATGCTTGACCATTTTGCTTCAATGGCAAACAATATTAGAAGGTTTTTGAACTTTTCACCATAAAAATATGTCATTATGTGGTACAGTCCTGCTTGTGACATTGCAGACAAAAAATTGTAGTCCTAGCTGCTGTCTCAGTTTAGTTTAATCTGTAGCTTATATACCCTAGGGGCTGAAAGCTTTAGATATTCAATGTAATACCAGATACTGTTAAAGGGATTTGCCACTGAACAAAATTGATATTTCATAAAAGATGGGAATATTTTTACATGATCATTGATGAAAACTGTATCTCAATGGCACGGTTCCTTTTGGGAGTTTAAGTGATTGCGTGTGTACTGAAAACCAAAATGATAAGATTATGAAGCACTGTATTTACAAATAATCTATGAACTGAACACAACATTGCTGCGTCAGTGATCCTGAGTTGTAACTGAATATTTAATACTAGTATACTTCCCATTGGCTCAAAGAAGCACACCGTTGATTTCAATGAACACTGTCAACCACTACATTATCGTATTATACACTTTTTTGTTGTTATGTTACAATAATTTGAAATCATATGACAGAACTAACCAACTAAAACCTATTCATTTTCCCAGATTATTTGAATGGTGTAATTAAAAGCCTTACCAAACTTTTGGAGATGAAATTTCAATGTTTTTACATTTTGCATACGCATGCAATCACTTTAATGATGTATTCTTACAGAAATATCTATTTCAGAAGGGTACATTTCATCATGGGAAATCTGTAATTTCACACCTGTGGACTTAACTACTGAATATTATTTGTATTTATATAATATTGACTGTCTTAAACATTATGATAGTTGAGATGTGACTTTAATTTGCACAATGTTTTACTGTAAGATAAATCTACAAGATACCCTATTAAAGGTTTCATTGGATAGGTGTAGAATTTCAAGGTTAATTCAGTGCTTCAGTTTCAAAGAACAAGAAAGACTTCTTGCAATAATTTACCACTGAGTTACATTTTGCAACTTTCAGTCTTGAAATTTCAAAGTTTTCTTCACCAGAGAACAACAATATCTTGAGTTTCGAACAAGGTATTGGAATGTGGTTTCTAATGCCTGAAGTGAAAAACTATCATTTATTTGAGAACCCGTCAGCTTAACAGTGGAGTGTTAAGAATAATCGATTTTATTAATGTTAGGCAGTTTGGAATTCTGATGTGTTATGTTTTGCTGTTGTAATTAATTGATTGATCACTGCATGACATGCCTTTATTTCCTTGTATGTTCACAGACAACTCTTATTGCCTTAACCACCATCCAAAATGTCTCAAGTCTTCCTATGCAGCGTCAGCCGTTTATACCAACCGAGGAAAATAGACCAGTTGAAAACCTTGTTATAACTACTGATATAGCAGTGGATACTATAAATCAGGTAACCTCTATTTAGACCAGTTGAAACCTTGATATAACTAATGATATAGCAGTGGATACTATAAATCAGGTAACCTCTATTTAGACCAGTTGAAAACCTTGATATAACTAATGATATAGCATTGGATACTATAAATCAGGTAACCTCTATTTAGACCAGTTGAAAACCTTGATATAATTAATGATATAGCATTGGATGCTATAAATCAGGTAACTTCAATGTACTTTCTTCTCTTGACAATGATGACATCAAAATCTATACATAGTCACTATGTCTGTGTATTGCTCAACACACAAACCATAGATGCAACTCATATTTGCAGTGTATCGTGAAATAAGCTGATTTTGCTGACCAGATTAGAAACAGCATGGATAAATTGGATTGTCGTCAAAGTTTTAAGTAAGGCTGGTGCACATTTTGGTCAGTTTGCTGACTTAAAATTCAAATGATAAGCCTATACTTTAACAAAAATAAGATTTTCTGTGGGCAGCAAAGTCTTTATTATTAGTTTATGAATTCAAAGATGAGACTATCTTCCTTCCAGTTTTGATTCTATTCTGATTAGTTTATTCAATTGTTGGAATTTGAAGTCTTTACATTGGAATGTAAATTTTAAATATGGTTGCATTGATTTTGACATTTGGGTGCTCTACACTCATCTGATACTTTGTGCAGTTCCCAAAAAATAGTAGTAGGCATCGTGAAGTGTGACACAATATCTTGCTCTTGCAGTATACATACTTCTCTTAACGCATCTCTAATGATGGCTGCAATGCACCAAATTGTGTTTGTCATATTAAAAACACAAAATCCAATGCAAGGAAGTAACGACACACACACTGTGTCAGAAATGGACAAACTCTTCATCAATTAATCTTGGATACAAAAAAGAGAAAATACAATTAAGCCACAAAACCATTTATATTTCTAGGTCAATCAAACAATGGGAGGACATTTAAAAACTGAATGCAAACAGTTGAAATTTGAGTTTTGTGAGGCAAACTTGCCACACCAAAATGGTAAAAAGATAATGCTGTAAAGACAGATTCTCAGTTTATGTAGCACTTTTTGTTACACCAAAGTCTTTATACGAATGCATATCAGAGAGATCTGTATAGTGTGTCATAGCATTTATGATTAAAATTGTTCAGTGTTATAAATCTCTGTCATTGATCTAGATTATTGGCTCTCAAACTATTTCAGCATACTGCCTCCTTCCAATGTTATACAACAATGTTACACAATAATTATCACCTAGAATTTGTGAACATATTCGTTCCAATGGTACTGAAATTAAGCTCAGTGAATGAAGTTTCAGTATTTGTTTTTGCCTCATTACGGCAAATGTTTAATTATTGAACTTGTACCTTTGGGTGCTTTTTATGTGACCTACAATCTTGGACAAAATACCTTGGGACACCCCACGCCCCCATTCAATGTTGGCTTTAGGATTGCTGTTCAAAGGGTACATTCACTTCTATAGCGCAACATTAGAAAGGGGTGCAGGGTTTCATGTTATCCTCTCACCTAAAATTCAGTATTATATTTGCAACATAGGACAAAGTGTCCGAACAATTTTGTCCAAGATTGTCTGAGAATTTTGATGGGTTAGAAGCATGCGCAGGGCACTGGAAAAATCATCAATTTGAAGTAAGTGAAACAGCAAAATGGGGGATGATATTCCTTGCAACAAGAAACACCATCAGTGCATGTTCGGCATGTTTGGGGCCTATATTGAAGTTGGTTTACTGCAATAATTTTATTGTGTGAATGTTGTCAATGTTATTACTGAGTAAAGGGAGGAATATGTCAGTCAAATCCATGTATTTGCACTAAATGTGCTGAATAAAATGCAGTCATTGGGGAGGTAACATCATAACTCCAATGCATCTAGTCAACTAGGAAACTACTTTGAAACATTTTGTACAAATGACGTACTATCGTCTCAGACTCTGATATTGAGACAGGTACCGTAGAAAAAAACAAACAAAAACAAAAAACACCCCCCCCCAAAAAAAACTAACATGTTAGTGGTCCGTTGAAGAAGATCGATGTATGTGCTATTTATTCAAATTGTTCACAGTGATGACGTGGTGTCTGGTATTAAAGTAACTACGCTTAATGACTATTATGACTGACTTAACTGCAGGTTAATCTGGGTAAAAAAGTGAACTATCATTATGCAAAATAAACCCCTAAAATGCAAATTTAATAAATGTGATGTTTGCTCGTGTTCACATAACAGCAACATTTTGGCATCCATTCTGTTGTACGGTACATGGTGCACTGTAATATATCAGTCATTTCAAGCAGTTTCAACGGACTACATGTTTGTTGTTAGAGCTATGTCATTATATTAATATACATCTTATGTTATATATGAATGAATGAAAAATGAGAAGTAGACAGACATTTGAGTTTATAAATGGATAATTGAGCAGTGAAAAACACTATGGTCATGCCATGAACAGAACCCCGGCCTCCCCATCCAAGCTGACTTAGACCTAACAACAGTGTCCTACAGTATAGGTTAATGAAACCCATGTTCTACCAAATGTTTTGACAGGAAAATTTAAGCAACCCGTGGGAAAATTGTGTACATTACAAGACTGGAGATTACATACGTTACCAGTTTCATGCAATGTAAAAATTGCACTCACAAATCTTGATTTAGTGGCCAAGAATGTAAAAAAACCAGCCTTTACTAACGTTTTACTATCATTTTAACTTTAACGCATTTTGGTAGAACGTGGAGCTACTTCAGAATATATTATAACTGGGATTCCTACCAGCATTCTACAATTGCAGTAACACTCCTATGGCAACGCAATGCAACAGCTGCCCATCAGTGTTAAATTCTAAATGCAACTATTTCTGTCCGCATACACAACCATGAAACAATCTATTCACTTATGATCACTCCTTTCCAACAAAACATACACAAATAAACCCCCATATTAAAATTAAACTTGTTATGTTCATAGTCGAAATTCAGAATACTTTCATTTGAAAATCCCCAGACCTATAGGCCCCCGATAACTAATTTTTATGATGCACGTTGTCCAAAAATGTTCAATTTTCTTTCAAAATTTCGCTCCAAAATTGCTCCCAAAAAACTCAGACAATCTTGGACAAAATACCTTGGGACACCCCACGACTCCGTTCAATGTTGGCTGTAGGATTGCTGCTCAAAGGGTACATTCACCTCTATAGCGCAACATTGGAAAGGGGCACGGGGTTTCATGTTATCCTCTCACCTAAAATTCAGTATTATATTTGCAACATACGACAAAGTGTCCCAACAATTTTGTCCAAGATTGTAGCTGTTAATGCCTTCTTTTTCTTTGCTTCTCCAGGACCGATCTTGTTTAGTGAATTTTTTTGATCCAGATTTTTCGAACTCTTTAGGTGATGGGCTTGAATTTTGTAATAAAGGCATGCGAATGAGCTCAAGTGCCAATCCCTGTCCAGATGGGTAAGTAATACTGTCCGCAGTGATTTATGCAAATACCAACTTGTGTTCTATTATCAGTTGCTGACTGTATATTGCTGACTGAATTGGCCATGGGCAGATCTTATTTTTGCCACTTATCTGTTCAAGCTGGAATATGAATTGAACATTTGTCGTTTAAAAGTCACATTCTGTGGAATATGTCATAGATACTACAGAAAAAAAAAAACATTAATTGAGCCCTATTTTTGTGTATATGAATATTCATATCCATTCCCATCGGTCTGTCTGTAATGGTGATTGACTGCTATGCTTTCTTGGAGAGTCTGAATTTTGCAGGACCAACAAAAACATTCAGAAAATTTATATTCAGATATATCTGGCAGATGAGTGCACACAGTTCTTGAGTCTCCTCCTACATGCTGTTATTTATTTGTATGAAAATTGGACATAATGTTCCTTGGGTGGTGAGTCACATTCAAAAATTCCTTGTCCATGATCTCATGTGAAACATATTCTATGAAATTCCCCAAAATGCTTCTGTTCATACAAATTCTCTCTTGCAAGATTGTTGGTTTCAGACAGTGATACTTAGTTAGCATTTTCTTCAGGTGTTGGAGAATTTCACATCCGATGTCCCTTGAAGTTGCTATTAGTTTTGTTCAAAAGTTTCCACCCACTTGCCTTCATGGGTTTGTATGAAAATTAGGATACTGTTTCAGCTCAGGGTAACTTCCTCCCTGGAGTGGCTCTATTGTTTTGTGCTGATAATTTTTAATGGTAAGAAAATGATCAGTTTCCTCGCATTGTTTCCATGTGATTCTACTGAAAAAGTATAGCGACTAACAGTGTCCCCACATGCACATGCCCAAATTTGATGAGAATCTACTGAAGTCTGGGCAAGTTAAATACACTTTTCGTTCTTTATTCCTTAATTTACAGTTACTTGTGCTGCGCCTGTGAGCCTGGTACATTTCATCCGCAAGAAAGTAGGAGTGATATCTGTTGCAATCACACCAAGTGTGAGAAGGTAATGGTCAACCTCTAATACGTTGTCACCAACTATCCACTGACACAGTATATCAATGCTTCAAAAGCAGAATTTGGTCCACAAAGCGTCAGTATCAATTTATTTTTGTACTGATAGAGATGTAGTTAAATAGTCTTGCTCACAAAAAGAGCTGGTACCATTGCTCACAAAAAGAGCTGGTACCATTGTATATTTTGATCAGGAATCTATAGTCAAGTTTAGTTTTTATAAAATACTCATAAGCAAATGTAAGTATACACTAGTAAGCATAAACTTTGACATAGAACTATGACAGTACATACATCCTTCGCTGACAACACTCAACTCAATACCGCATTTAGGGTGTTACACTCAAATTGAATGCAGCCTCTGCTTTGCCATTTTTAGGGAAAATACAATTCTTCTTTTCTTACTTATACCAAATGTAAAGTGTGCATGTTTGATACCTCCAATATGCATCTGCTACTCCAACATAAAGCTATCATGATTTGATCTATATGGGATTACAATTTTTTTGTTTGAGGAGGCATAGGTTCATGTTTTTAAATTTTTCAAAATTGTCCAATTTTTTCATGCCGATAGATCTCATCAAACTACCACTGATGTTAGTCAATGGGACTCCTTCATTTTGTTGAGCGCAAATTTGATTGAAGGGGAGGCGTCCATACTCGTTTTTGCAACTCCGCGCGGACAGAGATTACCCCAACAAGCCATGAATATGCCTACTATCGTCACTTGCTCAATTCCGAAGTTCCCCGAGGTTTAATAAGCCTCCCAACTTCTCCCCTATTGTGCCCTGTTGACGATCACATAATAGCGGGTCGCGCAGTGAACAGATCTCCGACAAGATTGCTATTCAATGACAGCAACGTCTTTACAAAGCGCACACACAATATGCATTAACCAGAGAATCTTATTCGAGGTAATCCTGTAAGCCGATTATTTTTGGACCGTGTTTTACACTGACATTTGTAAATAGATTCTTCCGTACAGCAGAAAGTTTTTTAAAATATATTTATGATTTGATTAAGTTTTGAACGAAAACATTTTCTTTCCACTCCGAAACCACACGTGAATGAAGCCCTAGTTCAAAATAGTTACGTACGTAGGCTTACAAAATTCAATACGAGATTTTATAACCCGCCGAGTTGAGGAAGCTCTGACTATAGGCTATCGTAATTTTTAGAAAGTAAAATATGTGTTCTGGGCTTCAAAAGCTCTCGGGTAGTGTAAAACGACTTAGACTCTAGCCTAGGTTGCAGGGTGTTATTTGACTGCGTTGAAACTTAAACAGTTTCCTTCGATCATTTATCTAACTCTAAATGCTATACACGTATAGAAACAAGAAATTAATGGGTCTACACTGTAGCCTAACAAAGAGGAATTAACATTAGGCCTATACTACAGCTAACGCTAGCAGCCGTACCGTATGCAAAAGTTAAGATAGGTGGAACTTTCATAAGCCTTAATTTGGTAGTACCATGACCCCCTTCCCAAACAAAACACGCACACATTCAGCTGCACGTGTGAATTATATGCAACTTAATGCAGTATTACCCAATGAACATTGCAGTGGTACATGTAGTGAAACTGTGAAAACTGAAAACTAAACAACTTATTGCGCAGCATTTGGCTGCGCTAGGCTAACCCATGATGCTAGCAGTATGTATACAGGCGCGGTTAAGTAGTTAGGTACCAATGTGAGGTGTATGTCCGGTGCGGCGAAGTTGACATGTGTAAATCATAGTTAAATGCGGAAGTGTCCATTGTCGATGAATATTTATTAATTTCAACGTCAGTAATTTAGGAAAACGTCACGAATTTCGGAAAATGTCACCACTGAGGTCATTTACGTTGAATATTTTAACAAACCACATTGGTTTATCCTTTGGATGGGTTGGACCAGGGAGGCATGAACTTAGAAATTAAAAGCAATGACGCAGTTATCCACCGACTTACAAGTCGACGCAACAGGCCGCTGCGTTTTGCCTGTGTCCCGTAGCGTGCATGCCTGTCAATATTAGCAGTTACGAAAAGATGTGGGTATCCGTCGGGAGATGCAAACATTACTGTAAACATTACGACTGTAAACATTACTACTGTACAGTAAGTGCGATTTGCATTTCCATTTTGAAAAAGAAATAAGTAGGCTTAGCATAGTGCAGTTTTTCCTTTTTGGGGGACAAAACTTCATAATTATTATGGCTAATGATAGGGATAAAATTGGCTTTGTTTTACTAAAACCAGTGAAGGGAAAATGCAATGGCCTAATCTGTAGGACCTCGTGGCGATAACACAAGGCCGACTGATTAGTTACCCCTTTCAAACGCAGACGATTTCTTAAAACATCGAAGATCATCATACATTTTTACTTTGTTTAATGAATTTTGCGAGGAATTTTCTCATTTCTAGCAACATCATGGTCACAGTCGAAGTTGCCTTTCACAGTAATTAACCATTCAAAACGAAGCTCAATGTACCGTGACAATTTATGTCAAACTAAAAGAAGAAAAAAAATCAAGAAAGAACAGTAAAAGAAAGACACACACACGAGCGGAAATTTATTTCATTTCGAATAACGTACAAAAAGGAGGTATTTAAACTTGAGGGAAGAAACCTGGTCGATCTTCTAGCGTGAGTTTTCTGTTCACTGCTGTAGCTGTACAAACTAAGGTGAAAGGAACAAAAGACCTGTCTCAGAGCTTTGATGTTCAAAGCTGTAAACTAGGCCATTGTGCTCTGTAATCGGATTAGATACAAGTGTAGAGGAAGTTGTGCATAATTCGGAAAGTTCTCGGCAGTGCCGTGGAGGGCAATAGAGGTAATGAGTCAAGCTCCAATGAACACACAAATCTGTGTCCGCGCGGCTTTGCAAAAAGGAGTATGGACGGCTCCCTAATCCAGCAAATAAATATCACGTGTACACAGCAACGGATGCTAGTGTGCAGTGCATATGGCTAACTTATTAAGCTCAGAGGGAGAAAATTACTCAACTGTCCGTTAAAATATTTACAAAACCAATCTGAATGAATTGTATCCCTTACATTGAAACTGTACATGAGTAGCTAGTACACTGCTAATTAAAGAGATGACTCAATGAACAGCCAAGTTATGTCATTACCCTTTTTGAAATTCCACTCGTGTTTTTCTTCTAGGATGATACTACTTGTGGGTTTTATTAATACCTTTTTTTATTCTGCAGAATCCCCTGTTTGTCAAGCCTCTAAATGTAGCTGTATTATCCAAACATGCACTATAATGCACCTATACCACAAGGTAGTGAGCTCGACGTGGTAATATTATCAGATGCCAGAATACAGTACTCCAGCTGATTTAAAAAACAGACATTTCTTCCTCCATATACCCTCACTGTCATGTGTAGTACAATGAGGAGTATGTGATTTTTCCTGTAAGTCTCAAGTGTTTACATGGGTAGTGAGTCATTTAAATTATCTCTATGATTTCTAAGAGACGGTATCATTTCTTTACAATGACACATAGTACGAGAAGATTGGAGATCCCTTCACTGATAGTGTTTGTTTGGCTCCAGAATCCAGAGACGTTCAAGATGAGATTACAGACCCATTATGGACTTCTGCACCTGACCCTGGAACAAGACCAGGTATTGAAGTGAATCACATGCGATAAATTATATGCTATAGATGCCAGAATGTTTGAGGATACATGCAGTTGTAATGTGGTATAGTTATGTGGAAGTACTTGGACATTAAGCCTTAATTACTGCATCAGCCATGTTTAAAGTTACAGGGAAAAAGTACTGTTATTTGCTGTGCATGTGAATTGAGGCTGCTTACCCGTTGTATGTTATAGTATTAGTTTGATGATACATTTAAAATCATGGATGGGAATTAAGGCACATTCTGCCCTTGCAAGTGAATATAGTTGAATGGTGTGATATTGATAGTTATAACCAACGATGATGATGAATGTTTCACGTAGCCAGTCTCAAATCATATGGTCCTGAATTTGATCAACTAAATTTCTCTTATGAGAAGAAATCAATATATATCTTTCCAGAATCAAACTTTTCTGCATCCAGAAAGTGTTGTTTAGGTATTGTGTAATATGGTATCATGAGGATGGTGTTCTTCCTTTGATGAAATATGATCCTGGAGAGATGATACTGAGTAATCACCAATCCAAAAAAAAAATGGAAGCATCATAATTTATTAATCAAACATTGTTTTATGTTTTCATATTTTTTCCTTCCAGGAGACAGCGATACACCCCTGACGTGTGAGCTCCTCTCTCCTTGCCTCAACAATGGCACCTGTGTGGAATTGAAGGATCAGTCCTTCAAGTGTTTCTGCACTGATGGTTGGGAAGGAGAGTTCTGTCAGAGAGGTCAGTAGGCTTGATGAGCTAAAATGAATCAATAAGGAAGGAAAAAATGATTGAAGTATGTCTGGTGCGTTATACTCTGCCCTTCCATGAATTGTCAACTTTGACAAGAACACCTCTTTTGCGGACACTGTTAAATAAGATGATCGAGCCAATCACATGGACCATGCAAGAGTGTTAGATATGTTTCATTGTTTTTAATGTGAGAGACACATTTAACATCTTGAACAAGACTTTGTATGATGCTTTTTTGAGTAGCTTCTTAGCTTAATTTTCACTTATTTATCTCTTTTTGAAGTCAGTGGCACTTCATCGCCTGTGCCAGATTGGTTTACTTGTAATACCATTGCATACTACTAATCGTGGCTATCTATTGTGTTTGCTGCTCACTTGTAGCACTGCCCCTTAAGATGCAGGTTACACAGCTACAAAGATGAATTTGATACAAATTTTAGAAAAAATATCATGCCAGTAGTGTTTTATCAGCATTTTTGAAAATGAAATTGTAACCTTACATTTGTAATCATGTGGGTTTCTGTGTGTGTGTTTGTGATACCTATTGTAAACTCAACATTGCAAGAAGGAAAACTTGGACAGATATGTCTGTTTTAGTACCTGGGTGCACCACATTGAGTGCAAGAACCCTATGTTTGTTGCCAGAGATTGAAAGTTATTTGGGAGAAACAGGGGTCAAAATGAAAACCTTGAAAGCATGATATCTCAAGAAAGGAAGCTAGACAAATCTTATAGTGTATAGGTGTACTACATTGAGTACAAAAACCCTTGGGTTGATTTTGGTGGAGGTCAGACGTAATTTGAGGTCAACAGGGGTCACATTATGAAATTCTTGTTAACAGCACATATCAAGAAGGTTAGCTTGGACATTTCTCTTATTCAATTTGTATGTGTATCTCTCTGATCACAAGTACTTTATTTGTGGTGGCTGATGTCAAGGGTCATTTGTCTCTTGAAGAATTGGTAGCTTGTGGCCCATCCTAATGCTATAAATTTTGATTCATAGAAAATGCTCATAATTTCATAATCGAAACCACAATGCATTTGTACATTCTTTACTTTTTTTTGTCAGATAAAAACGAATGTCTATCTGGAGATATCTGCAAGAATGGTGGCACTTGTAACAACCTAAGTGGTAGCTTTGATTGTTATTGTACTCCAAACTGGAAAGGTCGTACTTGTGAAGTTGAAGGTGGGTGACATTTAAATTTCAGCTCATCAATTGATTCCACCAAACTGCATGTGCTTCGTTGATGCTGAATTCAATATTTCTGGCCTTGAAATTTTTTAGCTATTTTCTAGTTGATTTGCCATCATCCTGGACTAAGGTCTGGTGGTGTTTGATAAATAGAAATATTTCCAATTATGCTTGATTATTGTGGATTTTCAAAAATATGCATGAATCAGCAATTCCAAAATAACACAAATCACATATGCTGATGAAAATAAAAAAATAAGGGTATAGAAAGTCTCTTTTAAATGAGTAGTTTTGCTTTTGTATTGTGACTGGGTTTGTTCCGAAGGACCTTTCCATGCAGACGCCATGTTTGCCAAGTATCTGTTCAGAACTAGTCTTCAATTCTTCACCGAAAATAGTTCGCGGTAAAAATTTTGACTTTGTCCATAGATTGTACACAGCTAGACAAAAGTTTCAACACTACAATTATGCTAATGAAGTGTTGATTGCACCAGTTTTCATCCCCTCCTGTTGTATTTCATTCTCTCTTAACTGCAGCATCTTCTAAATTTTCAATCAAGCATCCGCTCTCAGTTTTTATACTGGTTGCATTTGTGATGCTGATTGTGTTCATTGCCTGGATAATTTGCCGTGCTTTCATCCGTCGTATCCGAAGGAAATGTAAGTCTGACATCATTTTTTAAAGTTTTAAAAGTTTTCTAAAAGTTCTGTTTGGAAATGGTTGAAGCCTCCCTGACATACTTTTCTGAAATGACAAATTTACCTGTCATTCCTCTCTTTGTGAATTTTTTTTTTTTTCAAGTTTTAGTAATGAATACTGCAGTATTGAATGACTAGACCAGTTTTTCTCTGATCCTTATATATGAATTGAATATATGGGGTGCAGTGTGGAAGTTGCTTGATGGTTAGATGGTTTCATGGCTCCCTCAGCTGCCATAGCAACAGTTGTCATGGTAATATTATGCATGGTTGATTGTTGAGACATGGGGGATCTACATTCTAACCCAGTAAGTGGTACCCAAGGTGACCCGGAGCATGCCCTCATGGGAAAGAGCCAATCCCTTGTGTATGTGGGTATGTGCATGTGAAAATTGTACTGGTTTCAAATGTTTGTGTCCGGAACTCCTTCAATGCGGATGAAGCTCAAATTTAGTAGGAACACATCCCATGGCCTGACGTTTTACTTTGCCTTCAATCAAATGTAAGGTCAAAGGTCAAAAGTCAAAGTAGTGAAAATCTGATTTTTGCTGTATATATCTTAATCCAAAATGGACATTTTCTTGAAAGCTTAAATACATCACGGGCATTCAAGACTCAATCTACGAATTATTTTCATATGGATTTTTAGGTTAAAGGTCAGAAATAGAAGGTCATATTTAACCCTCAAAAGTTTGTTTCCACAATCCCACGGAATGGTAGATAGATGAACCTTGATCTGAGGTTGTGTCTCCCATAAACATTAAAGGTCAGAGGTCAAATCTGCAAAATGTTTTGAAAAAGTGTGTCATGGTTTCCTTTAGACAGTAAGCTAATAAACTTCAAACTTTAAGCGATTATATGTGTGACAATGAAGATAAGCTCTGTAGTAATTGACTCAAAGATGTTTCTTTTCTTTATTTGGTTATTTATGTGATTCCAGTGTAATGTCTTTCCCTGAGTTTCATGTAAGTCCAGTAACCCTTAGACAACTACAATCTTGGACAAAATTGTTGGGACACTTTGTCGTACGTTGCAAATATAATACCGAATTTTAGGTGAGAGGATGACATGAAACCTCGCGCCCCTTTCCAGTGTTGCACTATAGAAGTGAATGTACCCTTTGAACAGCAATCCTATAGCCAACACTGAACGGGGGCGCGGGGTGTCCCAAGGTATTTTGTCCAAGATTGTCTGAGTATTTTGGGAGAAATTTTGGAGCGAAATTTTGAAAGAAAATTGAACATTTTTGGACGAAGAGCATCATAAAAATTAGTTATCGGGGTCCATGGGTCTGGGGATTTTCAAATGAAAGTATTCTGAATTTCGACCATGAACATAACAAGTTTAATGTTAATTCTGGGGGTTTATTTGTCTATGTTTTGTCGGAAAGGAGTGATCATGAATGGATAGACTGTTTCATGGTTTTGTATGCGGACAGAAATAGTTGCGTTTAGAAATAACATTGATAGGCAGCTGTTGCATTGCGTTGCAACAGGAGTGTTACTGCAATTGTAGAATGCTGGTAGGAATCCAGGTTATAATATATTCTGAAGTAGCTCCACGCTCTACCAAAATGCGTTAAAGTCAGAACTGTAGATTCAGCTTAATATTAAAATAATGGTAGAACGTTAGTAAAGGCTGGTTTTTTACATTTTTGGCCGCTAAATCAAGATTTGTGACTGCAATTTTAACATTGCATGAAGCTGGTAACATGTGTAATCTTCAGTCTTGTGATCTACGCAATTTTTCCTCGGGTTGTTTAAATTTTCCTGTCAAAACATTTGGTAGAACGTGGGTTTTTTAAACCTACAGTACACTGTCGGACGCTGTTGTTAGGTCTAAGTCAGCTTGGATGGGGAGGCCGGGGATTCGATTCACGGCATGATCATAGTGTTTTTCACTGCTCAATTATCCATTTATAAACTCAAATGTCTGTCAACTTCTCATTTTTCATTCATTCATATATAATATAAGGTAGTATATATATGTGTATTAATATAATGATATAGCTCTAACAACAAATATGTACTCTGAAGTCCATTGAAACTGCTTAAAATGACTGACATATTACAGTGCATTATGTACGGTACAATAGAATGGGTGCCACAATGTCACTGTTATGTGAATATGAGCAAATGTCACATTTATTAAATCTGCATTTTTGGGCTTTATTTTGTATAATGATAGTACACTTTTTTACCCAGATTAACCTGCAAGTCAGTCATAACAGTCATTAAGCGTAGTTACTTTAATACCAGACACCACGTCATCACTGTAAGCAATTTGAATAACTAACACATATACGTCGATCTTCTTCAACGGACCACAGTGAATAACATATTAGTTGTTTTTTTGGGGGGGTGTGTTTTTTGTTTTTGTTTGTTTTTTTCTTCGGTACCTGTCTCAATATCAGAGTTTGTGCCGAAAGTACGCCATTTGTATCATACAAAATGTTTAACAGTAGTTTCCTGGTCGACAAGATACATTGGAGTTATGATGTTACCTCCCCCATGACTGCATTTTATTCCGCACATTTAGTGCAAATACATGGATTTGACTGACTTATTCCTCCCTTTACTCTGTAAAAACATTGACAACATTCACACAATAATATTATTACAGTAAACCAACTTCAACATAGGCCCAAAACATGCCAAACATGCACTGCTGATGTTTCTTGTTGCAAGGAATATCACCCCCCCCCCCCCCATTTTGCCGTTTAACTTATTTCAAATTGACGATTTTTCCTGTGCCCCGCGCATGCCTCTAAACCGTTGAAATTCTCAGACAATCTTGGACAAAATTGTTGGGACACTTTGTCATATGTTGCAAATATAATACTGAATTTTAGGTGAGAGGATAACATGAAACCCTGCACCCCTTTCCAATGTTGCGCTATAGAAGTGAATGAACCGTTTGAACAGCAATCCTATAGCCAACATTGAACGGGGGCGCGGGGTGTCCCAAGGTATTTTGTCCAAGATTGTAGCTCACTCAGAACAATGCTTTTGAAAGTATGTTTTTATATGCATCCCTGGTGATGCATAAGTTTGATCAACAAATGAGAGATCAGAACCGTGCTGTAAGCCAAACAGGCTGTGCAGCTCTATCAATATCAATGAACAAACGGGACTGTAGGTACTACTTTACAACCAATTGATTTCTAGCACCAGGCCCATACTTGAAATATTTGCTGAACTAATTCATTTTCCAAATATTGTGAGTGATTTCCTGAAAATAATAATGGTGAATTGCATTCACAGTGTTTATATCTAATTAAATGTCATATGGCAATCAAAATGACATTTGGAAGTGTCGAGAGTATTAATCATTGAAAATGTTGAAGATAGCCACAAATTTCATCAAATTTGACAATTTTACAGGCAGATTTCTGTCTCACACCTGCATCATGAATAAACATTGGCTGAGAATGAAAATTTGTGATTTCAAGAGATGGACTCCTATGGTATGTCTTGTGTTAATTCTTTATTTAATGAGCCTTTATTTCAAGCATAGTTGAGAATTTTATGTGTCCAGACGGTTTTATTTTGGAAGCATATATTTTCTCCTTCAAAAATATTGATATCACTCACTTCTCAAAAGAAACACACTGTGAAACACTCCACATCATCTGTTTTGTATTTTCATCAAACCTATAAAAGTCATATCTCAAAAACGGTAATAGATATGAACAAAATTCCAACTTATTCTAACTTCTGAATAAAGCTAGCTATTCTCATGATGTCACATGATATTTAAGAGACATGATAATCAATAAGTGGAGATTTCCTTTAAGTTCATCCTGAAATGCTGAGCTTTGCTTTATGACCACATATGGCAGACTTTATGTAAATCTTCATGTTTTATCTACAGCTGGAACTTACACTGTGGCCACTACACAAGTCTCATCATATGGTATGGTCACTTTCCTTGTTTCAGTACCAACATTTCTCACTTCTCTCCTACTCCAGTCTCTTCATCATCCATTTCCTGTCATCATTCTCTACCTCTTCATGTTACCTTCTCCTCTTACATTGTCCCCGTTCATATTTTCCCTTCGTCTGCTTTCTTCTGTGAAAAGAGTTGATGGTCACATGTGACTGACACTTGCTTACCTTACAAAAAGTCCTTTTCATGAAAGCACAATCTGATCATTTATTTAAGACCAAACCTTGAGGTTTAGATTTTCCAGGTGTGCTACGAATCACTCTCCTCAAAAAATGAAGGAGTGTGTTAGGTGTGCTATTTTATTAAACTGTAATAGATTTATGTGAGTTCCCATTCTTATCTAGGTGTGCAAAAAATTGCTCACACTCAGATGCCTCAGAATTCAACACCTAATGTAACATGCTTCTTTTTTTTTATAAACTTAAAGATTTTTTGCTGTTGATGGACACAATTGACATCCTTCCCCTCAAATATCAAAGACAGAGTTGTGGAATACACAATGTGCTGTTTCTGCAAAAAGCAGTAACAAAACCACAGATATTTTTTAGGCATATTAAGCCAAATATACAATCAGCTTTAACAGAGAATTCCTACCAAGGTGTCCACATTGATTCTTGTTGATGGCTGACAGATGGTAGTACTAATTGGTTGAAGGTACACTTACATATGACAAGGCATTGCTGCATTCCTATTGTCTTCTGTTGATTGTAGTGATTGTAGTACTAGATCTAGTACTGCATCTGAAGATTCTTTCAATGTTATATATTTTTTACTTATCATTTCATCCTGTTCATGTTGACATACACTTTATATTTCTGTTTGTTGTTCTCATGTTCTTCAGCTTTGACTCATTTCCCAAGTCCAGATGGCAGATGTGGTGTAGGTAAGATTGTAAACATCATGTCACGGCTATCAGTGATATTAGTTACCCTTAATGTAAACAGCAACATTTGCCTATCATATTTCATGTGTTATTGAGTCCTCAGTCCACTGGTTGTGGTATGTCATACTGCATATACTTGGTCGGTCTGAAGGAGAGAATTATTCTGCAGTTGCCAGTTCAAGTGACATGTGTGAGCCTAGGCAAGCCTATCATCTAGACATGAACGGTGGGACTCTGTGTCGTGAATCAACTGTTTATTAATTTATGATAAAAGAGTTGCTATATACTGATAGCAACATAGTTAAATATTTTTGTTGATCTTCTTTTGATGCAAGCTATTGAGTGGCAATAAAAATTAACAGTTAATTGGTTTTTAAGTGATTTTCCACAAATGTATCCAAGATAATAGAAATTAATTGGTAGTCTTTGATTAAGCACTAGCACATTTGTTGATGCTGATAGCCACATGCAGTGTGTTGGAGACAATAGGTAGATGTTGACTCCAAGAGCAGATACATAAAGGACTAAAGGCACAAGAGAATTGCTCCCAGTTTGAATTATAGACAATAAATAGTTGCAATTAGTGATCCACAAATTTCATTGAAGCACATGGTCAAGTTTAAGACAATAGATACCTGTAATGGATTGTAGATATTCTTCTTGTCTGAAAGTAAGTGGATTTACGAATTCATTGAAGGCAACTCATAAATTTACTGTGAATCCCTTTCAAAAGGAGTGATTGTGTTTGTTTTCATAACGATTATTCTTGGTTGAAGTTTTCAGTAAGTTTGTACTCTGTTTTCACTTCATGAATACTTATGATTTTTGCGATGAAGACTTGAGAAATAATTATGCCTTGTCTTTTTATCATTTTCTCCATTTCCTATCATCTGCAGATCCCACATCACATGAAGAAAGTTGACAATGGGTCCCAGTTTAGGGTAAGTGTCCACCCTATCAAGCCACTTTCCTTTCCCTAGTTTTACCCATCCTGTTGGATTGCAAAAAGTTGAACAACATGGACTCAGCTGGGGTGGAGGTTGAGACTGACATTTGGTCATGAAGATTTGAATTTTGCAAATCAAGGGTTTTACAACAGATTAGTTAGTTATAATACTTATTATGTAATGCAGATATCCCCTGTGTGTTTATCTGTTAAGGATATTTTAACTGGCATCAATTAATTTACCCCACTTACCCCCTAGTTGGCATTGGTTGTAGGCAAGTTCTGAAAACATCTAAAAAAAACAAGTGATTTTTCTTTCCAAGTACCTATTAGTAATATGCGACGTGATTGATTGATTAAACCACAGTAAACCAACAGTGTGAAGTTTTTATTCTATCGTTTGTTATCATATCGTTATTATTGCAGTTGGTGGACCTGTCTTTCTCTTCACAGCACTCTGATGTATGCAACCTTGAAGGTCAGCTTAATGGTGAATCTGCCTCATCTGTCCCTGAGACAAAATGGAAAAAAAAAAAAGAAAAAAAAAGAAAAAAAAAAAGAAAAAAAAAACGGGAAAGAAGACATCACAGATGGATCAGTACCAGGCTGCCATTCTCAACATAGGTTTTTGATTTTTAAGTCATATATGTAAGAAGAGTGGATCACTGCAGCACATGAATCACCAGTCTTGTACAATAACTGCTGTTTAGGTTACTTCACATTTGGTGGTACATACAATATGTATCATACCTGAAATAATCAGTGTAAGGATAAGATCAAACCATTGTTAACATGGAAAAATACTGCCCTACAAAATTTTTTTGCATTAAAATTGCAATAAAACAAGGTAGAGCAATATTTATTAGGAATTCTTTCTTGAATTTACAATATGCTATAAGTTTGGGGAGTACAAAGGTTTTATCATACTGCATTAAATAGGTATATCATATAGGAAAAAAAAACAAGATAAATTTTAAGAAAATATATAACAAGGACAATATTTTATTAAAAATTCAGACGTTAAATGAAATGAGAATATCAACATATTTAGAAGTAAAAGTAAAAAGTCAAGCACTGTCTCAGTAACATATGTGAGATTAAAAAGATTGTTAACATTATTGGGTAATGAGACAATCTTGATTACTTTTAGAGCAGTGTGATGCCATTTTATTAGATCGTACACAAATACGCAGACCCCAAGTATGTGAACAACAAAATGTCACTTCAGTGTTTTGTGTTTGTTTTTATTTTGTTCCCTGTCAGCTAATGATTTATCCAATTGTTTATGAGGCAATGGTAAGTTGCCCATGAAACAGTTGTTCAAGGTAGCACAGAAAGTTACATATGTTCTGCAAAAGTTGCTGAAGGTGGTCGTAGATGTGACCATATTGTTAAACCATTTACATTGGTGTTACCACTATGATGGTGTTGATTGATGCCAGTAGTTATAATTATGGCAGTGACAATGCTGATATAGTTCATTGTGATATCATCAACATTGGTGTTGCCACTATGGTGGTGTTGATTGATGCCAGTAGTTATAATTATGGCAGTCGCAATGCTGATATAGTTCATTGTGATAACATTGGTGTTACCACTATGATGGTGTTGATTGATGCCAGTAGTTATAATTATGGCAGTCACAATGCTGATATAGTTCATTGTGATATCATCAACATTGGTGTTACCACTATGATGGTGTTGATTGATGCCAGTAGTTATAATTATGACATTGACAATGCTGTGTGATGTTCATTGTGATACCATCAACATTGGTGTTACCACAATGATGGTGTTGATTGATGCCAGTAGTTATAATTATGGCAGTCACAATGCTGATATAGTTCATTGTGATACCATCAACATTGGTGTTACCACTATGATGGTGTTGATTGATGCCAGTAGTTATAATTATGACAGTGACAATGCTGTGTGATGTTCATTGTGATACCATCAACATTGGTGTTACCACAATGATGGTGTTGATTGATGCCAGTAGTTATAATTATGGCAGTCACAATGCTGATATAGTTCATTGTGATACCATCAACATTGGTGTTACCACTATGATGGTGTTGATTGATGCCAGTAGTTATAATTATGACAGTGACAATGCTGTGTGATGTTCATTGTGATACCACCAACATTGGTGTTACCACTATGATGGTGTTGATTGATGCCAGTAGTTATAATTATGGCAGTCACAATGCTGATATAGTTCATTGTGATACCATCAACATTGGTGTTACCACTATGATGGTGTTGATTGATGCCAGTAGTTATAATTATGACAGTGACAATGCTGATATAGTCCATTGTGATATCATCAACATTGGTGTTACCACTATGATGGTGTTGATTGATGCCAGTAGTTATAATTATGGCAGTGACAATGCTGATATAGTTCTTTGTGTTTTTGTACCTTTTTAGGATGATAGTGAGGCTACCAGGGGCAGCTGTTTTTATGATGCTTCTTTTTTTAATGTTTGTTGTGCTCATGATAATGCTGTTAGATATGTGATACAATGAATTTTATGGTAGCTCTGGGCAGTTCTAGCTGTGTCTTTTGTGGATATGCTAGCAGTGATGTGGATGTTTTATTTCACATTTGATGACAGCCCACCAGTGTTGCATCAACCATATTCAGTTTCGTGATGATAGTATCTCAGTCGTGGATTCAATATGCTGTTATCAGATCAGGAACTGAAACTGCAGAATAGATGATAAAATAAGGACAACTTGCTGTCATTCATAAATTGAACTAGTTCAATATATTTGTGGTGGTTTCCAGATACTACTGATTAAATTCCCTTTGGTTTACATGTTTAATATCCCGCAGTACGTTGCCACTTGAAGCCAAGCTTCTGTGATGCTGCTGTTTGTTCAGTTTTAAATTACTTTAGTTTTTTTGTAAAAATGCTCAAAATGCAAAGCTTACAGCAAACTAATTTGGAAGTACTTAAAAAAAGAGCTGTATGAGTGATTATATTTTGTGTGATTTTAGAGTGAATTTTGTTATGCAACACTAGCAATGCACAAAACCAGCCTACTGGTAAGATTTGCAACAGATTTTCTGTTCCAGTGTACTTACCATTTGAATTATTTTGGTGATGTAAATGCAAGAAAATCTGCTAAATAAAATTCTGTCTGGCAGTATTTTTCCACTACTGAATATGAAGCAAATCAACATGCAAAGATTGCTTAGTAATCTTAGTAATCTTTTGTTTTTAGTACAAAGGTACTTAGTAAAATTAAGTACCAAAAGGTTAAACAAATAATTATCTTGTTTGACTTCAAACCATTTAAATTCAACTTGATGTAAGTGTGTAATGCTTAAATTTGAATGAAATTCAACTATCTCAATATGTTTATCGGTGAATACTATGCATCCTCTCACTGTGATAATATAATTATAAATGTTGCTTTAATAATTTAATTAATGAAGGGTTATAATGTTTCTAGGACCTACAGACATTTTTTTTCATTTCCCAATTACTGTATGTACTGTGAAAGTTTATCTGGAAAGTCTGGAAATTTAATTAAGCAGTGTGATCTTACTTTACATTTGATTAACATCAAATAAATTCATAAAAATGATGGGTTCAATAAAACATAAAGTTTAGTGTATTGATAAAGGCAGAATACAGGCCTACATTACATAATTTCCACCAGCAGGATTAAGCTGTAAAGGAATTAGTTGTACAGCCAGAAACTTCAAACAAAATCAAACTTCAAATTTTTCTTGAAAGCAGGACAATACTGCATTTCAAAATACATGGCTGTGTTACAGTAGCAGCTCACTGTGTGCACTGGATGGCGTAAACCTAGCTGTGTTGGTTCAAGCTGGTGAAGTATTTTATGTATAGCTCAAAGTTTACGGAAACCATCTGCCAATCATTGTCTAATATAATTATTGTTTATGGTGCGAAAATGGAGCAGACAGCTACTGTACAATGAGGGTTTTTAAAAGCAGAAAATATGTATAGTACCTTCCTAGAAGATTAATTAGTACACCGATGGAGAAAGGACATTTACTTACAATGTCAATGGACTGAGGAAGGGGGGGGGGATGGGGCACGATTGAAAACATGCAGTTTGGGAATTATGCATCTCAGTATCATGCAGAAGCAACCACAAAATTTGGAAATGTTATTTGCACTGAACTTGCCAGAAAGAAGGGCTTCATCAGTAAGTAGTGAAATGTATTCTTCAGGGGTATGAACCTGAAACACTAATGCTAAATGTTGATGAGGGGGGGGGGGGAACTGAAGCACTTAAGAAAAGAACATTTTCATGAGGGGAAGTGTTGAAGCCATTGGAAATGGAATATATTCATTACTGGACGGGGATGAAAAATGTAATGCTATTTATTGTGGGAGGACCTTATTTAGAGAGATACACATGGATGGATGGTAGGTACTCAATAGGGAAAGGGCTCTGAAGCACTTCGTAGTAAAATGTATTCGTAAAATTATCTGTCCATTGGGGGGGGGGGCAGAAACAGGAAGTATTAGTCTGTGTTAATTCAGGGAGAGGCAGAAGCACTTAATAACATTACTGTAGTCATGATGAAGTTTGGCTGAAACAGTAATTGTTTACATTCAGTGGCGGCGCCAGGATGTCAGACTTTGGGGGGGGGGGCAAACTGAGGGCAGAGGAAAATGTTGGGGGGCAAAGATTTTCGCGTGCAGCGCGAAACCGAGCGCGAAGCGCGGGATCTTGCGGGTGGGGTCCAGGGGCCCGCTTTAGGGTCCAGGTGCAAAGCCCCGGTGGGGGTCCAGGTTTGGACCAGGGGTAGTTTTGTGATCAATTTTGGATGAGTACAAGATGAGATTGGGAAGGGTGAGAGCAACTGGGGGGCAACTGGGGGGCAAGGAAACAATCTGGAGGGGCAAATGCCCCCTCATGCCCCCCTGTAGTGCCGCCACTGTTTACATTCATGGGGAAGAACCACTCAGATTAACTTCAACAAGATTTCCAGGATATTCAACTACAGTAGCATCATAGCAAGGGACCTGTGCTACCTTTGAGGTGTGTTCACCCTTATTGTCACTATCAGTCAGTCTGAGTGGTGAAGTATGTAATGCGTTCAATGTTGAACTGTGAGGTATATTGCACAACTAGTTTGTTTATTAGTTGACTGTTGGCTATTGACTTGAAATCCTGCGAGCATATATGCTCCAGCTGAGTGGCATATCGCATCAATTTTACATCCAAATGATGACAATAATCATGCAGCAACAATCGATCTAATTGTTATCACTAAAATTTGCAAGATACCAATGATCAGTTCAATATACTTCTACAAACAATGTGAATTCAATTGTGTAAATAGTGTAAATAGTAACATGCCGCTAGAATTCCTGTATACTGTTATAGTGCACCGTCTGAGAAATCAAAAACCTGTCCTGCGCCTGTCTCAGTGGATTCATTGGCTTACTTCACCAGAGCATGAGTTTCTCTTGCTGCTGTTATGAGTGTAGTGAGAAGACCGTGTATTTGGTGCATACATTACATAGGGTGATTTTGGTCCCTGTAATGGTGGGGCAGAATTTTTGTGTGGAGAACCCGACCTATGTATGGGAATTTCCGGGTCTGGATTCTTTCACCACTTACACAGAGATTGACTGCCTTAGGCAGAAATTACACGCTTGGGCTGGCCCAGTAACTTTGGTCAATTACCTTTGCAATCTTAGCTGGGATATTGGTTACTCCATCAACACACAAGTAGGTCTGTTTCTAGGATGTTTATAGACTACATCCTATTTTGTGTTCTGCATGTTTTTTAATTAATTTTGGCAAACTTTCCTTACTTTCTGTGCAGAAATAAGACAATAAACTGATAAGAGAAGCAGAACAAGGAATTTGTCAAAACAAAGAAAAGAATACATGGCCCAGCTTAAGTGAGTGTTGACTAGGCACACAATTACAGTTAGCTTAGAGCTTAGAAGATAATGTTTCACACCATTTTACCCCTGTAGGGAGAAGGCTAGCAATGATGGTTATTGCCTAATTGTCCATGAACTGGAAAGATGTTATCACAGTGAAGGTAGGTTGGAGTGAAAAAAAAATCTTGCCCCATGACTACTGGGGACAGAATCACGCTATGATGTCATCTTAATGTACTTAAAAGTGATACTTAAGAGGGTAGTTAACTAGTGTCAGGGAAGTTGTGGTAAGAAGTACCTTTGGAGCTAAGAAGAACAAGTCTTTTTATATGTGTAGAGATCTCACCTGCAAAGGTACAACATACAGTATGGGTCTAATTCTAGCGACATGTTTCTTCTATCTCATGGTGCAGCAGATTTGCATAGTGTGTGATATTCATCAACTTAAATGTATTTTAATACATGGTCCTCACAAAATTCTTTGTTTGAAATCATGCATGTTCAAAACAGCAATTCCTTCTATGTAAACAATACCATGTGTATTACACAGAAATAGTCTGTAAGGTTTGTTATGACATACCATAAACATGTATGATGTTGCATGAGGATCAGTTGGAAGCTAGACATCACCTGCAGGAAGTATCTCATATATGCAGGGGTGGAACCTGGATTTCTGTTTCGCTAGTATACTAGATCCACCCACATAGTCAGAGAGTGTCAACCATATGTGAAGTACAGTGTATGAGTTTTTATATGAAAACTGTAATGAGGACAGCAACAGTGAGGTGTCTGCCATAGAGTGTTCACGGGCTGTGACAAGTCCGTGGTTCTCTTGGGTGTAAGTGAAACTTTTCAATTTAATCTTACAAATTTTTAGGTTGGTGATCATACACCCACAGCAGTGACTGTAATGGATCCTCCCCTGCATACATGTACAGAGATCTGAGTTTATGTGTAGAGTGATGTTCACCATGAGATAATTTTCTGGATATTTCTTGTTTTTTGTACTAGTTTTTCATTTTTGTAGTCTTTTATTAGTAGTTATTATTTATGTACTGATCAAGTAAAAATTTACTCTTTTGTACTCTTTGCCTCTCAACCAGTCTTTCACTTTTACCATGTTAGCTTTTGTGAAGATAGGTGTTATAGATCTCATAGAAAAACTATCCTTCCTCGTGGCAGGTCCCTTTGTGATTGTGAGTTAGTGCAAAATGTACACAGTCACAGCATGTGAATTGAAAATCCCCAAAAGTCATCTTAGTGTTCAATATTATACTAGACTGGTCACTTCAACTTGTGCACCGGTCACCAAAGTGAGGTACCAGTGGTGTCAGATGGGAACTGGTGACTTCAGTGGGGGATCAGTAACTTCAGTGGGATATGGCCAATGCAGCAATAGGACAGGTGAGACTTCCAGTACAGTGGGCACAAATGACTATCACACTATTTCTTTATTTTAGTGAGGTAAAACTTGTTGCAAAGCCTTTCCCATAGGGTCAGTGCTAACTTGATCCACATGGTCAATTAGACCAGCAAGTTGCTAGATCTTGCCTATATGTGCTGCATCTGGTTGAAAGTTTTAGTTCCAGTGTGTCAACTAAATGTCTAGGTTTTCTTGAGCTGTATGGCAACTGGGGTATTAAAGGGCATATGTCAAAATAAAGACAAAATATACCTTATCAAGAATGGAGGGGATCTGTTGAGTATTATAGCACATGTCAGTCACAATCATTATAGATGTGAGTCTTAACAAAGGGTAGACTTTAAAAAGTGTGAAGGTGACCCACAAAGTCATTGTCCAGAAAACCCACTATAAGCAATCATGGATATAGTGTCTTGACCAAACGTAATACTTGATTCATACTTTGTAATCACAAAAATTTGATTTGTTTACCAGCGTGTAGTACTTACTTAATCTGGACCAAATAAAATATGCTCAGTACATATATTTACTTGTGTTTATGTATTTACTAGGGTCTACCTTTTCTATTATTTTTTTCAGTGCACTTGAAAGTGAATGTACTATACAAGATGTATGTGCAATGGATATTTCCCTTGTTATGTAGTTCATTGTTGGATTACGATATGCGTACAAGACGTCGTTTGCTTTGGAAGTACCTCGATTACAGTTGCATTAAAAAATCGTCAGAAATATCTTTGGCAATGCAAGTTACTGAACCATGTGTCCCCGTAAACTTTTCTGTGTGGTGTTTCAGTACCACTAACATGTAAACATCAGCGTGTGCTGTTCAAGTTCTTGCTCTAGTTTGTCCTTACCTTATTTAAAAAAGACACAACATAATTATCATTGTTTTGTCTTCAGTGAAGTATGCAAAACATGCTTATCTCTTGATGAGCATAGTAATGCTTGTAAGTCATATTTGAAAACCCTGCATGTATCAATTGTCAAGAGGGCGAACTTTGAAATGAATGCAGTCTTGAAGAAGTCTACAACAAGCAAGCTTAGCTTCGATTTTAGGCATTGCTTTGCATAGCAAATTTGTATACTTCTGATAATGACACTGTGTACTGTACTTAACAGCATGTTATACCTGGAGCCTGTGGCATCTTGGCTTGTAACCGCACTGAGGGTTTGCCCCCCCCCCCCCAGAAATATACTTATCAATATCGCGGTGACTGTGAGTCATGCAGGAAATGGGTTCAGCTGGTACCAATGTAACAGGATCCTGGTGGCCCACAGGTCTCTTGGAAAACATCTCTCTGGTGGGAAAATTTAACCCGGCAGAACACTTGGATGAAACTTAGCCAACGTTGAAATAACCAAGGGGTTCATTACAAAAATATAGATGACCAGAAAGTAGCACTAGCAGTTGACCCTCCTTGAGAACATTCCTCCGACGGGAAAATTTACCCTGTTGAGCCCATGAATGAAACGTAGGACCATTTAAACACTCTTGACCATAGAGTGCAAAATGAGTATCATACATTAACTTTGAGTTTTGTGGGCAAGGTTTCATCCACTTTCTCAAGCCAAGTGGTCAGTCCAAGTTACCAGATCTTTTCACTGGGGCAAATCACACATCGCCTCGAATGATACTGCTCCACCAGCCAAAAGTCCATAACTTTTCCATAATTCCTTCAATTGGAACCATTTTCGCACCTTGTATACCTCAATTCGCCGTCTTCAATATTTAATCCACAAAAGAACCCATCTTAAAGGATGAAGTACCAAAAGAATTGAGCAAATGCCCATAATCGGAACTTTCACCTACGGCGAATAAAATACGGAGGGATCTCAAATTTCTATATAGGATATGCTACCGTCACTGCACTACGGCACAAGTGATTACATAATCACCACACGATATGGATTGAATTTATCGTTTTTGGTTCCATTTCTATCAAAGTTCTATTTTGCGGACTTTCTAGAAGCAACGCAGGCGAAAAAGCTTGTGTTCCTATCAGTTATGTGAAAGGCAATCCTAATGGACTTGTGTGGATTAAACACACTGACACGACCTCTTTGTCATTTTTAACCATTTCATAAAAGTATAGACATTGCAATACTCAACCACGCAGATTTTTAAGCTGGAGTTGAAAAGTGTCTGTCTAGTTACTACTCCATGGGCATAAGTACATCAGGAACATTGGTTGTGCTGAAAGCGAGAGTCCAACATGGGTGTTAGGTGACATACGTTGTATTTTCAGACGCCAGGTCGATCTTGCAATAACGTGCGCACACCTGCATGGAATTAATTTCAATTTCGGTGGAACGATAGAAAAAAGCTCTAGTTTATGTAAATAAATTATGATATGGGTTGTTTGTGACTGCAGAAAAGTTGAGTGTGTGCTTCAATGGGGATTGCAAAATAGTTTGTAGTCTACATTTAAATATTCCTGTGAAATGTGGAAAAGAACACGGCCATGTTTGGGATCTCTTAAGTACCTTTTGCATTAATCTGAACACTTACGAAATGCTGATCTGCTATTATGTGCACACAAGCAATTCACCAGTGAAGTTTCATGGATGTTCTCAACAGGCGTGCATGCTTTCAATGCGCAAAAACTGCACCCTCTGTAGAACGCTTTTAAGTGCCTTTTGCACCAATCTGAACTCTTAAGAATTGATGATCTGTTATCAGGCATGCAAAGAATCTACTTGCAAAGTTTCATCGATGTAGGCAACATGCAGGCTATGTGCTTTAAATGTGCCCAAAACAGTGTCCTCTTTGGGTTGTTCTGAAGTGCATTTTGAGCACCAATTTGAGCACTTAACCCCAAAATTACGTTTCTTGCTACAACAGGATCTATCTCTCAATTTAAAAGCCTACTTGTAAGTCAGTATATGTTAAAAATGTATGGGAATTCCCGACAGTTACCTGCGTGGTTCCGCCACTACTCTTTACACTACATATAAGCATGATATCTCAAGGAGGGAAGCAAGCTGCAGGAGTAATTTTCAAGGCAAGGTGTTTTTTGTTTTTGGGAGGTCAAAGGTCATTTGCTGTAACTAGTCGTCAAATAGTGAAAACCTTGTAACCACGATATCTCAAGATGGGACACTTAGACAGTTCTCATATTCAGTATGTGGTGGACGTTAAAGCCTGTTGCTTTGATGAATGTCAAAGGTCATCTGGGGGTCAGTGAAGGTCAGATAGTGAAAACCTTGTAAACACGATATTTCGAGATAAGAAACTTGTACAGATATTGTACTTACTTTGTGGGTGTACCTTATTAAGAACAAGAAGCTTGTTGCTTTTGGTGGTAGGGAAAAGTCATTTGGGGTGAACAGGGTCAAGTGAAAAAAACCTTGTAAACATGATATCTCAAGATGGGAAGCATGCACAAATCTGGTAGGTAGTATTTGGGTGAGCCTTACTGAGTACAAAGGCATAATTGGTGGATGTCAAAGGTCATTTGGGGGTCATTATGGGTCAGATAGTGAAAACTGTGTACAAACAGTATCTCAGGAGGTATTTCGCATGTATATGTCATGTTGCTAAAGTTGGTGTCGTGAAGCACAAGTAGCATATTTTGGTAGAGGACAAAATTCGTTTGGGGTCAGCAGATGTTAAAGAGTGCATTTAATTCAAAATCTCAAGAAGGGGAGTTTGTACAAAATGCATTTTTAGTGTGTTGTTAATTGTAACTTATTGAGCTTGTACAAATATCATTTTTGATATGAAGACATATCTTACTGATTGCAAATAGTGTATTGTCTCTGATGGATACCATAGGTCATTTGAAATCAGCCAAGAAAACCTTGTAAACATATCTCAAGACACTGGAAGCTTGAACAGATTTGACATTTGGTATGCAGTGAAGCTCTTGGATATATCTCTCTGTAGTATGCATGTTGTGCATGTTCAGATTGATACTTACAGTGTCAGTTATCAACTTAGCTGGTCAGCAGATGTCATTGTTCATTTCAATTGGTGATATGGTACATTACTGTTACATTATATCAACCAAGTGTATTACACTCCCTTGCCAGTATGGAAGATTCATGAAAAAAAAAATTATGAAAAAAATTCCTCATGCATGAATTTATCAAAACCACAATGCATTTGTGGATTCTGATTGATACTGATTTATGTAAACAATATGAGAATGCATTGTAAACTTTGTGGAAATCGAGACTGTTTATAGGTTGTTTTTTTTTTTTTTTTTTCCCCTTAAAGGTGTAGAATATCCAGTGGACCTATCAGCTGAAAGAGAAGACCAAAGAAAATGCCCTACAACAGATCTTTAATGCCCAAATTATTTTTCAATCTGAATTTAATGTACTTATTACAATGTTTGTCTAAAAATGCAAGAGGCTGTGCATAAATGAGAACCATCGATTGATGAGGGGAGGAAGAATGGGACTAATGACTCCACCTGTAGCAGTTAAAAAGAGATTTTATTTGGGTTTTTTTTTTTCATTTTGGGGTACCAGTGAACCAATGTGGATGCAAAAGACATGGTCTCCTCATGTACACTATACCTGGCCATATAAGAAGTGATATACTACATTGGCATGCTTTTGACAGGATTTTGCTTACTTGCCGTTAGGGCAAGTATTAAACTTTTCAGCAAAAGTGAAGAAGATTATACTGATGAGCTCTTTGTATCAGAATTCTTTTTTTTTTCTTTTTCACTCAATACAAGTTATTTTGTTCAATGGCGCCCTCTATTTTCATTACATTTTTTAGTGTCAAGTACTGTCCTTTCTAAAATAATCTTTTCTTTGTACAGAGACATTGACTGACCATAAAATGAAACAATTGTAAGACCAATTCATCGCAGGATCTAGGAAGTGTTTATGTAAATAACAAAAATGAATCAAAAATTATCACTGCCTATACCAGCTGAATTTAATTGTTTAAGAATTCATATTACTTCATAAAATAGTATTCGCCACTGAGTTTCCATTCACCAACATTACTCTCACTACACACTGATTACGCATTTACTGTCAAACAAAGACAATTGTAGGCCCAATACCTTAATGAATAAGCCTTTGTCTGTATCATATTAATTACGTGATAATTATGATTATTGATAGTTTTTTCCACATCATGATTAATGTCGGTATCATATATACCTCATAAGCTGGTTTCGTGATGTAAAGTAGTTTTTAAGAACTGTGTGCTGTGTATTAATTCAAAATTCAGATCACTGGTATTATTTTCACAAAAGTATCAAATGTGAAAATGATAGTTTTTTTTTATTCAATACATTGAAAACAAGTGGAGATTCTTTTATGTGCTGTTCATAATAGCTTGATGGGTCACTCTGTGGGACGAGACAGGGTGTTGTTTTGATAGTAACAAGCCTTGTCAAAGTTAAATATGCAAACAAAACCAAGCCGTGTTATTTACGAAAAGAGAGATAAGTTTGAGATCTTGTTGATGTAGCATCTTTTGTAGTATTTGTTTCTTATCATTCAATGGAATAAGAAAATGTAAATATCCACAGCTAAGACTTATTGCATACACTAACATTTAAAAAATGGCATTGATGCTTTTAATTGTCTTTTTTGTGGCATTGCAAATAGTAAAAGGAATCCCATGTTTGATTCAACAAAGTACATTATTTTACCATTGTTTATGTTCATGTATGCCATGTATACATGAAAATGTCAAGAAAGTGGTTAGTATCCTAATTATTTGGAAGCAACATGTTGGTTTATCTTTTCTATTTTTCAATCTTAAACCAGGGAAGTGCAATTTACATTTTAATAAAAAATACTTTTAGATCTAAGTTGCACCTCCCTGATGACAAGCCTATGGAAAAATAAATCCTTTATGAGTAAATATTGTCTTTATTGTCAACAACTTGTGTCTTATTTCTTGAGTCTTTGTTTTTTACATTGGTATCCATTGGATTTCATGGTCATGTGTGTTTTTAGCGGGTGTGAGAATCCAAAATTCTAACTGGCTGGACATTTCTTTTTTAATTCAGTTACAGTGAGTGGCGACGCCACCACTCCAGTCTCTGACAGTGGCCTACAATAGGCTTCTATTGTGTAAACCCGAAAATGGGGGAAAAAACCGAATGGTGCCATATTCACCGTCCGGCAGGTACTTGCGCTAGGTTAGTTTGATGGGCATAGGGAGGGGGAAGCATAAGGCGGGTGATTGCCTGTGTGAGAGAGCTCTAAGCCTTGTGCCTCCACCTTTTGAAACTTTCCTGGTAGGCTACTCCCCGCGAATCAATGGTACGTCAGCATCACTGCCATTTTGTTTTGAAATAACCTTTATCATCAGATCTGATCAGTTCTTGTTGAGCACAGGTTCATCGGTGTGCTAGCGCGCCCCTTAAGTAAAGCAACATTCTAATTACACCCTTGCAGGACCCATGTCGAGTTTTTTTTAGTCTTTCCAAGTTTATAACAGGTATGGCGCAGGTGGTTCCCCCCCCCCCCCCACACACACACACATACAGATATCTTCACCCCACACACTCACACGCGGCTGCATGAATGTGGCCTTGGTCACGGTCTCAGTCACCAGGAATGATACACCCACGTCGCCACCGTGACTGACTGCGAATATTTCGTCTTCCTGCCCGCCTATGTACTGCCACGCCTCTTCTCGCTATATTCTACCTACCATGTTAGGCTTCACACCCCCATTACCTCTCCAATTCAATAGTCAACCTTTTATTTGAGCTGCCTCACCTCATGTAATGACACAATGTACAGGCCACTGTGAGCGAATCAACTAGCAACGCAAGTTGGTTTACTATTCTTTTACGTCCGCCACACAGCTGATATACCGTATAGCCTAAACAACATGACCTTGAAGATCAATGTTAAAAATAGGCCTTCACTTTGCCTATGAGGATAAACCCATTGTGAATATTCCTCATGTCAGTGATGGTTCTAGAAATTTCTTTTTGTACAGAAGTTTGCTTTTTGTACAGTATGACGAAATACACATTTGCAACGATGTGTTTGCGACAGAGTGACGTGACCTTCTCGAACATTCGGTGTGAAACTATAGGCTATCATGCTGTAACTGTGTGCTGTCAATGCTGATTAGCGGATTTTCTCACGTGATTAAACTTTCTAGAAGTTTCTCGGGAACATTCTACCAACCACCTCTCGTTATGATCACTTACGTATCATATTCCTGTCCTTTTGTCTGTTTGAAGAATTTTCTAGAATGTACGGATACCTGATTGTGCACTATTATTTTAGTATTCAACCGAAATTCAGTTATCACAGGCTATACCCAGAAATCTGACGGCACGATCATACGTTCAGTTGCACATCAAGTTGTTTTTCATCAAGGGAGGGGGCCGGGGGACTTAGTTGGGGACGTTAAAGGGGTTGAAGTGGCTGCGGAGCAAGAATGAGTCTAATTAATGCTACGATTGACAAGTAGACGCACATGATACAAGATATGTTTTAATAAAAAAATTCATATTGCAGAAAACGGGCACGTCCAAGTTTCAACTCTGGCCTTGTGAGTTTCAGTTAAAAAAAACTTACTGTTGTTTGCTATAACTTTTTTTGGAGGGGAGGGGGCTGGGGAAAGACATTTTATAGGGGACTCGAATCCCTGAGTCCCCCACCTTCTCACTCCTCTGCATATAGGCCAATACGTTTCTTCAAAGTTATAAAGATATGTATTGGACGAAACTTCGTAATTTACTTATTTGGTCCAGTGCAGGCTGATCCTCAGTGTGCATGCTGCTGAGAAAACGTTAAACCATGGAAAATTCGATTCCCGGAACATCTATTAAAGCAGTAATTCCTATTTGTAAACTTGGGGTACGTATATCCGTAATGCAGAGAATTATCGTAATGGAATCAGTTTCTGATACACCTCGAGAAGCTCATATGCAAATTTACCCTTTAATAAGACAGGTGAACACGAATTGATTATAAGTGAACATCATCCACTTTGTTTTAATTCGAAACTCCAGCCTGCATATTACTAGAACATTTCACAAAGAAGAAAGTTAAACGGGAATAAACATTTCCTGGCTGGCCGGAGCCCCGAGCTAATTTCCCGAACCAGACAATCATTAGGAGACACCGTACTCTGCTGAACTGGGGAACAGCTAGTGTACTCAAGCTTTCTCTGCAACTACTTGCGAGTTCGTCATTAATCATTTGGTTTTGCGGCAGTGATCGTGTTGAGTAAAAGGTTCTTGAAAAGTCCAGTGGAATTTTCAAACGTTTGACAACACTGCTATCTGTGGGAAACAACCCAGTGAAGAAATTCAAGTATTCCACAACTTTTTTAAATGTGTTTTCCTTTTCAACAGGTGGGTAAAATAACAAGCAATGTCAGTTAGGGGTAAACTCGTAGTAAGCCTGAGCAAGGAGGCCTTCCAGCCCACTGGCCTGAGCTATCCTAACGTTACAACTTACATGTAGATTCGTTGTATTTCTAGACGGTGGTCCCAGTCCTCCTAACGTAAAAAGTGACTTAGTCAAATACCTTTCACAAGTACGGTTCAGCCTTCATTACAATTCGATTAGGCCACCAATGCATTCGCGACATTTTTCTTTTTTTTAGCAGATGAAGTCATGGTATGCCTGAAACATAGAAGTCCGCACTATAGCAAATTAGTACAGCTCCATATTTATGATATCAGTGTTTATCATGCATGCTACATTTGCCAGTTACTAGTACTAACAACTACCATGTGAAATGACTGGCCATGTATTGTACCATACTACCAATATTTTCTTTGTGTTGATATCAATTGTGAAATAAATTTGAACTGAATTACTTGGTGCTACATAATGTTGGGCGCCAGCATTGAACCAAATGTAGACTGCAAATTCAAAAGAAGGCCTAAATGGGATGTCCAATTTTTAGAATAAGTAATCCACATATGACCTAATGATATCCATACTTTTACTGATGGAAAAAAAATGTTGATGTTGGTTAAGCTCCTAAACCAGTATGGTGGAAGATCACAATCTATTCTACTGCGCTGTACACTAAAAGTACATTACAACAACTAAAGGAGAGGGTATGTTTCACAATTTGTAAACATTTTGCCATTGATTGGATACTGCTTTTTCTTCCAATGGGGGAGATTGAGGTTGGGTAGTTATTAGAGGTATATGTCGGACATATGTTGTTTTAAGGAACGTCCTTTATCCAACTAAAAAAAAAAACGTCTGATGAAAGTCAAAAAGTAAACATTGTAGTCTTTTGGCCAATGTCAAATGGACCTTAAAAAGTTACTTATAAAATTAGATATATCTTTTACTTTAGATAGCTGTCCTTAGTGACATCAATTCAACATCAAACGGTGTTGCAAACAGCGAAGCAGGCGATATGTCAGACCTGACCCCTTCTCAAATGAACACCAAAGCAATGGCAAAAATGCCTATAGGACAAATCACTGATCAGTTCCAGCATAACATATGATGATAGTAAAGGGGGAAAAACACTAGTCAATTTGGCCAAATAAAATGCTCTTTGTCTCTGTGCCCAGAGGCTTTTAACCCTACTACAAGATTTTTTTCTTCTCTACACTATCAATACCGGAATGTTTTTGAAATGTCTTGTCACAATCATAGAATCATCTTTTGAAGTCTTTTGCGGATTGCAGCATAGCATGAATGAACGCAGTTGCTGCCACTGCATGGGCAGCTATTGCCACATCTTTGATGAGGCACACAAAAACAGTTTTCAGCTGAAATGGCAACATACTTTCAGGTTTCAACCTAAAGAACAAAGAAACAAAAACCAAAGGGCTGCATTTTATGTACAGCTTCCACTCAAATTTTCTAGAAAGTTAGGGTAAAATTAAGTTGCATTATTTTAATTCAAAGGTAGAACATCTTAATTTAATTAATGTAACACCTTAATTTTATTAGTGTCTTCATTTATATCATTGCATATTGTTACTGTGAGGTATTGCACTATTGCAAATTTAGACATCCACGTAAGTGTTTTCATTTTGTTAGATAACTACCTATAGTTTCTAACCAGTTACATGTTTCAGCCAGCCCTCCAGCCAGTTGGTGTAGCAGCAGGCCTAAGATTTTGGATGAGAGCTAGAGACTTAGTGTAGTTCAAGTTGTCAATGAACATCCATGAATTTTCACATACTGTAACTACATCCCATATGTTGCCATTTGTTGCCATTTGACACTAATCATTTGAAGGATACTGACCAAACTCATTCAAGACCCTTGGAGTTGACCAAACTTGGTGTAACTTGGTGGGTTAACTTGACAAGTAGAAAGTAGCTAGTCATTATTGAACATGTCAGACATAAAACAACAAGTATATTCAAATTACAGAGTTTTCTCTTTTTTTTCATAACTAACATGTTTCGTTCCAATGCTGCAGCAGCTCCACTAAAATTGTTAGTGATGCTAGTGTTGCTGTTGACATATACTTGAAATTGCAAGAGGTGCATTAAGCCTCTCATAAACTTACCATGAAATTCTTTTTTAAAAACATGCCCAAATGATACATACTACATAGACCTGCAAGTCTAGATCTATGTCATTTGAATTATCAATTTTGCAAAATATTAAAAAGCCTTAAAATTTAGATCACTGTGTAGTCCTCTTTTCATGAAAATATGATCATACAATCAGCCTAGTGTTAGTTCTGTACCTATACTATTGTATTGATCCATTGTTCTGACTTGAACTAGGAGTGTACTGTGTGGTATCTACCAGATCAAACAATATAGTCAGCATGTAGTGTAGACAGTGCTAGTAAAAATCGGTCATGAAATTAATAGCTTCATATGCAGAAAACTCTAGTGTTAAAGCATGGCTGTTCTATAACAGTATATGGTTCATAACATAAAATTTAAAACTGAGTGATTGCCCATGCAGTTTATTGTAATTTTTGTTACTAATAAGTCTGCCATCCATTTCACAAGACACTTAAGTTTACAGTCAATATACTGAATTCATGAAGTGCATATACCTTTTAAGAGTTTGCCTCTTTGCATTAGTATGCATATTATGGCCTATGTTTTGCATCTCAATTAACAGATCTGATCAACCTCACTCTTTACCCCTTCAGAGCTACTTAATGATATCACAGTTATCTCTGCTGTAGTATCTAAACTAAAAGATTTTATAAATGAGTTTGCATTTTGTAATATGTGTTTATGATATCCTATGAAGTTTAATGGATATTAATCTGTTTGCAATCATTTCAGCTCATCATTCCAAAATGATGTTTGTTCCATTAAGAATACTGGAGAGGAGTATATGCAGGACTTATTTAGGAGCTCTGTTTTGTTACATATTTCTGGTATGTTTGTCCTTTGAATTTTGTTGCAACAGCTAATTACTTTTGATGACTTTAGCTAGGCACAACTAACCAAAGTATTTGTGCAAGTATTTTGCACGTATTTGTGTCACAGTCAGCAATAAAGCTGAAGGTCGAGGCTGCATAATTGTTATGAACCATGACATAAATTTAAGTTTTGGACAAGTCTACTGCCTAATCTGAAATCTAATGAAACACATTTGCTAAATTGAGCTTCATGCAGGCCTGACGTGTACTCACATTATAGTCTCATTATTATGAATGGCTTATTGAGATCTACTGTAAGTAAATAGAAAAGAATTAAAACGATCATGAAAACTTTTATTTAAAGAGAAATTTCTTTTTCTAAAGTTGCTATTAATTGAATTCTTTTCAGACATTTCACCTTCTTTGTATGGTTGAAAGTATCCCTACGGAAGCTGCCACCCAGTTGCCACCAATCTTAAGGACCCTTCAGACCCATATCCAAAAGGCTGTAATCAATGAAAATCATGTAAGTACAAGTACTATCAAAGGAATGTGGTACACCATATGTTGCAGGGAATAACTTATCCAGTATCTCATATCTCATTTTGCTGTGCAAAATGGTCAAATTGCCATACATATGGAATTTGCAACATACACTAGGACTTTCACTCATTATGTAGCAAAATGCCCAAGAAACCTGAACACTGCTATGCAAATTTGGAGAACTAACTTATTCCCTGTTTAGTTTCCATGTAAGGAATTGTTTCCCATCAAAGAAAGTTTCACAGTATTCACAGTCACGGTACAGGCAATATTACTTTTAGTGATAATTACACAGCATGCACTTCAGTATGCAGTTCCCACACACTATTTGAAACCTTGATATGTAATAGGAGAGTTGGAAACCTGCAGCACAACTGTCTTACAGTTCAAGGGGTAGGCGGGTGCCCAAAAGCACACTGTATGTAATTCACTCAAGAATGGAATCTAAGAAAGGGCACTGTATCTAGAGATTTGGTTGGTAGGCCTGCCCCCTCTCACCACCCTTCTCTCCCCACAAACTAGCAGTGATATACAGACTAGATGATTTCAGTGGAACTTCATTACTCGTTGCCTACGCTACGTGCATGTGGTAGTGTGGATATACTGAAGTCTATTATATGTTGGCACATTCGACATACCTGGGAATGTGAATTGAATTGTTTAGACTGTTAAGTGCTATGACAGATATAGCTATAAGATCAGCTGGGATTTTCCACAGATTATTTTTAGTACTGAACTTAGCTGTCTGCAGGTTTCCATACATGGAGACATCAAGCTATATGTCGCTTACTCAGCATTGCTGGCAAGAAACGGATTGTTGGCATATTACAATATTTTTGGTATAGGCACTGTACCTAGATGCATATTGTCATTCAAACTGACATTGTACCTGACATAAGTAGGGAATGTACAACACTGGCCCTTTTTTTATTAATTTTTTTTTTGTAGAGGGAAGCTTTTCGAGGACAGGCAACTTACTTGAAATGACTAATTTGTATGCCTGTTCTCACAAATTTCAACAATTGAGTGTATAGTATATTGTGGAGGTATTTGGCATTCTTGCAAGCTAGGGCATGCATCTACGGTAGCCAATGATATGCAGCCAGAGCAATGGACTATAAAAATAATAATTGAAGTAGCAGTAATTTCCTCATCGAGTTTGAAACGTATGCTACATGTAGACATTCAAAGTGTAGCCTTTTGTGGAAAGACAGACTGCATGAGTTAATTGTAACATTACACACAAGTCTCACTGAATTTGTCTTGAATTTCAGAATGAACACTGTTTTCTGAAGTCTCACTCCAACACATTACTGCACCACAGTGAAGATGTGTCTGCTCCTTTAACATGTCCACCTGGTTATCGGAGACAGGCAAGTGGAGAGCAGTGCCATGGCCGCTATGGGTGAGCAATTTTAATAGGATCAGCTGCTAGCTTTGGTCAATTCAACCAATTAGCAAGCAAGGAGGACCGAATAGAATTAGGAGATGTAGGCCAACTTGCACATCATGATATACTGTTTTTTTTTTCTCACCTGAGCAATTTTCAGAGGGAGCAAAAGATCTTCAAGGGGTGTTTTGTCCACATCCCCCTCATCTCTGTGCATGACCCCAGGCCTGATGAGCTGTCAAAATGCTATCAAACTAATATAGTAATTAAAGTTTGCTGGAAAAGTAATCTTTCCACCTGTGTTAGCTTGGAACATCATATTGTGAAAGTTATTCTCTCAGTCAGCATGACGTTTTAAGGTGTTCATGGCACATGCGTGCAAGCACTTAATTACAGCAAACATCAAGTATCATAAAGAAGGGACAGTATTGTAGTTGAAAGAATGCCAGGACTTGAATGTCCTGTTGTGGGACTCACTAAATGAAATATCTGTCAATGACACAAGTATTTTACAATTGGTCTTTTCAGAAAGTCCTTCACATTTCACTAATGTCAAGAATGCACCCTTCCCCATGTGTTATTACCTCAGTGTGACAGTATAGAATTCTTTATATTAAAGTGGTTCAAAGGGATTATAGGTTATATGAAGTAGATGGTTGGCTTTGGAGATAGTCACAATTAAGAGCTAAAATATTGTTTTCTCTCCAATTAAGTTAAGTCTAGCTAGTGAGATAAAAATGGAATTTCATGAATTTTTCCAGTATTGCATTTCTCACATGCATTCTAACTTTCTCTGATGATTGAACAGTAAGAAACACAGATTGAAAAAAGCATGGCAAAGTAGGTGTGGCAATAGGACAGTTTGTTGACAGGTTATTCAGTTTGGTATTCCTCTAAGTGCACAATGCTTTCTTTCTGAATTTGCTTGTTCATTTATTTTAGTGTGTCACTTAATTTGTAACTTATGTTTATCAACAGGTGTTGCATATGTGAATATGGAACATACCAGCCTTATGATAACCACTGTTACCATTGCATATTAAAGACATTCTGCCCAGATTATGGTCTAGTGGTAAGTCGTGTAGTTCTTTCTTCACCGCGTACTGTGAGCAAAAGATTGCATGGCATTTTAGTAATTTTTACTAATTACAGGAATTTACATTGTACTTATAAAAGAATCAAAGCTCTCTTGATCAAGCCATTGTTGTGTAGTGAACGAGAATGTTTACTGGGCTCAAAAAAATATATTAGATTTATGTAGAGCTAATGAAATTTGAAGTGAGCCGCTTAAGCAAATTTGCTTACATGTATAACTAATGATGGAATTTGTGAGCACTCCTGGTCTTTTCTAGTATTGGCAGTGACTGTTGATCAATTCAAGCAGTTGTTAATTCTCTTTGGGATACACTTGGTAAAGGGTCAGCTATAGGGTGGAAGGTTCAAATTGGGTCACTGGTCAGGGTGTCTTGCAAACGATAGTCACTGGATTGAATCCAAAGTGGAACCCCTTGAAAATTTTCTGGGGGCTCAGAAATTGGTGGTGTTTCACAAATTGCAATGCACTGAGGGGATTAGTTGGGATCCTGTTTTCAGATTCAGGTCTCGTCCCCTTTAATGTTAAACCTCAGTCACAAAAGCATGTGTGGCTTCCATAGGTTTTGCACTGATATGATTGCTTCTCTCCTAAGTGCCTTAAGTTACTGTCTGAACACTGACTGAAAAGAAAAGGCGTTTGCTGATGTTCATACCATCAACATGGTATAGGGTCCTTTGTGATCCCTTTTAGCTTCATAATCCAAAAACTTTCACAGTTGAATTCAAAACTTTAATTCATCTTTTTTTGTTTAAAATTTATCCTTTGTACTATGCAAGTTGCATGCAAATGCGTGAAACTGCTTACTCTTTTATTAATGGTACATTCATCTTAATTTGATAAAAAGATGAAAAGAAAATATTGCGCAGTTTATTGATGTAAGCATGCTTTTCATTTTGCATAGTTTGAAGATCTTGGATCTTCAACAAACAACTCACGATGTGGGAAAGGAATAACTGAAAAAGATTTGTACATTCCACATGGTAAGTATACATACACTGGAGGAAAAACAAGGAAGTTGATATTGACATAAATGACAGCCAGCGAGATATGTCAGTTGTGGGCAAAGGGATCACTGAATATGTCTTTCTGTCACATCTTGTGAATCTGATTGGTATCAAAAGTGTTGTTGCAACTTTGCTTTCAAGAGTTATGTTGCATAGACTGTTCCTTTCCTGGTCTATGGATAGACGTTAAACTCTCTTTTCTATAAAGCACCTTGTGTAGTTGTCCCTGGTATGGACTGCTATGTAAATCTACTTTATTATTTTTATTAAACATGGTGGAATCTAATTAAGGAACAACAAGATGCTACAGTACTGTACCCTAAAATGATATTCCTTGTAGGTATATGCTGCTAGCATTACACATATAACACAATTAAACATCTCTTCACCTATTGACTGCAAAGTCCCATGCTTTTCCTACATGTGAGAATGCGCCCTTTAGTTCCACTGCCATGAGTTGGAAGCCTTTTTCTTCCAACTCACGTTTGAAGGACAAATTCTTTCCCTAGTCGGTGACGTATTACGTAACCGCTACCTCGGCGATGCTGACAGAATTTTTCAGCCACACACCAAAACGTGGCACTATTTTTGCATGTTATTGGCTAGAAGATACCAAGATAGTGTTTGATGGCTCAGTTACACCAGATTATGTGGTTGAATTTTTCAATTTGGTGCAGAATTCGTCAAAATACATACTTCCAGATGCCTAAACCTTACAAAAATTGTTTAAGGTTTGCTGTTCCCTAAGCGTGCGTCCTCCTTACAAAATATCTCCTACCACACGTTTGTTTTGGTGCGAAGTGTTGCCGCAGCAGTTAAGTTGTACACAGTGTAGGGCCTGTGCAGTGTAATTATGACTAGACTGTGTTGTGTAACGTTGTTGGAGTAGAGAAGTTTGTACGCCAGGTAACACAAACTTAAGGTATGATCGATGTAACTTTGGGTGTTAATTTATAGTGTGATTTTAATGTTGAAATTATGAAGTTAAATCCATAAAATATACGTAATAAGGTATAAAAATATAACCTCAGTATGTCTGAAAAGCCTGTCATTGAAATCTCATGTTTAATGGGGTGCAAGAACATATATTTATTTGGAAATTGACGGTAATGGTACAGTCCGAATTGAGCTAATGATATTGACAATACTGCAGAGGGGGAGGGAGGGGGAGGAAGTTTGTTTGCAATAAGAACACATTTAAAAACGAGAGAAGACCGTGATATTTTGTTAAATTGCTTAATACCCAACCAAATTTTTCGTTTGAAAGTGCAATTCAATGGTAAATCGCCGTTAGATTTCGTATCTGGACATATTTTACTGTAAATTTCACTTTTGTGTGTTATCTTGTAAAAAGGAAGCCAGCCAGCCAATGGAGAGCGGTATTGAATTTTTTTTGAACGATGCGGTTGCCTTGATATGTGCCTGGGGCAACGAAAACCAGAATGGTAGTGCGATTAAAGGGCACCTTTTGACATGTAAATTATTAAGGTTTAATTGCTAAAGAGAAATATGTTATATACATGAATATTTTACTATTATACTTTAGTGTTTCAAAGATTTAATGTATTACTGAATGTTAAATTTTAACTTGGTGATATTTTCAGTTGTTCCAGGACCGGATGTTTTCACCACTGCCACTGTACCTATTATTCAACGAAAAGGTAATATATTCCAGTAATTCTTTCAGTCAACGGGACTCACATAGACTCATGACTTCCTGGTGCTTAATCTAAGTACAGTAGTCTGAGTGTTATGTGTATTTACAAATTGCTAGAAATGTTACTGATGTATTCTTTTTAATGTTGCAGATATATTTGTTTTAATGTTATACTTTATTTCATGATTCATTTCCAATTAAGTCAATGCAGACATATGTACCTGTACATTTCCAAGCTTTCACAGACTCTTATATTCTAACTTTTAGAAACAGAAGATACCACTTCTGCAGATGAACCTCTCATCAGTTTGACAGGTAACTGGACCCACTTAATTTTTACAGCAACATTTCCAAATCTTTGATTTTAGTGTCAACAGAGAACACCACTTTGAGAATCAAATTTTAAGCAGTTGTATACAACTATAATAAATGTTTGATTGCTGTGTAATTAATGTTATGCATATTAACTGTAGACATATCCAATGGACTCCATGAAGTAGTATTTCATCTGAATCATCACAATATGCTATGTTGTTGGAAAACACAAAAAGAATCACTCAACTTCTCCGCTTTTTTCTATTGTGGAAATCTTACATTTAGACCAATATAGTCGCAACAGTACACATGCTGTTCTGAATTTTGACAAAATTTCCTCAGTTTTCTACACCCATTTGCATTAATGTTTGGATGCACTGAATATCTGTAATGCCTCCGTCCTTGGGTGTTTGTAATCTTGTGCATGTAAGCATCACTACACCTCAACATAAGTACAAAGGTTATACATTAATTTATACTACAAAAAGTGTAGTTTTATAAATGGTGAAAGAGGGAAATACCATCTGCCAGTCAAAATAAGTCCCAAATCTGAATTAAACTGTTGTATGCAGCTAGGGATTGTTTTAAAGGTTAATTCTAGAATATTGTGCTCATGTGGAGCAGCTATGATTGTAAAACTTGATTAGCTATTGTTTTGAACATAATTTGTGCCAGCTATATTTATACCTTGCTACATTTAAGGAATGATTTCATTCTTTCAGATAATCCCCAAACATTCAACCCAGGAGATCAGGATACCGGAATTTCAGGTGGTTGTTTACTTTCTCACTATCCCAGTAGGTGATGCATCAAATATGATACATGATATGTCTGTCTGCAAATCATATATCAAGTCCTGCTCATGGAATTGACATTATCAGCAGTATAGCAATATGTAAATCTGTTGCATATATTTATCAAATGAATGGAAGGTACATATTTGTTTATAATGTCTTTTGGCATGAAACATTTACTCATGCCTAGAATTTAGCAACTTGGTAATATTCTGAAATGCAAATATCCAATAGAATGGAATCACGACCTTCAAAGTCTCCAAACAGTATCTCTTCATTCAAGGGAGTAGGATGAGAACTTAAATCAGTTTTAAGTTGACATAGTTGGCACATGAGAGACAGCAGCGAAAAAGGACTAGGAGTCACAATCAGATTGAACATAAGTTGATTGTGTGAATGTTTGACTTGGTTAATTTCTAGATTGTGGTGCACTGAGAATGCATGCAAGAGAATTAAAGGGTCTTTTGATGAAGTAACTTGCAGGGTAAGACTAATATCCCGTATTCAGAGTTCAGTACGGATTTAAGTCAATTATCAAATTTATCCTACATTGGTGTGGGCAAAATTTTCCTCCAAAGCTAAGACTAACTAATCAATATTTCCTCATCAAAAACAAAAGTTAGTATTACTTTATCTCCAACTGTTTACTATGCATCACCATTCAGAAATGACACATGAGGAGTTGTGGACAACTCAAACTTGAACCACAGATTTTATTGCATTGCGACTTATTCTTGGCCTCTTGACTCTACTGTGTGTCAATAGTTTTGTCAACTTTTTGGTATATGCAGCTATTCTCATTTTGAAAATACTGGTAGCTGATGGGTATTGCTGGATATTGAGAACAGGAGTATAGGGTACTGACTACATCTGCTATTGGTGATATTGGTCCAACATTGTACTTGTGTTGCCATTAGATATGTTAGAACCTTGCAATTATGGCTTGGTCACATAGCTGAGAATAGAAAAAATGATCTGTAAGCTCAGAGAAATGATTTATGTAACAGCTTCTAAGTCAGACCATTTCAGTAATTGCCTCACTTTACTACCAGTCTTGAATTTCACAAGACAGAAATTGGGAGAAAAGTTCTAGTTATCATGTTTATGTGAGGTTTTAGACATAGTCATGTGTTTTACTTCATTAGTTAGGGTTATGTAATTATCTTACAACAGTAACATGTACATTTGGTTAGGGTGTTAAAATCAAGCATGCAGACAACTTCTAAGAGATATGCTGGACATTTATTTGGAACAATTTTCATCATTTATAAGTGATTCAACATGCAGTTTAACTCTTAGATAAAATTTCTTAATTTGATTCTTCATTTTCATGAATGGATGCAAAATATCAATTAGAAAAATTGACCTCATCTATAATCAAGACAATTATAATTGAAAGGATGCGTGATTCAATTTTCAATAGCTAATTATGCATCAACTCAATTTGCACCAGTTGAGCTGTAATTTTCATAGCATTATGAGCCATACGTGTGTGACCCAGCCTTAGCCAGGGCTACTAATAGCAGAAAGCTCATAACTCCACTAAGCCAGCTTACATCTTCCAGTTAAACGTAATATTATGATCAGCTGAAGATTGTAGAAAGAATTTACTACCTGAAAAGTAATTTAGCATCCAATTAGAATTAAGACTACACTCTCATATTAATTTTGTTTTATTGCTTTCAGTTTGGATCATCTTTGTGGCCTTCGTTGCTCTCATTTCCGTCTTGTTTCTGACCATTGTTTGCCTCCTGTGTTCCCTTTGTTGCTGCAGAGTGATTTGTTACTCGACATTTCAGCGAGCATTTCCACACGTTTTTGGTAAGTGCGGCTTATGAGATACAGCCAGCACCTTAGAGGGTAAAATTGTTCCAACCAACACCACAAAGACATGCAATTACTCAAATTTGATAAGTCCATATAGTAATTGCAAGATATCCGTAATTGTGCAGCATTATTGTCATGCATGCCAACAAGTATGTATCCTTTAGTTTCTGTGCACCAGAGCTTGTTATTGTCATGCATATAGCAATTGCAACATATATCCCTAATTCTCAATGTAGCATGGCATTGTCATGCATTTAGCAAGTATAATTTACATTTCAGCCTCTTGAGGCAATTGTGTGCACTGGTAATTGCAGCATATCTCTAGAAGTCTCCTGTCCTTCTTTTTCATTTGCAGGTAAACAACAGCAAGAAAAATCTTACAGCTATTCATCTGTTGAAAATACTAACAGTGTGATGGTCTCCAGCTGTTAATTCATCATTCATCACTTGTATATCTGGCATCAGAGGTGGGGGTGCATTTTTGGTACACTGTCATTACTTTCTTCTTGTGAAAGGTTGGAGAGACGGGATTTTGTTGAGGAGGATGACACTCCTATGTTATTTTCTCCACCGACTTCCTTACATCTTGGCTTCATGTGTTGCTCCACATGCTTGGCTGGCCAAGGCCATACAGCATGTCCATTTGTCATTTGAAACTGATGTCCATATTCATTGTGTCAGAGATATGCATTCCACAGTATTCCAGACATTACCATTATGTTTTATAAGTCAATTTGAAACTAGTGTCATTTCATTTACTTTTAATGCATTCTTTTCACCGAACTGATTTTTTACTTCAAATGAATCCCAGATATCATAAGGTTGTCTTTGTGCTTTTCTTTTGCTTGTTTTTCTTTCTTTTGCAATATCGTTGATGTAAATTTGTTGATTATGCCATGATAGCTTTAGTAGAGTGAAAATAGCTGAAATAGGTTTATTTGTAGTTTGTCTTTCCGAATGGCAGGGGACAAGTGCTTAAGAGATACCATTGTTTCTTAAGAGTGAATATTTGCTTTGCCTTTGCTTACATTCTTTCAAACCTTGCAGAAATTGTAAATAGTTTTCTTCCATGCTACCAACATCTTTCAGAGTTCACAAGATTTGAAGACGAATCACTTTGACAAGACATTCATTTATGAATATTCATTGATAAGTGATACATTTAAGCATGCATTTCTCTGTAATCTCACACAGCCAAGCCTAACATTAAATCATACATGTTTATGCCTTCTTGAGAGGACACACCATACCTGTTATGGTATTTCTGGATATGACATCATGTTCTATCATGCAGAGAAGGTCTTCTCTAGCCATGATTTCAGCACATTACAAACATTTTATCAGGATTCTGTTTCTCAAATAACTGCATGATCATGTAGAGGTAAATGAACAACAAAAGGTTTATGTATAGCAGTTGGTTTAGACATCATACACTTGCAATGTACTTTAAACTCATTTTTCTTGCCAGTTTCGCATCATTTCCTATGAGATATGAAAACATGCCCACATACAGTGCTTGTAGTACATACATATAGTACTTATTTTCATCAGTAGATGTCCTGTCAAAGTGATTCGTCTTCACATCTTTTGTTCTCAACTCTTGTTGGCTCAGGTACTTTGCATAGAACAAACCTTTACATCATTGAAGGCGGATGTGTTGTTGTGGTCTACATCTAATATAACTTTTTGCACTTCTTCCAAATTGCATGTAAGCACATCTCCTCAAAAGATTTGTGGTAAAAATGATCTGTCAATGGCAAATTCATTCAGATTGTGCCCCAGTAGCTGGGACAAAAGAGAAATGTCATACTTTTTTTTAACCTTTCTTCTGCTGATGACCCATACATACTTGTCATGAGTATTTTTGGTACTTCCCCTGACTTTTAATAAGAAATGCTTTGTCAAACGTCATTGATACTAACTGAAACTCTGCAGGTAGACATCTTAGATCTTTTTCACCACAAATCAGTTGAGTAGATAGGCTAACACTCAATTTAGAAAAAAGTGCAAAACATTGTCTCAGATTTATGTCACAACCTCCTATTGTCTTTAAGGTAGCTTTAACTGTACAGTTTAAGATTTTGTACATGCGTAATAAGACTGCTAAGTAAATGTCCTTTAGCAAAAATTTCTTAGAGTTTGGACATATATTTATATACATTCAGATCATATATTTATATGTATCCAGAGGCACTTTAAGATATATTTTGTTTTTATTTTTAAATACAGTAATATAAAATATATGTCTCAAGATTAATTTGTCGTACAGTGTATTTTGAATTGAATTGTTTTGAGTGTCCAGTGTTTTTCTTCATGTTTATGGTAAATTATATTAATCAGATGTTGAGTATATTACATCATAATTTTAATATTCCATCAGCCTCAACATCACAGACAATGAATTTTCTCTTCGGATACATCTAAGCTTACTAGGATGATAATCTATAGCTTCATTGAAATGTGTGAAGTTCACTGATACATATTTCCAACTTCATCAATCATGATCATTGTCTATCCTTAAATTAACCTCACTGATATTTTTTAAACAAATTTACAATTTAAGTGCCCATTAGACGTTTTGTCCTACCACATTGAGTACAAAGACCCTATTATTTTTGGTGGGGGTGGGGGGTTACGGCCTCAAACAAAGACACTTGGACGTATGTTACATTAGCTATATAAGCTTAATATATTGAGTGCAAACACCGTATTGTGTTTGGTGAAGGTCAAAGGTCACTTGGGGTCAAGAGACATTAAATTGTTAAAACTTTGTAGACAGTATCTCAAGAACAAAAAGAGTCGACAAATGTCATATCTACTAAGTGGGTGTACCACATAGAGTAAACAGACCTGTATCATTTTCTTCTTTTTGTAGGTCAATGGTTATTTGGGGTCATCAGGAGTGAAGTAAACTTTGTAAACGATACCTCAAGAATCGAAGCTTGGACAAATCTCATATATGTGAAGCTAGGGTTACCACATTGTAGACAGGAGATATTTATTTGATGGGCTCAACATTCACGTAGCCATGCAAGGTTCGAAATTGGGAAGCATTGTAAATACGATACAGCAAGAAGGGAAGCTTTGACAAATTTCAATCTTAGTATAAGCCTAGGTGTACTACATTGACTTCAAGGGCTCCTTTGAGGTTTGGTGGAGGTTGATGTTAAGGTTATAAAGGGTTAAGAGAGGTCAAGTAGGGAAATTCTTGTTAACACAATGTCTCAAGAAGTCATCCTTGCACAGGACTCATATTTGATGTGGTTTTGTCCTGATTACGAAACATAGCCCCCAAATTGGTATTTTTAAATAGCAGTAAGACTTTGCTACATCATTAAAACCACATAATATTTTCTAACTCTGCTTAAAACAATTTCAATTCAAGCAAAAAAAAGAAAAAAAAACATCACACGACCTTTAAACACCCTACTAGTATTTCCCTTGAAGTGACCCTTAGATGTTTGGCAGTAAAACAAAAAAAAGACCTTGAGGAAATGCCGGTCTGAGGATGGCTGGACTATGTGAGCGGAGCACCACCATTAGTTGACGTGGAGTGCACAAGAAAATGGTGGCTTTTAACCTTCCAGACAACACTTAAGGGGTTATCATGCATGAGTTGCATGTACCAGGCCTTGAAATATGGATCTCATATCTACAATTCCTCTGTTCATGTGAAAAAAATCAGTCTATGATAAATTGTAATATACTGGGTTGAGATGATGCAAGAATCGGAATCTTGAGTAATCGGTATCTTGAGTTAGAATCAGAATCATGGTTTCACAACCGCTTTCATTCTTTGCTTCAGGTACGGGCTAAGCATATCCCGGCATGCATCGCGCATTGGATCTGCCCATGACAAATAAATGTACATACTTATAAAGCCCGAAAATGGGAAAGGCACTAAAAATGCAAATCATAGTCATAAGATGTATGATCGTCAGCCTAGGAGAGGGGTCTGAAAGAAGAGTTCTAAAAGGAAGGGGTTCCAAGCATCGTTTCAAAGGAATTCATGCAACTACCAAGACATCTTGTGACATCACCTCGCTAGACCCCCAGTGTGCTTTACCCCTGAACTCGGCACCAAGTGAAAAAAACATTATATGCTACACTCGCTAAAGCTCACACTCTCTTTACCTCAGTTGGGCCCTATAGGTGAGAGTATTTGCGGTCCCAAGCACTTTTTGCACGAAATTTGCCCCCCTCCACGACTTTGAAAAATTTCGATGACAATACTGTCTATCACATTTTCAGTTAAAAACTTTACTTATAAAAAATAAGAATTCCATGAGATATATTCATTTTCAAATCCAGCATTTGACCATTTTGTACATAAGTAGGCCTACACCCTATATAAGCAACAATTTCCCCAAGGAGGGGAGGGGAGGGGGAGAATCGCCTTTCCTTAGAACGTCAATATCACTGTCACCAGTTTCATCAAATCAAAAGTAAACTCCAAACAGGCTCAATTAAGTCAGCTAAAGCCCTCTGATGACATCCCCTACCTTTGAAAAAGAAAACTCGCCACAACCAAGTACAGGATAAAAACGGTACTTTCCATGCAACTTCCAGACAGACTTGGCGAGTAACTTGTTCTGCTCCTAACTGGGCATCTGTATACATACGTGATGTCTGATTGGCTGGAAGTTCTCTTTCTGACAACGTATGTGTCACTGGCGGGTCACAATTAGCTCCATGGTTAAATGACTTTTGATGAAAGGTCGCCACGTTCTAAGTATACGACTGTGTAAAATATGAGAGGTGAATTCCTTTTCGAATTTAGAAAGTTATAGCCAGAAGAACAATGAAGATTTGAGAAGCAACGTATTTTCTGCCATTTCAAGTAAAATTGTTGTCGACAGTCCTTCTCATTTATTAAAACGGCTGATTTAGTACCGTTCTTGATTTCAAGATGTGAGACCACTGATCTCTGTCGTTACAGATCAGTATGTGAGACAGGAACAGTAATAATTCGTTTGCAGGCGATACACAACCACAATTCTGGAAATTTCCTCAGTTTCCTCCAGTAATTGAAGTGGTATAAAATTGTCCATTTTTTATTTCGAGAATGTGTAAGACTGAAATAAAGTTAATGAAAATTAACCCATAGGCTATTCCTTTGATAAACGGAATTCATGAATTATGAGTCATATGCAACGTGACAAAGCAATTTTACCTACGACTCAATTACGTACGTCATGGGTAATAATGCTCACTAATAAGGTCACGTCATATCAATTTCAGCAACTGGTTGAATGACTCTGCGTAATTGATTTGCAGCTCGACCACGACTCGACTTTGGTGAGACATCAAAAGTCATTTTTATCAATCTTTATATCGTTCCCGCCCCGTCTGAAAATTTGGTATAAAGTACAAGCCTGGCATGAACTATTTGCCTTTTGTTTCACCGCGTTTTGCTGGCACTTGGTAGAACTAGGGAGCTGTCACTCTCCCTTGGTAGAATGTAGGCCCCATTGCTCAGGTGACTGGAATACTTCCATTACTTGGTACCGTACTTCGCTTGGGTGCATCATGCATGTTATAATATAAAGTAGGCTGACCTAGCCGGGCTAAGTGAAGGTGTAACGTTTATACCAGTATAGCCATAGATATCGGAATCCAAATAGCTAAAGTATTATGGGCTTTCGATGAGTAAAGCCGTCTGATATATAGGCTAGCTTAGCCTATACCTACATTGACACACTTGATTAAGCAGTATGAACTTACATGATGAATGCAAGTAAGATTTGCCAAGCTTAACTATGTAATAATGCAATAGAGTCGTATATAGGTTTTGGACTTCGTGTTTATTACAACTTCAACGTATATACAGAAAAAAAGAAACATCAAAGGTCAGATGTGTGTCGAGGAGGCGACCAAGTGATAATGACAAGTGGCTTCCTGCTGCAGCTGCATACCTATTTTGTACATGCAGGTGTTCAGATGTACTGTAATGTTGCATAATGTTGCATAATATTGCATAATAATACATAACTTTGCAGAAACAGAGTAAACAAGTTACATAACATTACATAGCTCCTTCCTTTAAAGAATGGTGATGCCTTTTAATTTCTAAACACTGTCTTACGTAACACTTCAACTTCAATCACAGATTTAATATCTTTCTTGGGATATAACCTTGCGACCCGATCTTGTAACTTAATGTTCAGGGTCATTAACTGAATCTGAATCTTGTTTACTGTCTGTACTTTCTTTAATTTCTAGTTTGCTTTCTGAATCCTTTGTTCCCCCTTCTTTTAAATGTTTTCGATTTCGCCTTAAGATTCCCCCCTCTTAAGTTTCAACTTCGTACGATCTGGGCTCTACTCTTTTTGTGACAACTTTCCCTGGAGACCATGTTTTCGTCTCTGGGTGTTGAACATAAACGTTTTGCCCTAGGGATAGGGGACTCAAATTTTTGGTACCTTGATCAAAATAATGCTTTTGTTTGACTTGTCTCTCTTCTAGACACTGATACACTCTATCTCTTTCTAGTAACTTATTTTCAATTTTAACTGGTAAATTAGACCTGTATTTACGCCCCTTTAGTATCTCTGCTGGGGAAGGCAAAGTCCCATCAGTGGGTGTTGTCCTCAGGCACAGCAGTGCTAATGACACATCTGATTGTGTGTTAATTAGGGCTTTCAGCATAGTGGTTTTAACTATCTGAACATGTCTTTCAATAAACCCATTGGATTGAGGATACCTGGGACTTGATGTAACATGATCGAATGACCAACATTTTGCAAAGTCTTTGAAACTCTGACTTGCATACTGGCTACCATTGTCTGTAAAAACTTTTTCAGGTACACCATACTCTGAAAATAATTCTTTAACGATGGCAATAATTGCATGTACGACTATTAGAGCTATCCCTACAGTAGGAACTTTCCTTACAACAAAAAACTTTGAGTAATAGTCTGCAGTGAGCAAATATTCATTACCTTTTACAAAGAAAATGTCAGATCCAACTACCTGCCATGGTCTGGTTGGAATTTCAAATTGCAGGAGTGGTTCTGAAGCCAGTGATTTGCCTCTTTCTTGGCAAATCGCACACTTTTTTACCATATGTTCAATATCCCTGTTAATATTGTTCCAATATACACATGTTTTAGCCCTAAGTTGACATTTGACCACACCTTGATGCCCCACATGTATTTTTTCCAGCACTTCTTGTTGCAATGCTGAGGGTGCAACAATTCGATCACCTTTCATGACAATACCATTTTCGATCACTAATTCATCCCTATAAGGCCAGTATTCTCGCACTGCCTTAGGAACCTGTTTGACTTCATCTGGCCAGCCATTCAGAAACGGAGTAAACAAGTTACAGTACATAACATTACAAACTATTCTGTCGTAGGCAGCCTAGGCCTTTATATTGTGAGAACAACAGTCGATCCGTATGCTGGTGCCGGTGTGACGGTACGAAAAGTCCCCCAGTACAAAAAGTCCCCCGGACCATTTGTACTAGGAAAAAAAGCCCCCCCAGACCAAATATACTGACAACCTCATGACAACCTCACAGTACAAAAGGTCTGGCCGGACTTTGTGTACTAGCTAGTTGCAGTGCAGAAAGTACGAGACAAAAAATCTCCAGCATATTGAACATAAAGCACGATGCGCATTCAGTGGATAACGTACGTAGGCCTATATTTAGTTCTTGTTGTAAGAACGTGCATTGACGAGTGTTGTTACGTTATTCAATTTCATTAGCAAACGCAAATTTACGACGACAAAGGAGACTTAGGAATTGTATGAGGGCAAAAAAAAAATCTGTGAATCCGTGAGAGTAAAGGCAAGCTAACTTGAAAGAGCAACATTTTAGGGACTCGCAGGCAAATTACTGGCCTAAAGTGAGTTCGGTCACCCCCGTGCACATTGTTTCCATGCACAGTATTTCTTTTGCATGAAGGAATAAGCTGGGATTCAAACAAAAACATAATTTGATAGCAGGTGGTGTGAAACATTAATCAACCTGAAGAAGAACAGATTCATGTCATATGTTCCAACTGCTTTAATTGGGATGACAAAACTGTTAACTTCAAACACTACCACACATGGTGAAGTCTATGGCAACTCCTGTTTTTGTTTTTCCAAAATTTTGAAAGGCAGAGTCAAAATTTTCAAAGTACATGTCAGAACCAACTCACTGACCCCCACCGTATCCTCCGTGTATGACACTCAGTTCGTTTTCAGACTGACAGCATTGGTACTTATCGGTCACTAGTATCATGGTATGTGCACGTAGTAAACCCCTCATGCACTCCACCTTGCCCAACCATTGCAGTTGATTTCATCTTACTGCAGGTTTATCCTATGGATTATTGGCATCCAGATTCACAGTGTTAAGGAGCACCGAGATGATTAAAAATGAAGAGAAGTGGTTATAAATTTTAAGATACCTTACCTTGGCAATTAACACTGTCAGTTTGCACGATTCTGTTACTGTAGAGCAGGGAAGGAGATTTTTGCCCGAATTTGTCTTTTTCTTATTACTACCGTAGGGCTACAATGAGTTAACTCACCTATGAAAAATGCATGTGTGGGAATTTCCAGAAAATGTCCCATGGAGATTGGTTGGAGAACAGGAAAATTTTGAAAACGAAAAGTTCGTCGACTAGGCAGAAGATGAATGTGAATAGAATGTAAACAGAAATTACCATAGCACCGACAGGGTCTAATGATTGTCGGCATATTTTGCTTGTACGTCATCGATATCACATATGAAGCGACTATCCAGGGTTTCCAGGAGGGATAAGGACCTGGTTTGATGGAAAAAAACTTTTGCATGCACTTTGGGCAGGACTATCTAAGCTGAGTGCCACCATCAATTAGCGTACCTAAAAAAATTGGTATTTACACGATTGTAGTCATTTTTACCCGGAGAAATTGGTTTCAGAAAAGTTAATCCAATCATTTTTACTCTCATTGCAGGTGATTGCATGACAAAGTAGAACTCGCATGGTCAATGAAAATGTCAGCCACATTGAAAAAGATACCATTCAATAATATTTTGATAGATACTGTAGGGAAGCATGAGAAGAGTGATGGTTGGTCGAGAACTGTGATAGGGTTGTCAGGGAAGAGGTGTCGCCACCCCCCCCCCCCTCCAAACTTGCATGCAATCTAGTGCAATACTTGGCTTCTTTTGACTCATAAAACGTGCTAGATTGAGATCCAACCAGTATGTCAGATTTTCTGACTATCCTCACTCCTAGACTGAGATATGAGAAGTTCATATGAAATTTCAGATTTAATGGAAATTTGTTTCAATAACCAGGTAACCTTAAAAATCTGATACAATATTTGGCATCTTTTTACGTCATAAAAAGTGCTAGACTGAAACATGAAAAATTCAAACTGGCTTTTGTAGATTTCCGACATTTTTTTTGTTGATAAGGGGGTTGGGACCTTCCCTGATTGCAACGCGTTTGAGTGTATATCGACAATTCAACATAATTTTTAGATAGGTTCTCTTTTTTTTTCAGGTAATTTGAAATTTTGTTGGTGTATTTATGGGGAGGAAACGTGCATCATTCCCTTACCTTCATTTGTCCAATGACATAACATGGAAAAGAAACCACTGCGTGGATTTTGGCATTTGAGAGGTGTACTGTAGATGAGTCTAACGTTCGTACATGAATACCTCAACTGCATGGTCACCTAGCCAGCGATTTCATCAGTCACCAAAACTGTAGGCGATATTTGTAACAATGTCCCCCACCATTCAAAAAGCAAGCCAAAACATTTCTCTTCACGAAATGTGGGGTGACATTTGATATTATGCTCCCTCCTATCAAAATGTGGAGGATGTGTTCCTTGCCCCCCCCCCCCCCATTAACGCCCATGATGTTGTTACATGACTGCAATGCTACTGACATCCGAAAATCACAACACATAAACAAAAATAGTTTCCTTATCGCTGTCTTGCTTTGCTTGTTTTTATGTCAAAGTCATGATTTTGAAGCACTCAATTTCAATTCACGATGATACACCGAGTCTATATATAAATATATTAACAACAGGGGTAGGGGAGGTTTGGGTTATAACCACTTCGCTTTTTGACAAAGGGGTTGCCCAGTTACCCCCGCCTCAATGAAAAACTGAAAAAAAAGCAAATGAGCTAGTAATAATTTAAACTAGAAACTTAACCATGTTCATAGACTAGTTACTAAACTGACACTAACATTAGTAATAAGTTATCAAAATTCGAATGCCAAAATTGTGCCAATTGCGAGCAAGAGCGGTGCCCTGAGAGCAGTTTACCTTTGCATGTACTGCATAAAATTGAAAGGAAATTTTTGGATCATTTTTGGTAGATCATAGCAAAAAAAACTTCGTCATATTAGAATTTAAAAGTACAGTGCATCACTTTCACTGCTTTAAAATTAGTCATTTTAACGTTAAAAGGTTTGAATCTCTTCACAAAATGTGTACGCAACAGGTTCGGTAGACCTGTGGGCTGGATTCAGGGCTGGATATCTTGTTTGGGCGGTGCTTCAGATAATTGTGTCATGCATGTGTGGCGAAATATTCACACTTTAATGGCCGCTAAAAGCTTCCATATGTAGGACCTTTTTGTCCCGAGTGAACAGCTGGTACAAAATGTCCCCTTGAGTTAAGCATAGGATATTTAGTCCCCTCTGACGTCAGGTTGGTTATCTCGTTTGTGCGGTGCTTACAAAAATTGTTTCACGCGTTCTAGGATACAAAAATGCCAATTTTTGTCCTGGGGGATCAAAATTTAGGGGTGACTTTTTGTACCGCTACACCGGCCTGCTCGTTGCAGAGTTAGCTTGGTCATATGGTTACATGAGTGCAGTGTCCATGTAGTTTAAAATTGCAATCATTGCCGGGTCCCCAAATCCCGGTGGAACGTACCAGTTGGAAAATTTTGGGGATTCAAATTTGACTTGTTCAATAAAGCTGTTAAGTTTATAGTACGTACGTGTCGTGTAGGGGGTTTTGGGGGTTCTGTTTGGTTTACTGTAGGTCTAATTGCCCACTTCTCTTTGGGTACAGAACGATCGGCGGAGCTGGGCAGGTTCGCCATCCCTCGATCCCAGCCTTTTAAAAAATAGCTATAAAGGTTGGGGGACACAATATCTCGTCTTTTGGATGGGGATGTCAGTAATGGCGGTCCTTGGAGCAGGCTGGTTAATTGGCGATTTATTATCTGGTTTCACCCATGCCTCAATATCCTCTGGTCTCTGGACACTTATCGAAAAGAGTATACGCGCATCTCGCAATTATATATTCTTGATCAACATACTACATAGGGTCGACCTTGATGAAACCATATGGGGCATTCCTGATCCTCAACTTTCAAATTAATATTATTCGATCGCCCGCGCTGGTCATGCTCTTGTGGATTAGCCTGTAGTACTGTAGGCCTAATTATAGTTACTAGTAGGAGAACTATAACGTTAGTATAGTACCATATAGGACTGCCTGACACCAGCCTATAGGTTAGCTGGGCCTAATTATTGACAGTGTATGCATGCACGTAGCTGGCCCCTTGTTCTTGGCCAATTGTTGGACAACCAGGAGTCGATTTTGGTTGTCTGACATATTTAATCATGTTGAACTACTGTACCATAAAATTTCAGCACTGGTACAATTTTTACTGAGGTCAGCTGGCATACTGTAGGCCTATACTGTGAAGATGACTTAATTGATTTACTGTAGGACCTACATTAATGCCGATGCTCATCATTTTGTCAGTATGCATTAGGCCTACTGTAGTATAATCTTTGTTCTTGATGCATGTCCTCCCCCCCTTTCCAGATAGAAAATTTTCCAGTGGTCCTATAAATTCTACAAAAATTAAGGTGGAATATAGCTGTTCATTTGCTGTTTGCAAATTAATCCTGCATGCAGAAATAAGAACAAAGATAATTAAAAAGCTGATGATGATCTCCACTAGTGTTTGCACGGATAACCCAGGTACCCGGGTACCCGCCCTCCAACCCGACGCCCTCTGACCTGGTTCCAAAGATTGGACTGGAATCCTGAAAGTAGGCAGTGTGTAATGTCATTGTATTGTTTTTACCCACGCAAGATAACATATGCTTTGAAGTTATTGAGAAAGAGAATGATAAATTTATACAAAAATCTGTCACTTGTTTTTCTTTTTCCCGTATTTTTACTTGTCTGTGTTTTCATCGAAGTTTCTCTGTTAATTCCATCAAGTTTTGAAAAATAAAAAAAATCCGATCACTGGCGAGACTGTATTCAGTGCAGTATACCACGCACTTCCCTGTACGTACGTATGAACAAGTTAGAACAGAGCTACGGTAGCTGGGCCGGCTGTAAGCACGTGTACGTGCGTTTATGCGTCGTTTGCATCAAAGACATTATCGCGCCGTATGGCGCAAGACCGATTACTCTATACATATAAAGCTGTAGTACGTCCATGGGGCGAAGCTACAGCCACTTTAGTAAGCACACTTACCATCGGGGCTGATGTGATACGATGAACTGTGTGTACAATACATACATTGGATCGGGTTGTTACCGATTTCCACGTTATGGCATTTGGGAAGAATAGACTTTAAGCTCACTGTTGTTCAATAAATTGACAAATTCGCCAAAGCAGAAGACCTAACTTATCATTTTTCAGATTCCCCAATAACAAGGAGAGGTATAAAGATGCTTTATAAGCCATACCATACAATACATCAAAGTTGCTAAAATGGCACACGCTCTGCTCCAATTGCATACTGTGCAGTTGTGCACACTTTCATGTGATCAGTTAGTAACCGCAAGTACTATCTTGGGAACTTCCCGCTCAAACAGTGCTGCAACATACACAGCTGTTTCTGATATCCCGTTGCCTAGGCTACTAAATATGGGCGGAGCCTATCATAACTTCACCACGAACAGTTCAAAACAAATTCCCATTGACTTAACTGTGTGTTTTTCTTGCTAAAACTGCAAAGAAGCTGTGTTATAATGCCATGTGCAATATAACGTTCTGTGTATAGTGCAATAGCGGACGACATGAACAAACCACAATCGTGTATGGTACGTGAGTGTATACATCGTCTTTTACAGTCAACCTAATGATCAATAATAAATAAATTGAAAACCATACGTTAACAACTAAAGAATTAGACAAGGAAACAGTATTTTTCAAGAAAAGTGTTGTCGGGAAATTAAATAGGCATGAAGTCAAAAGAGAAAAAAGAACTAATGTTGCTGTACTGCAGTTTACTGTATTCATAAGCAAAGTAAGCAACATGTACTGTGTAAATGACAATTTTTTGTTGGGTTGGGTTGGGTTGGTCCGGGCGTTGGGCACGTACCCGGTTCCCGATTTGTGGACCCGGTGTAAACACTAAATTCTCCACACAAGTACAATATACTGTAGTGCCAAAATCTTATGTTATCTGTGCAATTGTTGCCATTTCTGCATGTGTTGTAGCTTTATAGGCCCTTTGGTGCTAGATTTGTGACTGACGTCATTCTCCTCGTCCAGATTTGCAGACTTGACAGACACTCTGTTGGAAGTTCCAAAGTACCCCTAGTACTGCAATATCTGAACATTCCAATCGAGGTTGTTTGACTTAAACCGATTAAAATCATGATTTTGTTAAAAAGTAATATTGTGTGCCTGTCGCTGCAGTGAAGCAAGCAAATCACTGCTGTTTTAACAACTTGGACTATATACTTACTTTAATATTACATTGGAGTACTTGCTGCTAAAGTTTCCAAACAAATTCACAGTCCCTAATAAGTCATCTCAAAAATGTCAAAATAGGTAATTTACATGCTTTTTGGGCTACTTCCGTTTCACACTGGCAGCGAATACTCATTTGGCTATGCCTGCATCAGCTTTGTGGCTTGCATGTGGCTTTAACGCCGTTGCATATGGAAGACAACCAATTGACAATTGCATTGACATGAATAGTGTTGCTACAGTATTGTTGTCACACTTTGCGTTATTGAAGTTTGCATAACTGCAATTTATAGCATTAACCTCGTGGTTGTACATTGTTAAATGGTATTGCATATAATCAACTACATTTGAAAAGGTCATTAACAACATTTAACTAGCTGTTTAGGTAGAATACACCATTTTAACCTGCTCTTGTACATGAATTATGTCCACAGTATATCATCCCATTGTTAGTAACATTTTTTACCAACATTTACCACGTTGTTATTGATATCACACTCTTATTCCCAATATTTCCCACGTTGTTATAGATACAGTAGTAACACAATATTGTACAACACTGTTAGCAACGATGACACAAAGTTTGTGCGATTCGCTTTTCATACGTACTGTAGACATACTGTAGGTTTGTATTATCATCAGTTTTTGGTTATGCACATTAGTCACCTACTGTATAATGAAAATGTGACACTGAGGCCAGTATCATATTGTCTCTGTTAGAACTATTTGACAAAGATTTGATGAATAAGAGTATCCCAATACTGATAGTTACATTCTCATATGAATTCTATACTTCACAGTTGTAAGTGCTATGGTAGTAAATCAGGTACTGTATACCCCTGTTATTGACCCTAATTGTGTTGTTGTTCACTTTAGTAAGGAATACTGTAGGAATTTTAAAATAAAAAGTAAATAATGGTTGGGTACCCCCAGAATCCTGGATTACCTGTAAATATACTGCTGTTAATACAGCACAGTGAACAGGAACAGGTGTATTTGCTGTCCTTACATAACTTTAAATCTAGCACAATTTAATTATACCCAAGATGTCTGCCGTAAATTCATCCACAGTACAAAGCAATGAAAGTAGGCCTCCTCTGAGGCACCTTAATAAAGATGTGGGTTTGGTAAAGTCATGTTCAGAAGCATATCTCTGTGTGTCATCAGGGAGATATGCCAATCCCTGGCGTCATTTTGTCTGACATGGACAATTATGATGGAGATGTACACTGTACGTACTGTATGTCTAGGTATTGTTGTTAGTGATATGTTCTGCAGTTTACAGTAAATAGGTATTTCTGTGCTATATGACTGCATTGTTATGATTACAGTAGGACATACGGTATACAAGTACCTAAAGTATAGCACTTATAAATCCATGTGGGCAAGAGTGTAACTACAGTACAGACAGGCATATAAAAGAATTATATTTTGTGTCACATACCGCACTGTACTTGAGAAATGGCCATTTTGATGACAATAGTTAAAGGTTAGTGTGGGTACAATTACTTTTCATCAACAGCTACTGTACAGTATGGCCATGTTAATCTAGGGGGTGCATCAGCTAATATGGGCTGCCGATACAATTCTTCAGTTAAGGGACATTGTTTGGAGCAACTAGCTGTAATTCATGTTTTTGTCAGTAAGCAGTGCCACCAACTTGGCACATAGTGTACCAAGAAATTTTTTGCCCTGCCCTCTCCCTCCTCTGATAAAGCATCCCATATGCCTCATTAAAGGCATCCAGGAATTCTTTATTGAAGATCTCACAGACTTCAAATGGTCACTCAAGATTCTAAATATATGTTTGCATTCTTTATATTCATCCATGTTTGGGGGATTCCAAATTTTTTGGGTATATACTACCCTAGGTCCCCTAATGAACCACTGCCCGACATTTACATGTTAATCTAGGGCTGGATCAGCAGTATGGTGTCAATCTACTATGTTGTGCATCGCCTGTGGGTGTGTCAAAGTTTGTAGGTACAGTATATGAAATTTTCCTTTTTATAGTCACTGAACAGTGAGAGTACTCTAGAATTCAGACATGTATGTACTTGAGACTGATCTGTAATGGAATACAACTTCTGTGATGTGTACATGGTGTATCCCACTTTTTCATTTCAGCTAGGTCAAAAAAAGGTGACGGGAACACCTACATACTGTACATGTATGTGTTAGTGCCCCACACTTAAGAGGTGAGGACATGTCCCCCTTTCCTGCAATATCTGTAATGTTGTGTAACTTGTTTACTCCGTTTCTGCAACGTTACATACACCTGCATCATCGGCTGCATGTACACAATACTGTAGGTATGCAGCTGCAGCAGGAAGCCACTGGTCATAACCACTTGGTCGCCTCCTCAGCACACACCTGACCTTTGATGTTTTTCTCGTATTTTATATTTTGTTGAAGTTGTAATAATCATGGAAGTCCAAATCCTCTGCCATCGCATTATTACAAATTTCTCTCTGCATGTATACATGTACAACCCTTAGTATACAGGAAATAGTGCATACTGTATGTGCTAGAAATGGGTTAGACTTGACACTGAAATGATGGCATGCAAACCACATCCACCTAGAAATGGCTTGCTGTCTGCCTGCATCTCAGCCAGCTAGCTGACTCTTAGACTTAGCTTGATTGTGAATAAGACTTAGCTTGATTGTAATCATGCAGTAATTGTAATCAATTACTAGGGATTGCCTTTTTTAAAGTAATCGTAATCGATTGCTTTGTGAAAATTGAAACAGATTGTAATCGTAATTGGTTACATTGGCAAAGTAATCATAGTCATGATTTAATTAATTATGATGACATTGAATAAGAAGAAAAAAGTATAATAAAAAGTTTTCTTGTTGGTACAAGCAGAAATTTGTTTCTATTACTTGCACATTATGTTCACTCAGCCACCCTTAACCTGAAGGGATTTGTGCTTACAGAAGTGGTTGACCTTTAAAATATTAAACACATGATACATTAATCAAACAATAGCAACCTGATCAAATGCAACATTTCAATTGAAATAAACTCATTCAATAGCTTCACTGATAAAAACTTGCATGAGCATGAGGCTAGAGAAGAATCCTAGTTGCCATGGTTTCCATCAAGAGGTGTATTTCAAATTAGAACAACAGAAAAGGTGTCTGTCAAACTCTGTTCTTTCATCTCCATCTCTTTGTATCATTTCATCATTGTCTAGAACAAAGATTGCAATCATACATTGCATTGTAATTGTAATCAGTTACTTTTGTTTTAGCTGTAATAGTGACTATAATCGTGATCATAAAATTTGAAGCAATTGTAATCGGAATCGATCAACATTCAGACGTAGTCGCCGCAACCAACCACAATAAATTCAAAGGACAATGCATGTGTTGACTGTTGCAAAGTTTAAATTTGAAACTTGCAAGTCTCTCTGCACTCCTTGAATGCTCATAGAACTGTGCTCATAGAAGTGTTTAGACTATCACAAGTGTGCTGCACTGATATACCGCTTTCAATCCCTGTGAATTAAGCGAACATATAGATCAGTGAACTCATGTAATGTTTTACTCATGTACTTGAACATATGCCTGCAAGTTCCTGAAGAACTTGCCAGGACTTATCCCCACCATAGTCCCATACAGTGCAAGGTGCAAATTAATTGTTTTCTATTCTAAATTAATTGCCATGTGCAAGATACTGTAGGTGAATTATGGTAAATTTGACTGCGCAGTATGAGTAATGCACAGTTATTTCAGTCAGTGATCTTTGTCACATGACTTTGCTCACTCTTCCATGGTACTGTAATCACTAATCTTAACTGAGACTGTACAAATCTCTGTACAATCATGCATGTCTAATGAGTACAGTAAGTGTGTGCAGTTACCGTACCACTGGTAGCTCAGAAAGGAATGTGTGGGATGTATGCTTTCTGTGTTCAATGCACTCTATCATATACGGAAAGAACCAGTTCACGTTGGATGTCACTCGATCAGGCCTCTTTGTGAACAATTTGTTAAATCACTTGATAGTCCAATGTTATGTTAAGTGCAGCATATTAGGTTATATCAGTCTGTATACTTTTATACAGCTATGAATGTTTTTAAGAAGAGCTGCTGACCGGTACATACAGTAGTACTATAATTCACAAACTTAGTTTGTGTAAAGGTATGAACAGCTGCAGTGTATGCCTACAGTACCTCCGTGACTGAGAATACCAGACAGGTATAGTTTTAGCCCTAAATAGAGAATTTGGCGGCAGCAGCTGAGTAGAACTCCTTGATCAGCCTATGGAGCACCATGCACTAGTCATACAGGCAGTAGATGCTGTGTATGATTTGTAAATAACCTACTGAGTACTTTTAATTAACTAATTGTTTCCATAATCATATGCAATTATGCTCACAACTGTATTACATGTGCTTTTCCATTAACTCAGATGTAGTTTTCTGCTAATTAGAAATATTTAGCTTAGGTGACTCCAGTGCATTTTTGGAGTCGACTACCTACAGACTAGTCCTGTACTCTTGTCTCGAGCTTAGTTGGTATTGCTGTCAGTAATTTCATAACTGCCACCTGTATACAACATCATACTTTGACCAGAAATCCTTGTGTAGACAAGTTAGGACCCCAATGCAAGCAGCATTTTTGGTGGTAAGAACTGGGCCTCTTGCTAATAATCCAAGTCGTCGAACATAGGCTATAGGGCTAATTCTGAAACAATATGAAATGTTATTATTTATTAAACTTGCCCCAAAACATGATTTAATTGAAACTGTTAGAAGCGCACCAAATTTCACAGGAGTCATTCCTTCAAGGAAAGTGGAGTTGAGCTGCGACTCCTGACCTAGTCTGCTCAACAGACATGTATGAGTACTCATGCATCAGCTCTGACTGCATTTGTAGTTCTTCCAACGTCTGCAAACTATCACTTAAATTCCGACTAAATCTGTGTGCAGATTGTAAGCTATTAAATTCATGTACAGTTATGTAGAAGTATTCAATTACGATCAGTACAGTAACACTCAATACTTCTTTCCTTAGGTTATTCATGCTCTTTTGAGCCCATATTATCAGACATTAAGAAAGATTCATAAATATACAGTAGAGACCAAGCTTGGATCTCAGATTCTGAGACAAATCTCTAATTGTTCGCAGGTGTCATGTACAGTATGTTAGAAAGAACATACAGTACCAACAACTGCTGGGAAGGTTACTCCCCTCCACAGTAGAACCTGAGTCGCAACTCTTGTAGGTAGAGTCTAATAATTATTCGTTGTTAAGTGTACACAGTGATATTCTCATGATCTTGTAATGTAGTCGTGTTTTTATTCTCAGACTTTCAACTTTTCAGAGTTGAATGTTAATTTGTATTTTAAATAATGCATGTACAGTATGTGTACAGGCCTCTTGTGACATTACTGGTGGACTAGTGTACAGTAGTCAGTTAAATGGTAGCAATTGGTATGCCAGCCAAGGTTAGCAACCATTGATCTCTGGAATAACATAGAATATGTAAATGAGAAATGTTTTGTACTGTGGCAAATCATGAAGTTGAAAGTACACTGCAGAACCATGATTCACATCCTAGTCATTAATTGAATGAAATTAATCTTCCCTATCTTTTTTGTATTCCTGCAGGTACATACAGTGATTCTTTGGTCATAAGTTCTAAAGCCAGTTGAGAGTACCCAGCGTACTTGTCACCATCTGGCTCATTAATATAATGTAAGTGCATCACTTGAAAGGTATTTCTGGAACAGAGTATATTACGGCTGAAAGTTCTGAATTGTTTGATTGGTCAGCTTTTGTCTAACAGCCGTTTGTCCCAGATATATCCGAACATAAATTCATTGAGATGAAACTGTTTATGTTGTATCATGGCATGTGCATGGTTCTTGATGGTAGGCTTATATGGACTTCAGACTTGTACGACACATATTTGTAAAAATATTGTATGCTTCATGCAGTTACTGTAGTTGTTTGCTACTAGAGTAGGACATAACAATACTACAGGAGCTACACACATGATGTAATTATACTGTACCCATTGACCAGACATGCTTGAATGAGGTAATTATTACAGATTGAAACACTCAAAATTTACTTCAGTCCTCACTTACCTGTCTCCACACAACAAATGCATTCCCATTTACCGTGCCAAGAGTACTGGTAACATTTAGCACTGCTACTGGGAGCCATCTGCTGTTGCCTGTAGCAGTGTTAAAGGTTACCAGTGCTCTTGGCTTGGTAGATGGGAATGCATTTGTTGTGACAGGGCAGGTGAGTTGTATGTACAGTAAATAACCAAATCAGGTGAGTTTTGAGATTTATTAGCCAACAGTTGACATTAGATTTGTTGAACTTTGTATCTCCATCTAAATCGAAAGGACCTGTACATTGTTTTGGAGGATCTATTTTATTTTATTGCTGCATATCTGCAAGATATTTCTCAACAGTCACAATGTTCACATGAGATGACAATATTCTTCCATTGTTAATTCTATGTCAGTACCTCGTATCTTCCTTTGAAATCACAACATTGCATTAATGAATATGTTTGCTAAAATTAATCAGTCCGATCAGCTGATCTAAATCTGATTAACATTACCGTCACTTGTTTACATACGTAGCAACTGTCTATGGATGTTACTTTTGGTCCAGTTATAAAGTCATTTTTTTTTCAAGCACATCAGGTCCTACCTGTAGCCATGTAAATCATTACATGCAAGCTTTCAGACTTACAGTACCACCTCAGGGTGTGATAACAATTTGTGTCTGTTTCAATATTGTACTGTCAGAGTGTGGTGCATGTGCAGGAACAATTCAGACATCTTGATTCTGTTTTCATTTTGTCTCAGGGCGATTGTTACCAACAACTGCAGGCCCTCATGTGGACCTGGAATTTCATGTGGAAGTGCTCTCTTTATGTCGGTGAGAAAATAATTTTATCTGCCCGGCACCAAGACTTAAATTTGTATATATCACAAAGGTGTTGATGTGCTATACAGTCATTTGTGGTACTGTCAGATACACATGAAGTCAGTCTAAATTTGTTTCACATACGGCAACTCACTAAAGCAGTAAAAGCTTTAGTGATGTAGATTGATTATGTAATGAACAGAATCATTACTGACAGATACTCATAAATTGCTTAAGTTGCAAGAAGTTTAGCAGCAGTACATGGGCTGTTGTCCCTGTGGGATGCTGCATACTTTTGTTGTCATCATGATTTCAATCACTTCAAGACAAGTGTTTTTCTCTTTGATTGTATGTTCACAGACGGCTATTTTTGCTCTAAGGATCCATGGTGCTTCAAGTGTTCCTATACACCAGCAGACTCTTAAAACAACTGTCCAAGATTTAACAACTAAAAGTCAATTATATAATAATAAAGCTTTGAATACTATAGAACAGGTAAATTTTTTACATGTATAGTAGTTTTCTTAAATGGTGGTACCCAGCAGAGGCTCTGAGGTAGTGGAATGTAAATAGTGAGCTGTCATTGTCTTGATTTTGGTATGAAGACTGGATTATTATCAGAAGAACCTAGCTCTGTTATGTCTTAACTATGTGCTTAAAATTTGTCAGTGTGAGGTATACTGTATGTCTTAACCAGATTATAAAGTGTAGGTAATGTAGTACATTGCAAAGACAATAAGATACACCATTTCCAGTGTTAGTGCAGTATCATCCTTCCTGGTGGGGGAGGGGAGATCTAGGTTTGTGGCGAAGTTTGAGTGATGCCCTTCATCTTTTTCATGATAGCTACAAGTGTTGGAAGACTATCTTAGTGGAGCACCACCATCTGCTCCATGTGGAAGGAAGTAGAAGAATGTTTAGTAAACCTACTTAATGCCAGAAATTGCTTTCCCATGCTCTGCTGGTGCATGCTTTTCACTCCTCCTTCACCCAGAAAAACTTGATAGTAGATGGGGGGAGGCAACGGCCTCACCGCCATGCTGCCACTGCCAGCTTGAACAGTGTGATGTTATTTGCTCTTATTAGCAAGGAAGCAAGCATATCTCTTCAGCAGTGCATTTACTTTAGAATTAGCAGTTATGGTATCAGTGATAGATTTGGATGCTTTAAATTTAATCTGTAACCTGTGAACAATGATTTGTTTTCCCACAGACACGTTCATGCTCTGTAGACCTTTCGGATCCAAACTTTTCAGATTCTTTAGGGAATGAGCAAGAGTATTGTGATCCAGGCATGCGAAAGAGTTCAGTGGCTAACCCGTGCAAAGATGGGTAAATATCATGTTTATAGACAAAGTACCAACTTTTCTTTTTCAATTATACTTGATGATTTGTTTCATTTGCCATGCAGCTAATATTAACTCTTCAGCTACAGGTATAAATCTGTAATTGCTCTGTTCCATGAGATTTGCTTCGATCCAGTGTAAGAACTGCGTCATTTTTCTCATCTCTGGACTCAGACATGGACCCAAGAGGGGCTAAGTTTCTGGCCTTATCCCAACCCCTGTTTTTGTCACAACAATAGCAAATGCAAAACCTAGCATACAGTAATGTTTGTCTTGGAGAATGTCAGACAGTTAAAGGGCACGTTTCCAGACACACAATTCCTCTTCTCAACACAAATTTATAGCAAATATACATGTAAATCTCAGTTTATACATTAGCCTAGGCAGTCTGGCTCAATATGGTACGTTGTATGCCAGTTCTGCTAGAGTTATAGACTTAAGGATGTTATAACCGTATTGTATAGATGATACAATGTACAAGGTCAAAGGGGTAGGGACATGAATACACAGATAGACAGAACAGTCTTCACAGCCTTTTTTTCCCTTGTATCTCACTCTGTGAAAGCAGGTTGATCTTGCAAACATGAAACTTCACACATGAACAGGGGCAGAATACGTGAGGAAAGGAGACTGTCTAGCTCACCCTACACTTACCAAGGGGGGAAGCAGAATGAAGGTCAATGAACAAAGAAAATGACACAAAGACAAAGGATCAGAACAAATGAAAGGCTAGGTAATAAAAGAAGTTTGTGTACTTTAAATTCCCACTGCCTCTGGTGTCAAATGTTATTGGTGACATGTTGCTTATATTCAGCCTTCAGGATTCAAGCAGCTATCTGTATTCAGAGAATGTACAAATGTATAGCCAAATATTCCAATAATGTTAAGAGGAAGGGTTTTACATGAGGGTTTCCAGAAGATTAAGTTCCCAGAAAATATTGACAATCATTTCCTGCATGGACGATGCCTACAGTACTTGCTGAACCTGAAATTTTCTCTCATGCTTTGTGATGGATGAATAATGGTAGATAATTTCTTCAAATTCTCCTCAAATCCTTCCTCTAGCCCATACTACCGGTGCACTAGTACATTAGTGTACTACACTGCATTTACGTAGCCCTCTAGACCTTTGTTTTCAACTGATCTTCAATGAGCTAGTAGTTAATGATTTAAATTGCTTTGGAAAATTTGCAACGATTGTTCCACATAAGTACTAATTCATATGCTGGCAGCAAATACAAACCAGGTAGAAAATGTACAAAAATGACATCATTTAAAGGATGTCAGACTTGAATAGTGATGTAATTATAATGGCAGTGCCCATTAAGCATCACAAATTTATGGACAAAGATTCAACTTTTGCAATGTTTGTGCTCTAGTTCTGCAAACTGTGCTGTCCTAGAGATTCTCCGGTACATCATGCAATGTTGGTGGTTCAGTATAAAGATACTTCTCGTGGTTCCTATGATTATGATGTGATGCACATACTGTAATACTGATATGTAAATGGTGCCCTCAGGGTGTGCAGGTATGAGCGTCAGCACCGTTGGTACTCTAGTTCTTGTATTTTGTTTGTGCTGGTAACCTCAAATGGGAAGGTTAGTGATCAGTTTCCTTATGAATAAACCATGTACGGCTAGTAGTGAAAAAGGCTTAGGGGTAATGGTGTCACAGTTGGGCCCAAATTTGTTAGAAAATCAACAAAAGTTTGGTGTAATATGTCCAACAAATTACAACATCTATCAGTGCTTCAACCACTGAGATTCACAGTGTGATAAGAATTCCTTGGAATAATGCAATGTATTCGTCTGGTAAATGTCGCATTGTAATTATTGTTCGTGCTGGTACAAAAACCAATTCAACTGCAGAGTTTGTTGATTTGCGATATTATGTAGCATCTTTGAAAAGACTCCTAATGCAGTTTGTGTGTTGGTTGACTCTTGGATTACCACCTGAAATTATTCAAATTTCAATGCAACTAGATGTATTTGGAAATGCAGTTTTGTTTATGACAAATTTTTTTCTTCTCTACAGTCACCCTTGTTGTCCTTGTGAGCCCGGTACGTTTCGAGCAGGGGAAAGCGTCTGTGATACCTGTGACAACCACACTAAATGTGATAAGGTTAGTGGCTCAATACCAATTTTAGAGTAGATCATCATTGCATGTTTTCAGTGTTAATTAGAGTTGTCATGAGTCATGCTCGTCAAAAGATTGAGTTTGTGTCCATGAGTTGTGTCATCATTTTAAAGGCAGTCACTCATCACCCCAAGTTACATTAGTGGTTTGGTGAAAAACAAAATTCGCAGTTGCATAGATCAGCCCTTTGATTGACAGCAAATTATATATGTTGAGTAGCTCATATGTTACCCAGGGTACACAGGGATCCATTGTTTTGATTACACATGTGAAGGAATTTTAGACATACTCTAGGAGGAACAAGACACAAGTGGTAGGGAAAAATTGAACTGTCTGTGGTGATTTGGGGTGTTGAGTCTCTCAGTGTCTTAAATATTCAATCAGCAAAAACTTTGTGTGAGAAATTACACAACTGTACCTTGACTGTTCACACATTCTGTGTCATTCAAAATAATACTGTACCTCAGGATGATAGATGGCCTGTCACAATTTCTGATTTGCCAGTATATCAGAGAAACAGCTATAATTCTTCCCTGCAATACTGTGTCAACATATTCTGTGTATCTTACACCCCAAACATATACCTGATACCCCAATATGTAGGTTCCGTTTCTTTACCTAATATATGTCGCTGACTCCACACCACAGTGTGCTTGATGTGAAGAAAAAATATATGGGACACTAGAGTGTATAGTACTTCAGCTGATGCTAAACTATAGGTCAGATACCTTGAGTATTTTGTCAGATACAGTATAATAGTAATTACCATATTTGGCTTCCACACCGCTTTATAACTTAGACAAAGGCGTATGGCTCCCCTCTGCTGGGAAGTGGGGGCGAGACTGAATCTGCCCAAAAAGTAATAACGACATTTGATCAAATTTCCACAAATGATGACAAATGTATCCACAAATCCAAGCAAAACTAGGTAAATGAGATGAATGTATGTCTAATGTCTAAGCAGCAACCTCCCCTCCCCCCCACCTTTATGCTTGAAAGTGATAAGTATATATGGACCACCTTTTCTACTAACCATGCATGCAAGCATGCAACCTACAAAGAACTAGTCAAACAAGGGAGCTTGCAGAGGATTGGTACAGCAGTCAGTATTTCCTTAACTCAAAATTGTATCTAGTCAAATTAAATCACTGTTTAATGCATAGCAGGTGAGATGGAATGGAAAAATGAAATGTCAGGGGTGGGTGGAGGGGGGGGGGGGGAAGGAAGGAAGGAAGGAGTTCAATGACTGGCAGGACTATAAGCAACATCACTTGGTGCAGAGCATACAAGAAAGTTTTATACAAACCCACCCAAATGGTAAAAAACGGCACTTCCCGGGATGTGAAGCTGCATGTACAGTACCAAGTCTTGAACAACAGTATGCAGGGAACAAATACAAGAAGAGGCCAAACTTTCACTTGATCAGATCAGGAGGATTTTGTTATCCCTGGAAAGAACCTTGGTGCAGTTATAAAACCCGCCTTTGTCATAAATGGGGAGGACTGAGTGGAGATTAATATTAGTTGTTTAAGGGGGGACCAAATAGTAATAATACTACCTATAAGCAAAGTGCCGCCAATGCACTCAGCATAGTAAGAAAAATTTTAGATAATAGTGTCCCTCAGGTATGTTTCAGGAACTTACGGCACTTCCCTGTGGCCCTGTGGCCTTGTGAATTACAGCTACTGTAAGTATTCTTTAAGTATTCTTATGTTTTAGTCATGGGGGGGATGAGGGCTTCAAAAGTTTGATGAAAGGGGAAAGTTGTAATGACACTATGTATGTGGAGTTTCAATATCAGTTTTTGTGTAGCATACGGGCAAGTGCAGAAGGAGTCAAACTTGAGAGGGTGCCGGGGGTTTGGAAAACTTTGCTTAAAAAAGCTTTTTAGAATAATTGAGGAGGACAACCCCCCCCAAGCCAGTTCCTCATTTATTGCTGTTTAGCACCAATATGTGAATGACTGAACTTGGTGACTGAAGGAGTGATGAGCAACTGAATACAAACTTTGCATTTACAGTTGAGGTATATGATGGAATAAGTGTGAGTAACACCACTGATAGTGCAGTTGTGACATAGTACCGACAAATCTAGATTCAACATTGCTGTTCACTTTTACCTCAAGCAGTAAGTTGCAGTACTGTTCTGATCCCTTATTTGGTGATAAAACCTTAGTTCCACTAGGGACACAGACCTACAGTACCTTTCCAAGCATTGTTCGGAGCTGCCCAATAGGTTAAGTACGAGTTGACTTACAGTAAAATGATGTTGCTCTGTAAATGATATTGAACTGGCACCAGCGAGTAAAGGATAGGAATACCTTTGAGCTAATTACACAGCTTGTACCTTTGCTCGCTTTGGTGGGTCTTAAAGTATTAGCAGTAAATAAATTTTATGTCCATCACAATAACAGCTCCACTGGTTCCATGTGCAAAAAATATCTTACTGAATGATAGAATGTTAAATAATCTCATGTATTGTGTTAAGTTTTCGTGTTGGTGGAGAATTCCTTCAATGTGCCAAATAAGCCAAATACAGTACAACATGAAAAACTCCAGAATGATGCCATTATATTTCAGTTTGGTTTTGACCATATTTGTTAATCAATTCCCTCTCATGCTCTAACTTTTTTTTAATTTACAGTAGTCAGCTGGATGCTTTGCCTGAAAAATTAGTTCAATGCCATAAAAAAAAAAGATTGACTGAGGGTTTTACCTTGCCTCCTCCATCCTCCACTCCAGCCCATATGCCTATGAATTTAGAACAAAGCCTTTAGCCTATAGCAGACAGACACCCTAGTATACCTTATACATCAAAAATATAAAATCCTTCCCTACATCCCACTTCCCAGATTGAGCCTGCCGTCACAGCATCTGCTTCCTTCAGCATATCAGTCAAAATGTAAATAGTTCTACTTTATACCTCTGCATTTCACCTCAGCATTGCATGCATGTTTCATGTGTCAAACTAAAACCGTTCAAATTATTTTCTTGAATTTCGTTCATGAAATGAGTAGATGTTGCTCTGAAATATCCTCATTCATAGCATTTTCTTGTTAATGATGAATAACACTGTACAAATGTTTTAGAGATGCTCACAGTGAATATAGATCAAATTCTGGAAAACTTTGCTTAATCAAAAGATTTTTCACCAGTGGATCAAATGTGGTCACCACAATATATTATTTAAATTGTCATCTTTCTTTCCCTTTTTTATCTCTTTTTGACATTTGAAATACATTTCTGTAGGTAGAGATTAGTGGAGATGCGTATACTGACAACGTTTGTGCACAGGCACAGCCAGGAGATCTCCAAACTCTTACCACAGATTCCCTGTCGACCCATCCTGCCGATGCTGGAACAGAACCAGAGGAAATTGATACTGGCCAAGATGTAGTTACTGACAATCCATCGATCCTTCCTCCTGATACTGGAACAAAGCAAGAGGAAGTAGACACTGGCCAAGATGAACAAAACTCAGCTGGTAAGTGAATGAGATCTTACCAGCTATAATACATTATACACCAGCCACAATGGATCATTATATCAAGGTGTTGGACATGAAAATCTCACCAGCTGTATTATCCATGTTTAACTAAAAAAAAAAATGATCCGTATATTTCAGTCAGTTTACAAGTTAAGAAATTCCTTACAAGGGCTATTTCCCACTTGAAGAGGTTACAAAACGGCCATGTGAATCTGTTCATGGGGGTTCTTTTGTTATTCAGTGAGCACTTTTTGTAATATCAATGAAAATACCTTACTTCCTCCCAGGTTTCTTGTGCTAGATCCTATAGGTTTCCTCTAGCATCAGGGACTGTCCCTCTGAGAGAAAAATTTTAGAAGTCATTTGCAAAAAAGAGGAACCTATTCTTCAAGAACTAATTGTGATGGTGCATGGCTCACTGTGACTATTTTCACATCATAGCTAAAGAGAGAATATGATTGAGACAAGGAGAAGTCAAAAGAGAAATCGAGAAGCTTGTATATCAGGATTTCCTGGACGGTGCATTCCTTCCTCTTTATAAAGCTCAACTTTATGCAGTGCTGCAACCCACATATGTGGCTTGAAATGAAACCAGTAATAGCACTGAATTGCTGGGTGGTCTGATAGGAGAAGAGCTAGGAGTCAAAGTTCTCCTCTCCTACAATCTTGGACAAAATTCCTTGGGACACCCTGCGCCCCCGTTCAATGTTGGCTATAGGATTGCTGTTCAAAGGGTACATTCACTTCTATAGCGCAACATTGGAAAGGGGCGCGGGGTTTCATGTTATCCTCTCACCTAAAATTCAGTATTATATTTGCAACATACGACAAAGTGTCCCAACAATTTTGTCCAAGATTGTCTGAGAATTTTGAGGGGTTAGAAGCATGCGCAGGGCACAGGAAAATCGTCAGTTTCAAACAAGTTAAACTGCAAAATGTGGGGTGATATTCCTTGCAACAAGAAACATCAGCAGTGCATGTTCGGCATGTTTGGGGCCTATATTGAAGTTGGTTTACTGTAATAATATTATTGTGTGAATGTTGTCAATGTTATTACGGAGTAAAGGGAGGAATAAGTCAGTCAAATCCATGTATTTGCACTAAATGTGCTACATAAAATGCAGTCATTGGGGAGGTAACATCTAAACTCCAATGCATTTTGTCGACCAGGAAACTACTTTAAAACATTTTTTATGATACAAATGACGTACTTTCGGCTCAAACTCTGATAATGAGACAGGTACCGAAGAAAAAAAACAACAAACAAAAACAAAAACACTCCCCTCAAAAAAACAAAAAAAAACTTACATGTTAGTGGTCCGTTGAAGAAGATCGATGTATATGTGTTATTTATTCAAATTGTTCACAGTGATGATGTGGTGTGTGCTGTTAAAGTAACTACGTTTAATGACTAGTAGGACTTACTTTCAGGTTAATCTGGGTAAAAAAGTGTACTATCATTATACAAAAAAAAAACCCTAAAATGCAAATTTAATTAGTGTGACGTTTGCTCATATTCACATAACAGTGACATTGTGGCACCCATTCTAATGTACCGTACATGGTGCACTGTAATATGTCAGTCATTTTAAGAGGTTTCAACGGACTTCATAGTACATTTGCTGTTAGAGCTATATCATTATATTGATATACATATACGTATTACCTTATGTTATATATGAATGAATGAAAAATGAGAAGTTGACAGACATTTGAGTTTATGAATGGATAATTGAGCAGTGAATAACACTATGGTCATGACGTGAATTGAACCCCGACCTTCCCATCCAAGCTGACTTAGACCTAACAACAGCGTCCGACAGTATAGGTTAATGAAACCCACGTTCTACCAAATGTTTTGACAGGAAAATTTAAGCAATCCGTAGGAAAATTGCGTAGATTACAAGACTGGAGATTACTTACGTTACCAGCTTCATGCAATGTAAAAATTGCAGTCACAAATCTTGATTTAGCGGCCAAAAATGTAAAAAACCAGCCTTTACTAACGTTCTACCATTATTGTAATATTAAGCTGAATCTACAGTTCTGACTGACTGACTTGGTAGAATGTGGAGCTACTTCAGAACACATTATAACTGGGATTCCTACCAGCATTCTACAATTGCAGTAATACTCCTGTTGCAACGCAATGCAACAGCTGCTCATCAATGTTATTTCTAAACGCAACTATTTCTGTCCGCATCCAATACCATGAAACAATCTATTCATTCATGATCACTCCTTTTCAACAAAAATATACAAATAAACCCCCAAATTAAAATTAAACTTGTTATGTTAATAGTCGAAATTCAGAATACTTTCTTTTGAAATCCCCAGAAGAATAGGCCCCAATAAATATTTTTTATGATGCACCTTGTCCAAAAATGTTCAATTTTCTTTCGAAATTTCGCTCCAAAATTGCTCCCAAAAAACTCAGACAATCTTGGACAAAATTCCTTGGGACACCCCGCGCCCCCGTTCAACGTTGGCTATAGGATTGCTGTTCAAAGGGTACATTCACTTCTATAGCGCAACATTGGAAAGGGGCGCGGGGTTTCATGTTATCCTCTCACCTAAAATTCAGTATTATATTTGCAACATACGACAAAGTGTCCCAACAATTTTGTCCAAGATAGTAGCTACTGGTGATTGGCAAATATTTCATTGAGATTTTTGGATTTAGGTGGAATTTGAATTCATTTCTTGTTACTATTGAATTTGGATGAAATTTTAATTTATTTGTTGTTATGGTCAAAAGCTTCAAATATTTCTTAAGTTTAATGTATGAAGTTTTGATCAAAAGGATGTCATCCTTGTATAACACATTCCAGTTTAAACCATATATTAAACAACATGCAAAACATTTACAAACACTCCAGATCAAAAATTAGTTGACCTTCTTAAAATATGCAGCTTTCTGTAAGGACATTTTTTGTTTCCCATACCACATGTAATGGGTAAGTATATACATATATTTATATATAATTTTTATTGTTAGCAAGCAGCAAAAATCCTTAGCCACTGTGGCAAAAAAATGCATAATACAAGAGAACCTTTACATTATAATTTGTTGAATATGCGATTGTTAGTTTAGGCTCTTTTTTCACATTTTAAATAAATGTTTGTAGCACCCTTGATGGACTGGGATGTTTAGATACTTCTGAAGATTTCATTGCCTTCTCTAAATGTGATATGTATATAGTTGTACAAAATGTATATTCATAGAGCAATATTTTTTCATTTTTCTTTTTATATTATTTCACTTGTCCCCACAAATACAAAATGCAGGCACAGTATTAAATGAAGACTGGAACAAAAAAAAATTTAAATGGCCTAGTAACCCATGGAGTGAGAAAAAGAAAAAAAACCCGACAAAAACGGACAGCAGAAGACTTAATTTTAGGAGAAAAACTAATGAAGACAGAAAAGAAAGACACAGATCAAGACATTATTGCAGGCTGAAATGTGAATGGAGAGTGAACCAGTATTCCCCCAACCCCCCTCCTAGATAACTTTTGGCATGGTTTTTGAATGATGAAAACAAAGCCATTTTTGTAAAGTTGGTTAATTTACATCCAATACTTTTACATCCATGTATATTTTAGTGATGTACCGATGTTACCTACTTCCTATTTTCTTTTATTTACTCTTGACTGCTGACTCTTCAATTGGACATCCATACTCAGTTTTAAAGGTGATTGCCTGTCTTGTGACGCTAATTTTGGTGGTGATTACCATTATTATCGTTATCTGTGCTGTCATTGGACGTATCAAAAGAAGATGTAAGTATGACGTCATTTGTCATATATTTTTGAAAACATCTGTTTTCTGTTTGGAAATGGAGCCTTTATGCCGTCATTATAGTTACCCAGGCCTTGAGTTTTAGATTTTCCAGGTGTGCAACAAATCACACTTCTCAGGAAATTAAGTAGTGTGGTAGGTGTGCTGTTTTACAAAACGTTCATGGATTGCCTACGTTCTCATTTTTTGTCCTTGCGTTAGCAAAGGAACCTATGCAGTCAGGTTGGCGTGTGTGTGTGTTTGTGTAGGTGTGTGTGTGTGTGTGCATCTGTGACACAGGGGAAAGTCAGATGAAAGGCAAACTTAGTATGTAGGTCCATATTGAGAGGGTGTGCCCTATTGTTTTTGGTGGAGGTCGAAGGTCATATGGGGGAACGGGGGGGGGGGAAAGTCTGAAAACCTTGTTATGCTATGGATGCTCATATGTACCATCAGTCCCCCTCTAGTGCATCATGGAAGTACTGCTTGAGTTAGCAGTTTCTTGATCAAATGAAAAAGAAGCAGTGTTGTTTGCACTACTGTAGGTGGTCACACCAGACAAGTTTTGGCTGGATCAGTTTACCTCCTTGTGCCTGAGTGCTAATGTGTGCATTCTTGTAAGTGTCTTTTCAAGTATTGAGGTGGGCAGGTAACAATGAAAGAAAATAAGTTAGTTGGTGTTCTTACCAGTTTAAACTAGACCCCAGCAGTTCCCCTCAGGGCATACTGTCAGTTCATTGGACTTTAAAGGGGCATAGATGGGATAAGCCATATTGCAATTTGCAGAGCCCCTTCTTGAAATGAGAAATGCACAGCTGTTTGTGTTTTGTAAAATGAATGGGATATTGCTGTATATTGCAGAAATCAACATCTTCAATTCATTGCATTAATTGAAATGGCTTCTTTGATATTTAGGAACTCAGGCATATCATTTTACAGTATGTATATTCCAAGTACAAGGAACCATAGTGCCCCTAGGCTGTTGTGAAATCATGCAAAATACTTCTTCTCTTACAGATTGTATGTAACACTGTTGATGGTTGGTCACATTAGTGCTATGGAAGTGGTTCCATGTGGGTGCATGTTTGTCATGTTTGGGGTCCAATGTCTGAAATGGGCCATTTTATAGAAGCTTGAAATATGTTTCTCAGATCTGCAGATTTTATGTTACAAAAGTGAGAGTTCATGGTCAGAAATGGACCATGTAGGCTATTGTACAAAATAATGCAATATGCTCCCTTTTACTTAATAATTAACATTATATGCTCTCCATCAGTGCAAGGAACCAGAGTGCCCTTGGGCTCTTGTTCTTCTACTGTAGGTGTGCAAAACATCGCACTTTTCACAGTGACTGAGGCGAGTGATGCTGTGCAATCGCACATGCATGCGTCAGAATTCAAGGCCTGTTTATCAGCACCAGCCAATCAAATCTTTTTTTTTTCAATCCATAGTTTATTTTTTAACTCCCATTTATCTCTTGCATAACAAAGACATGATTCTTATCATAAAATTAGATGATCAATTTAGTAGATAATCAATTTAGTAAATTTAGAAGCAGTTTACTGCAATTCGTTTATATAATGTGGTAAATATTGGGTAACAAGTGGATGGGGATAAAGATGAGGAAAAAGGAAGAGAAGGAATAAAACAAAGAATGAAGAAAAAAAAAGTAGTAAACAAAAAAAGAGAAAAAAAGGGAAGAAAACAGCAATCTCGTCACTATAAATGAATATATTTTCAGTTGATAAAACACAAGATGAAGCAAAAGTATAAATACAAGGGGAGTACACAAAGGTTATCTTATAAAACATCTTTGAACAGTAAACAATGATGGTCATTATTTGATTTCTTAGGATATTCTACTTGAAGGTAATATTTGAATTTATAATAGAATACTGTGGCATCTGGTGTTTTCCCAATTACTTTACAAATAAAAATAAAACATTTTGTGTGAAGAATGAAAAAATTACATGGGTGCTTAGGTTCTTTAAAGACTCCAAACTTCAAAAAGATTGTAATATAAGTCCAAGTTGTTTTTAAGACAAAGGTTACAACAATGCATCCAGAATGCTTTAACAAACTCCCATTCCCAAACTAAATGACTGAAAGTTTCGCTATCCTTACGGCAAAAGGTACACAAAGGGCAGTCTGCTACATTAATTTAGATAGAACCATGTTTGTACCTAGTATCCTAAGTAGGAAACTTTATTGAAAATACTGAAGCTTTTTATCCTGCACAGCTTTATAGGGCAAAGTGAAGATATTGTTCTAGTTTTATTACCTGTTGTCAATTTCATGCCATTTATGGATAGCGGTTGGTTGTTCCGCTTTCTTATTTATTGAAAATACTGAAGCTTTGTATCCTGCACAGCTATATAGGGCAAAGTGAAGATATTGTTCTAGTTTTATTACCTGTTGTCAATTTCATGCCATTTATGGATAGCGTTTGGTTGTTCTGCTTTCTTATTTATTAGATAGTTATATATTTCGATATTTTTGGTGACGTGGTCACCTTAATAAGGAGTTGTTTGTTATGATTAAGCTGATGAGGAAGGAGCATACCTTCCCTCCAATTCTTTAGAATTGCCGACACAATACCAAAATAAGTAGTGAAACAAAATTTGGTTAAATTAAACTTGGCACAAAAGCAGTTGTAACTGATAGCATTTCTGTTACTGTCCAAGATATGATGTACACGAAACACCCCAGTATCTTTCAAGAGCTTTGAATAGAAAATTTTGTAAGCAATTGTTAGTAATCAAATCTTAAATGAAAAGTCTGTCAATATTTATCTTCAGTGTCTTTCAAGAGCTCTGAATAGAAAACTTTGTTAGTAATTGTAAGCAATCAATTTTAAGTGAAAAATTGACCTGTCATTCTTCTCTCAACGTAAAATTTGTCCCATGTTTTGGTAAATGTAACATGAATGGCTGGGAGCATTTTCCCCTTGTGTGTCGAGTCATTCATTATAATTTGAAGTCAGAAATAGGCAGCAGGAATTTGGTGAATCATAGCTGTCATCAAAGCACCAGATTCCTAGCTGACCTGCAGAACAAGTTTGGAAAAAGGCAAATACATACATGTACACAATGTTCACCATGTGATGTCATTGAGCAGGTTGAGTAAACAGATATTTTGGACTCTTAATTTACATGGAAAATAATGGACTTTCATCAATCCACAAGAAGTGAACATATTATTATCTATTAGGAAAACTGAGGCATTTGTATGTAAATTCCGTCGTCCTGGTGGGTGCATCCCTTTTTCAGTATTGATTTCAGCAGTTTAGCAAAGTTTGTGTACAACTGACTGACACATTGACATCACAAAGTGATCTCAGTCATGAGAGCAATGAAGAAGTTTTAGCTAGATTACATCAAGTTTATCAAGACAAATATAGCATTGGAGGTATAAATGCATCAATGGAAAGGTGCGTTAAAGTGGATGTATGCTTGTAAATACCAATATGATTTGGGATAATGACTGTAAAGCAAAAGTTCCAAATGATCAGATCAACCTATCTGTCATGGTGAAGATGGACTTTGGCTATTTAACGCCTGCTTCGCAAGATGGAAGGCTTTTCTTGTCAGCCCTGTGCAATTTGTTCCCTGGGTCTGCAGTGCGGTTAAAGATTTATTCAGACTTGTTCATTGTTTTGAGATGTATTGTGGATCAAATGATGTCATTATACACAACCTTTAATTTGTGTTGAGGCTCTGAATTTTTCATTATTACCAAATATGGCAGACCTTCAGTTTTATGTGATTTTCAATGTAAGTATATCTTTATTTTTACCTACAGCTAGAACTTACACTGTGGCCCCTACACAAGCCTCATCTCATGGTATGATCACATTTTTAATATGTTTCGGTAGTAACATTTCTCACTTCTAATCTCTCATTTGTTCACTACCTACATTCCTACTTTTTCCATTCTCTTCTTGTCTCTCCCCTTTCACTGATTCTCCCAATCTGCTTACTTTCGTAAGAAATTGATGACTATATGTAAAGGAAATTCCTGGTTTTTCAATAATCATGTTGATTTAAGCTTGATCTGATCCTCTGTTTTACAAGTTTTCTCATGAAGAATTTTTGCCCTTAAATATCAAGGGGAGTTATTGTTCTGGAATAACAGTGTGCTGTTTCTCCACGAATAACATACATACCTTTGTTGAGTTAACATGTTAAGTCAAATGTGTATCCAACTTTATCAGATCTTTCCTGCCTTCTCATTGTTTCTTGTCGATGACCTTCAGAGGTTTTAGTACTCATCAGATGAATATTTCGCTTATCTATGATCAGGCATTACTGCATGCCCACAGTATTTGATAGTTTTAATTTGTATCTTGAGTTAGACGTATTTGCATGTGATATTTTCTTCTTGTTCTCCTTTTTTTTCAGAAATGGTTCGTCTTCAAAGTATAAAGAGCAACAGTGGTGAGGGTAAGAGTTAAACATCGTACCATTATGCTATCAGACATATAGATATCCTTTATATTAAAACAACATTTCTCTATATCCATCAAAATGTTATTGATTTCTTGCCGAAGGCAAGCAAGGAATCTATGCGAAGGTGGTCGGTGATGTGTGCTTGTGTACACATGGATATGGGACCCGCTAGCTTGTAAACGTGAATTATCTCAAGAAAGAATAGGTGCTTGAATGAACGTCAAAGGTAGTGCGTAGCTATAGTCTATTCTGAGTTTATGATCCATAGATCCATGGATCATAAACTCACAATGGACTAAGTTTATGACCTCATGGATGTCAAAGGTCATTTGAGGTCACCATAACTTAAAAGTATGAAAATCTATTTGGAAGATACCTCCACAGCTGAATGTTGCTGGAACTTCAAACTGTTAAGATTGGTAATTCTTGATGAGTAGACGATTTCTGTCATTTTGTTGATGTCAAAGGTCGGTCATGTGAGGCCAGTATAGGTCATAGTTTGATAACTTTGTACTCAATGAGGGAAAGTTTCTGGAACTTTTAACTTGATGTGTACATTGACCATAATTGTCAATAGAGATCATAACTTGTAACCTTGTAGATCACAAAGCATAATGGTATCTCACAAAGAGAGAGTTGTTTGAACTTCAAAATTGATATATTGTCCTTGAATATTGGAAAGGTATCTCAAATTCATTCAACTTTCTGGTTAACTGAGTCCTCGGTCTAAGAAGGGTTCTGTTATATGTCACATTTCAAAGCCTTCATTGGAGAAGATTCCTTGGGCAAGTCATCTATCATCTATAAATGAACAGTGGGGTTTTGTGTCATAAATACACCATTTTCTTCTGTATAAACATGAAAAAGATGGCTATGAGTTTTTCTTTTTTGGTGTATAATGCTGTTGTATGTTGATTGCAATAGGAAAAAGATGTTACTTTGCCTGATGTTCTTTTGCTGAAAAGTTGAGTGATGACAATATTAACTTGATCTTAAAGAAATTGCTGCAAGTTTGTTGAAGACAATTGAATTTGGTAGTCTTTAAGCACACATCGGTTGATGAGAATTAACAGCCACATGTGATCCATAAGTAAGATAAGGACGAAAGATCGATGTGGACTTATAAGAGAAGGTTAACATAGAGGACGAAAATCACAAGTGAACTGTTTCCTCTTAAATGAACACAATAGCTGTAAGTGATCCACTGTTTGTTGAAGTAAGTTGTCAAGTTTAATACAATAGTTTTCTATAACAGTGTCTCAGTTAGTCGATGTAAATTCAGTTTTGGTGGTCTGAAAGTAAACTTTTGAAGTCAACTCCTAAATGTTCTGTGAGTCCCACTCAGGAGGAATGTCGATTGTATGTTATTGAGATTTCTCTTAGTTGGAAGTCAGTTTGTGCTCATAATGTTCACATCGTTTGTTGTCCGAAGAATAATTGGATGTACAAGCAGGTTATAAGTCTTTTGTCATATCTAATTATCCTGCTTTATGTTTAATCATGACAGTTAGGAGATGGATATTAGTAAAATCAAACTGATCTTTTTGTTTCATATGCAGAATCCAAATTGCAGGAAGAAATTTGACAATGGTTCCAGTTTAGTAGGGTAAGTGCCCATCCTGTCATGTACCTCTCTCTCCTCTCATTTTTCTTTGTTTGCATGTATTTAACAGGGGGGGGGGGGATTGGAGCTTTAGGGCTGACAGTTAATCATGAAGATTTTGAAGTTTGCTTTAAATTATAATAAGAGCAGTATAGGGCACTGTGATTTCTTGCACAGATGTAATCTAAATTGAAGAAAAAGAGCATATTTCATGATTTCGGACATTTGGACCCAAAAGTCATTAACATCCCAGGTTCCATTCTCACAATGCTAACTTGACAAACCTTTCACATTGTAAGGTGAAGCTGAAGTTTCTCGCATGCTCCAAACACAGCCAATGGATGGTGTTTCAGTTTACACACTGTGATCTCCGTCAGCACGCAGCAGCAGTGTTTGTACACCACACTTATTCTTATCTCTTGTCTTGGACCCCACCATCTTGAACACGTGGAAGGTACCATTACCATAATGCATCCATACCAAGTGCAAACTTTGTCCAAACTTAACATCTTGAAATATCGTGTTAGAAGGTTTTTAAAGGTTTGTCCACAGTGCCCCCAGATGACCTTTGATTCAGACTTAAAACAGTAGGGCACAAATTCTCAATGTGGCAGATCTACATTCCAAATTTAAATTTCATCTGACTTTCCCCTATTAGTTTAGAGTGTACCAGAGAAAGTGTCAGAGACAGACAGAGATTTGTCTCTAGTGTCTCCAGACGACCTTTGACCTCCACTAAAAATGATAGAGGACACCTTTTTTAATATGGTGGATCCACATACCAAGTTTAACTTCCATTCAATTTTGCTTATGGAATAAGAGCATACAGAAACAAGTGTTAAAGATGAACACTCATGCACACCCCAACCTGACTTCATAGGTTCCTTTGAGACAGCACTGTTTGAGGCAGCAAGGAACCAAAAAGTAGAGTTAATTATAATATTCTTGTACTTGTCTTCTGTTTATGTAACTGTCAATGAGATTTCAACGGGTGTCCAATTGTTTAACCCCCCTGTCATATCAATTTCTCTAATTTTAGAGACATTGCTCTTATTTCTCCCTGATTGGTATTGGATATAGACAGGTTTTGAATATTTTAAGAGAGAGATATCAAGTGATTTGTATTTTCTCTAAGAGTATGTGCTAGCAAAAAGATAGAGAAATCAAAGGTAAAAAAAAATTAAAAGTTCTTTCTTCCAATACCGTTATGTCTTCACTAATGTCTTCATTACTGCAGTTGTTTGACATGTTCTTCTCTTTACAGAACCATAATGTAATCAACCTTTTCAGTGCCAACTAATCATAACTTGTCTGATTCCACTGCCAACACGACAAAAAAGAAAAAGAAGAAGAAGGAAAGAAGAAATGCACCACTGATGCACCAGTACCAGTTCGCCGTTATCGTTAGACGTTTCAGTTTTAAGTCATATATAGGAAGAGAACACTATGGCAGCACATCTGTTCAATATTCAATATCTAATTTTCTGTTATGCTGCTATGGGTAACTTCACAGTACACATGAAATGGTAGTGATAAATTGAAGCATTGACTTCAAGTGAGTAAGACTGGAAGAGTAGACCAACTTGGAGAAATATGGCTCCATTAAAGAATTGTTTACCATTAGTTGGAGTTGCATATTAATTCATTAGGAATACCTGTCAGGTTAGACTATCCTTACTACTATATAACAATTCTCACTACTATATAACTATTCTCACTGCTATATAACTATTCTCACTACTATAAATTGTGTGAAGACAGAATCTATATCATGTCAAATAAGTTCTTAGTAGATACATTAACATAGAAAATATACATATGTTAGGGTACTGGCCGTATATATACCAAAGGAGAATAAAAACAGTTATGAACTAACAGTGTTCCAAATGAATTGTTAGAAGTGAGGTTTACTTTAGAATTAAATCAGATATAATGTGATTGAAATATATGAAATAAAATATAGTTAAATAATACAGTTGACAAAATGGGCACTAGACAGATGGTTGCTTATGTTAAAGCAGTATAATGTCTTTTTAAAAATTTGGGTACCAGTAATGTGAACTGCAAACTGAAGTTTGATCTCTTTAAATCAAGCCAGTGTTTCAAATGTCTTGTTTTCATTTGAGCAGAAACTTCAGTGGTTCATCATTGATTCAGCATTGGTCCATATTATTTATATCAGATGCAATGCTGTTAAATCATGGGCAGCTGTGACTTAAAACCTGTGTGTACGTGAGTATAGCCATTGTTCAATTTGAATTTATCATTTTATGGAAGATTTGATGATGAAGGAAGTGGTAGATGTGGCCGTAGCTGTATCTCTGTGTGGATGATGCTGTTTTGATGGTAGTAATTGATACAAGGCTTAGTTGTGATAATTGTGGGTTTAACCTTGTTGATATTGTTCTTTAATTGTGGTATACTTTTTTTTTGTGATGATTGTGACTGTAGTAGGAGCAGCCATCTTGAGCTCCTCATGAGCACAAGTGGTGGTGGTAGTGGTGGTGGTAGTGGTGGTGGTAGTGGTGGTGGTAGTGGTGGTGGTAGTGGTGGTAATTTTGTTGGTGTTTAGTGGTGATATTTTTGTACTGAATTACAGCATAGAAAGTTTTGTGTCTTTTGTGGAAAATGTTTTCTGAATGATGTGACTGTTACATTTGGTGATATTGTATGATACCCACCATGTGCATCAAAATGCCTCATGGTGATATGTTCTCTGTCAACAATTTAGTCCACTTTGAAATGAGGGATTAATGAATATTCAAATAACTACTATATTACAAGAATTAGCTTTTTAACATACTTGTGTGGCAGTTTCCAGGGATTCGTTGATTTGAGTTTCTTCAGATTTACACAATCATAGTTACATGTGTTTCAAAATCCCTCAGTTTGCCTGGAGCCAATCTTTTATGATGCTAAAACTGTCACTATATGTTGAATTACGCATTAATTTAAAAAATGCAGCAAATGCAAATCTTAGAATGCCCAACAAATTTGACGGTTCTTTGCAAAAAAGGGAAGCACTGTATATATGTGGTTATCTGTGCATGATTCTGTATTCTGAATTCTTTTATGCAACACCAGCCATGTACTTATCAGTGTACTGTATGATTATCCTCTGTATTCATGTGTATGATTTTGGAGTGAATGATATTCATGCATCACCATATAGTCAAATATACTGACAGGACCAGTCAGGGTAGGTTTTTTTTTCAATTTTCTTTTTTTGGATAAGTACTTGCGCACTTTCAAGACGGCGTCTGCGTGAAACAGATGATCTGTTGCAGTGCATTAACCATTTAAATGATTTTGGGTATGTGCTTGCAAGAGAATCCTCTAAATGCAGTCGTTCTGCAGTACTTTTTTTAACATAGACTGCGCAAATCAACATGCAAAGATTATGGGTCAAACTAATTAGCACCAAAAGGTCTTACAAATAATTATCTTGTTAGACTGCACATAGTTTCAGATTCAACTAGCTGTAATATGCATATTAGTTAAATTCCAATGACATATAATTGTTTCTTATGTTTAACAGCTAATAACATGGTGAAGGTCAAAGGTCATTTGAGCTCACCAGAGGTCAACATGAGAAACGTTGTAAACGTGATAATTCAAGAACGGTAACCCTTACTGATCTCATGTTATGTGGGTTAGTCATACTGAGTGAATGATCCCTATTGTTTTTGGTTGAGGTCAAAGGCCATTTGAGGTCAGAAGAGGTCAAACTGTAAAACTTTAATCATGATAGCTCCAGAAGGGCAACTGTGACTGATGCCATACATAATTTGTGGGTTGGTAATTCTTAGCAGATTCCCTATTTTGATGGAGATTCCGTATTTTGGTGGAGGTCAAAGGTCATATAAGGTCAGCAGAGGTCAAATTGGGAAAACCTTGTTAACACTATATCTTGGGAAGGGTAACAGTGGGGGGTATCTCATGTTCAGCATGTGGATTGCCCACATTAAGTAGATGACACCTACTGATTTGGTGGAGGTCAAAGATCATTTGGAGTTACCAGAGGTTACAGGAACAAAATCATGTTAATTGTATTTTTGAAAGAGAAACTGAGTGATCTCATACTTTGCATGTCTATCCCTCATTCATATTCAGTAGTTTAGTATTTAGTTGTCAAAATTGCTATCAATTTTTGCCCCTTCATGTCTTGTGAGGCGGTGAAAAGTCATTTTGAGTTAAAGGCTAACTAATGTGGATGTTTCAAGAACAATAACTGTAGTTGATCCCATACTTGTCTTGTAGATAGTTCATGTTTGTTGTAATATATAGCCATATGGCAAGGAATCACCAAGCCTCTTGGCTTTCTGGTTAGTACTATCAATAAATACATGAAATTGATAAGTCTTTGTAAGACATAGAGGTAAGAATGTTGATGTAAGGAGTATACAGGGCTGCAGCACATCATTTCCATAAGCAGACTTAAACTGTTAATACATTGGTTAATTGTACACTCAGAAATTTCAAAGTGATTTTAGATAGTCAGGGTGATTCTTCAACAGTACTACTTCTGTACATACATGCTGTACTGCAGTATCAGCTCACTTTGTGCAGTGGATAGCATACAGTTCATTTAAAGTTTGTGAAATATTATGTGTTGCACAAAAATTGGTAAAACCATCTGCAAAGCAATTTCTTGCCTATGTGTTCTTTGAAAATGGAGCATACAGAATAGCTACAAAGACAGGTTTGTTTGAAGAAGGGAATGTATTGAACAATAGCCAGAAGATATTATGATAATGGAAGAAATTGCGTTAGTGCCATCTATGGATTGGGGGAGGGTGAGGGGCAGAATTGAAAGTTAAGTAATATCTAATATGGAGAGCAGCTACCACATTTAATTAGAGAGATAATGGCTTATGCAATAAATACTGAAATTTATAATGGGGGGGGGGGTAAAACTGAAACATGCAGTGCTGATATATACTGATCTGAAACAGTACTGATACTACAGAGGTCTAGTCATTGTGGGAGCTGGCTCTGAAACAGTAACTAAAGATATATATTGTTAAGGGAGAGGAGTTGAAGCACCTAAAAATGGAATTGCTGGGGACATTAGGAGTGGACAATATTCATGGAGGGGGAGCCTGGGAGGACCTAATAGAGACATGTATTTGGTACAGATGGTATGTACTTAACAGGCAAAGGGACTGAAGCAGTTAGTAGTAAAAAGCATTCTTAATATTAGGCATCAATAAGGGGAAAGGCTGAAACACATACTGTAGTAGTATGTATATGTTTGGGGAGAGATGGTAGTACGATCTCAATAAACATTTTGTGGTTGATCAGTTGTAAGGCAGCTTCTGTGTCAGTCCGATGTCTTCTACATCACTGCTTTCAAAGCCGTTCGGGGTGCGATCGAAAGACGCCAAAGACAGCCATCTGGTGTAGTTTGGACCAATATGTCTATTTGAGGTCTATTGGATGTCCGCCAAAGGACTGCAATATGTTTATATTCCATCTGATGACATTTTACAGTTGCAAAAAGGGTGTTCATCAGAGCTAAGTTGGTCCAACGTTGGACTTAACTCTGATAATTACGCTACCTCAATTCAATCAGTTGGACCAAAAGATGACAGCCAACCAACGGCAAAATGTGCACAGGGTAGTAGTTCTATGTATTCATTGAGGGAATGACATGTACAAAGATTAACTTGGACAAGCTTTCCTAGGTGCTCATCCAGAATGACACAGAAGGCAGCTGTCCTGTCATAATAGTGAGTTCACTATATGCTCATAATCCTCTTATTCCACTTCTCAGTAGTTATGAGTGGTTGCATATATGTCAGATGTCATACTGTGAGGTATTGTGCACATTTGGTACGATTATTTGTTGTCTGCCTGCTGATGTGTCCTTTGATTATATGCCCTGGCTGACCGGCATGTATTAATTTTACATTTGAATGATTCATGCAGCGACATTTAGTCTAATTGTCAGTAATCAGATACCAATGATCAATGGAATAAATTAGTGAACTAAATTATGTAAATTATGTAAATAATAACATGCTGCTAGAATTCCCATATACTGTTATGGTGCACCGTCTGAGAAGTCAAAAACCTGTCCTGCGCCTGTCTCAGTGGATTCATTGGCTTACTTCACCAGAGCATGAGTTTCTCTTGCTGCTGTTATGAGTGTAGTGAGAAGACCGTGTATTTGGTGCATACATTATGTCATCTTTATGTACTTACAAGTGATACTTAAGAGGGTAGTTAACTAGCGTCAACTTGTTTAGAAGAAAGTTGTGGTAAGAAGTGCCTTTGGAGCCAAGAAGAACGAGTCTTTTCATATGTGTAGAGATCTCAGCTGCAAAGGTACTACATATGGGTCTTCTAGCGACATATTTCTTCTATCTCATGGTGTAGCAGATTTGTGTAGTATGTGATATTCATCCACTTAAATGTATTTTAATACATGGTCCTCGCAAAATTCTTTGTATGAAATCATGTTCAAAACAACAATTCCTTGTATGATAAACAACACCATGTGTATTACCCAGAAATATAGTCTGTGAGGTTTGTTTGTTGTGACATACCATAAACATGTATGATGTTACATGAGGATCAGTTGGAAACCAGACACCATTTGCAGGAAGTATCTCATATATGCAGGGGTGGAACCAGGATTTCTGTTTGGCTAGTATACTAGATCCACCCACATGGTCAGAGAGTGTCAACCATATGTGAAGAACTTAGACAAAAAATGGTGCTTTCAATACAGTGCATGATTTTTTATATGAAAACTGTAATGTAGACAGCAACAGTGAGGTGTCTGCCATAGAGTGTTCAAGGGCCATAATAAATCTGTGGTGCTCTTGGGTGTAAGTGAAACTTTTTAATTTAATCTTACAAATCTTTACGTTGATGATCATACACCCACAGCACTGACCTTAATGGATCCTCCCCTGCATACATGTACAGAGATCTGAGTTTAGGAGTAAAGTGATGTTTGCCATGAGATAATTTTCTAGATATTTCTTGTTTTTTGTATTAGTTTTTCATTTTTGTAGTCTTTTATTAGTACTTAATATTTGTTATGTACTGATCAAGTAAAAATTTACTCTTTTGTACTCTTTGCTCTCAACCAGTCTTTCACTTTTACCATGTTAGCTTTTGTGAAGATAGGTGTTATAGATCTCATAGAAAAACTATCCTTCCTCATGGCGGGTCCCTTTGTGATTGTGAGTTAGTGCAAAATGTACACAGTCACAGCATGTGACTTGAAAATCCCCAAAAGTCATCTTAGTGTTCAATATTATACTAGGCTGGTCACTTCAACTTGTGCACCAGTCACCGAAGTGGGGTACCAGTGGTATCAGATGGGAACTGGTGACTTCAGTGGGGGATCAGTAACTTCAGTGGGATACAGCCAATACAGCAATAGAACATGTGAGACTTCCAGTACAGTGGGCACAAATGACTATCACACTATTTCTTTATTTTAGTGAGGTAAAACTTGTTGCAAAGCCTTTGCTTTAGGGTCAGTTTTATCACCTCATGCTGACATGGTCCACATGGTCAATAAGACCAGCAAGTTGCTAGATCTTGCCTCCATGTGCTGCATCTCTTCGAAAGTTTTAGTTCCAGTGTGTCAATCAAATGTCTAGGTTTTCTTGAGCTGCATGGCAGCTGGGGTATTACAGTATAAGAGCGCATGTCCAAATATAGACAAAATATACCTTATCAAGAATGGAGGGGATCTGTTGAGTATTGTAGCACATATCAGTCACAATCATTATAGATTTGAGTTTTAACAAAGGGCAGATTTTAAAAACGAAGTCATTGTCCAGAAAACCCACTATAAGCATTCATGGATATAGTGTCTTGACCAAACTTGATACTGCATACTTTGTAATCACAAAAATTTGACTTGTCTACAAGTGTATAGTGTTTGCTTAATCTTAACCAAATAAAATATGTTCAGTACATATATTTACTTGTGTTTATGTATTTATTATGATCTACATTTTCTAATATATTTTTTTCATTGCACTTGAAACTGAATGTACTATGCAAGATGTATTTGCAATGGACAATTCCCTTGTTATGTACTACATTGTTAGATTGCGATATGCGTTCAAGACGTTGTTTGCTTTCGGAAGCACCTCGATAACAAATTGCCTTTAAAAATCGTCAGAAATTTCTTTGGCAATGCAAGTTACTAAACCATTTGTCCCGGTAAATTATTCTGTGTGGTGTTTCAGTAGCACTAACATGTAAACATCAGCATGTGCTGTTCAAGTTCTTGCTCTAGTTTGTCCTTATTTAAAAAAAGACGCAACATAATGATCATTGTTCTGTCTTCAGTGAAGTATGCAAAGCATATTTATCTTTTGATCAGCATCATGATCATTGCCAGAATGTCAGACTTGGGGGGCAAACTGAGGGCAGAGGAAAATGTTGGGGGGGGCAAAGATTTTCCTAGAAGAAATTCTTGGAAAGAAACCAAGCGCAAAGCGCGAAACCGTGCGGGTGGGGTCCGGGGCCCGACTTAAGGCCCCTGGTGGGGTCCAGGGACGCAGCCCCGGTGGGGGTGCAGGGGGCGAAGCTCCCAGAAGGTCTGAGGTTTTAGCATATCTCTGGGTGGAAAATTAAGTCCCAAGGGAGGTATATTAGGCCTATTTATTTTTATATTATTTATTTTTTCGGTTGACCGTACTCCAAGGTTCTCAACTTTTTTCTTTGGGAGTACCATTTCACATTTACGTGGTGCCATCGAGTACACACACACACACACACACATAGGCTACATACACTTCCATTCCAGTCACTTTATTCTATAAAAATGTGCAGTACTTACCAATATTCTTTGACAGTTCAATTCAACAACGACATTCCTATACTTAGGAAAACAACCACCTACCCGCCCTTCTCTTACGCTGGACGGTAAACATTCCAGAGAAAATTGGTATGACCAGGGCATGATAAGGAAACTGGCAGCCTGTGTAACATAAATTAGGCATTTATCATTCATGGTTCCCCGGAAGCTGTTCTTATTCAGTCCAATGCCAATACATAGTTTTGTGATTAAATTAATTTTGGATGAGCACAAGATCTGATTGGGAAGGGTGAGAGAAACTGGGGGCGGCAACTGGGGGGGGGGAAGGAAACCATCTGGAGGGGCAAATGCCCCCTCATGCCCCCCCCCCCCCCCGTCCGTAGCGCCGCCACTGATCATGATGCTTATCAGTTATATTTAAAAATCACTTCATGCATCAATTGTCAAGAGGACGAACTTTGAAATGAATGCAGTCATGAAGAAGTCTACAACAAGCAAGCTTAGCTTCGATTTTAGGTATTGCTTTGTTCATATTGCTTTGCATAGCAAATACGCATACTTCTGATAATGACACTGTATACTGTACTTAACAGCATGTTATACCTGGAGCCTATGGCATCTTGGCTTGTAACCGCACTGAGGGTTTGCCCCCCCCCCCCCCCCGAATTCTACTTAGATCGTAAATGTGAGTCAGTAAATGGGTTTCAGCTGGTACCAACTTGTAACGGTGCTCTGGTTGCCCACAGGTCCCTTAGAAAACACCTCTCCGGTGGGAAAAATTAACCCCGCTGAACACTTGGATGAAACTACGTCAACGTGGAAGATACCAAGGGGTGCATTACAAAAATATGAAAACTGGCTTTTTCAAGATGACCAGAAAGTAGCACTAGCAGTCGGCTGACCCTCCTTGAGAACATTCCTCAGTCCTATAGGAAAATTTACCTTGTTGAGCCTTTAGATGAAACTTAGGTCCATTTAAACAGTCTTAACCGGGGTGTGCAAAATTAATATACATTAACTTTGAATTTTTTGGGCAAGGTTTCATCCACTTTCTCAAGTCAAGTAGGAGGTCTGCCATATAACATCTCTAGTAAATGCATTGTTCAATTTTTCATGCATTCTTTGTTCACACGAACGTAATGGCACATTAATGAACAGAGCAAATTGCAGTAAACCCGTGAGTACAAACCTATTGAGTATTTTCAATTATGAGCCAGATTGATTCTCCCAAATGTGCTACTAAAAAAGAAACCTCGAGCAAAACAACAAAAAACATTGCACTATTCCTAAAGTTCCATGTTCGGGTGTATACGCACTGCATTTGTGACCAATGTACAGTCACAGTCTGTGAAAGTGCTATATTCATGACCTGATGTATGGAGCACAGCTGCCACATGTAGAAAATGGTTGCCCTAATTATTATAACGGCTACGGGAGGGGGGGGGGGAGTGGAGTGAGAATGTAGACTGGCAGAGAGTCGGTTATTAACTTTGTCTAATACATGTGTAATGACTTTTAGGCCTTTAGGCCTACTGGAATGAGATGCCCAAAAAGAAAAAAAAATGGATAGGATTTTAGGATGCAGTAGATCTTTAGTGCATCATCTGGTGACGGGGATTCAGGCTGTAAATAAGGGGTGGATGTGTGAGGTGTGTCAGCTGGTGTTTTCTAATCAGTTATGGTGTCAGCTTTTATATTTTCGTAATGTACACCCATATACTGCTATCTTGTGACAAGTTTTGTCCAAGTCGGGACTTAGCGGGGTAAATTTTCCTGCAGAAGGAGTGAGGGCGCATTTCAATTTTTGTGGAGTGCTAGCTAGTATTTTCCGCCTGACTATGGTGTACGTCCGCGTTTCTTTTTTTGGTAATGTACGCTAGTACTGCTATCTTGTAGCAAAGTTGAGTTCCAAGGTGGGCTCAGTGGAGTAAATTTCTCCAATGAAGGGGGGCTGAAACATTTCCTATTTTGCGGGGTGTCAGCTGGTATTTTCCATCCAGTTATGGTGTCAGCTTTTATATTTTTTGTAATGTACACCCATGTTGCTGTCTTGTGGCAAACTTTGGTCCGTAGGCTCAGCGGGGTAAATTATCCAATTCCTGAAGGGTTTCGAGGGGGTCAACTTCCACTTTCCTCCCAATTAGAGTGTCAGCTTTTATTCCTTTTTTTATGAAACGCTTTTTTACTTTAACTTAGGCCTAAGTAGATTTCATACAGTGGCTCAGAGGGGTACATTTTCCCGCAATGGGGCGTTTTCGAGGTGGCCTAGGGTCCACCTCTGCCCTAATTGCTACCAGCTTAAAGCCACGGCCTGACTCACAGTGACGGCTTAATTACCTATCTGGGCAGCGGGGTAGGCCAAGAAGTCGCAGAGTACTCCAAGAATATGTTCACACTTAACAGCGTGTACAGTGTTTTGAATGCCCTAAGGTAACTTTGAGCAGATGTGAAAATCAAGTTCTGTAAGTAACTATCGCCCTCTATTTCTCCCCGAGACTACTACCGTATGTAATTGTTTTACAGGGTTGTAATCGATAGGTTGTCGATTTGCGAAGTGCTCCCACTATAAGCAATCGTAACATTCAACATAAATTGAAAGATTTTCATTTCCATTTTGTCGAGATTTTAAAATTTGACAAAATGATACTTTTTAGTCCGAAGTTTGCCATTTTCACGAGAATTTCTACTCTTGGCAATATAACGATTCCTGAATTTTGCCGTTTTTGGCTAGACGTTTTAACAGCAAAATAAGCGTACGGCACAATGAACAGATAAGGAAACAGAACAATGACAAAATTAATGACTACTGTTGGTTTTTAGTCTTTTTGTAAAGGCAAATCTTTGTCACTAGGCATGTCCCTTTTACACTTCCGAATCACACTAACTACAGTCCATAAACGTATGAGCTATGAAACGATGACTATATGCATGGACGTCTCATGGAACACGCTAACACATTCGTCGCCCCCCCCCCCCCCTTAACCGGTCCTCGTTTAAGGTGTGTCACCGGCTGAGATATAGCCGGTGACACAAGAAAAATGTACCTCATTTTAGAGGAAGAAAACCTTCCGATCCCCAGACCCCCTCCACGCGTTTGTCCGAGAGTGAACGGAGGTGCACATAATATTTCTATTTATGGCAAACAGCATAAACAAACAATTGATACAGGTACTTCAAATCATTCTTCCATCTAGACCCAGCCAGAAAATCGATTCAGTCTAATCCACATGGCACAGGTCGGAGCTGTACGGGGTCAGTGACTGAGTATGGAACTGCTTTTTTACACGGAGTACCCAATGGCCATATGACAACACATGAGACAGGTCAAATATAGCCTATTAGAGAAGGGCTTGAGTTATCGGATAAAGATGATTGTAAAACAGATGATGAAAACAGGTCACAGTGGGCCTGTTTCATTCGTCAGATCTATAGTTAGTCTCATCATGATGAAGTAATGATATTTAGGTCAAAGGGGTTTTGTGGTTCTTTACAACTTTCATGAGAAATGCTAATATAAAACAACTTAATTGTAGGAACACTTCACGCGGAATTCCCAAATGTGTGCGTTTACATTATTTATAAGCATTGTCCATGCTCGTAGAAAGAAAAAAAAAACTTCAAAAATCTTATGACGTAGCAAAAACGTTGCAAACTTCCTTGCACTTACATGCACACACATAATAAGGGTAAAACTAAGACTTAAAAAATAAGAGCTTTACTCCGACAGGACGTTACATTTTATTTCACTTTGCAATGTATGCCCAATGTTGAAAAGTACAGTTGACATCATAAAAAAACTGTCAATGTCTGCTTTAGTGAACAATTTAATTTTATTGTTGAAAAACATTTCATAGAGTCTCTTACGAAATATGAGGGAAAAAAACAATTAAGTCATCCACTTACTGAGTAATTATACCTTCTTCCTTATGTTCAATGACGAACTAGAAAAAAGCAAACATTGATTCAGTTCATTCATGCGTATACTTTATTTCAGTTTCTGATATCTTTGGTTAGTTGCAACTTCATTACAACAAGGGGTCTTATTTCCCCATTATTCCTTGTTTCTTTTTTTCTCACGTGGAAATGTACTTATTACCAGGAAACATATATTGAAAGGAACAATGGTAGATAATTGCTGCACGGTGACATTGGAGCTACGTAATGTAGAGCAGAGATATTCGTATCGGGTACAGAGATGTAAAGTAATGTCACACTCGTGATTCCAAGGAGGTGGTTGCTAGTTGAAAAATCCACATACAGTGTGACGTAAAATTTACCCTTAAATGACCCATATCTCCATGCACAGAATATAATAAGACACCGATGTGACACTCCAAAAGGTATGAAGAAACCTTTACACGGTCGACGGAAACTGATAAAATTTAGATTTAATTCTTCATTTAGTCTGTCTGTTTATGGTGATAATGTCATGTTCGTATCAATGTGCTGAACGTAATACGATTTTAGTATGCTGGCTATTTGTGAATAAAGGAATATTGCTATATGTGCACACATACACATTCCAAACAAAAACTACCAACATGTACTACTGTTGTACATGTTACTAGCAGTGCGAAAATATTCGACGTAATGCTGTGGTGGAAAGCTCAACTTCACAAATACCATCATAACAGAAATATTCTGTAGGCCTACAGCACTGGATACCTAACTTGACCAACTTTATATGTGTTGAATAAAGATAGGGTAATACCTTGACGTGAATGTATCTACCTCCCTCAATCAATCCTTTGAAAGTACAATTCAAATGTCCGTCAGTGTTCTTCATTTTTTTTCAACGACTTGAGTAACGCACTTCAAACAGCTTTAAATAGATATTCCATTTACGGCGTCTTCGTGTTAACTTTCAAAAACGAAAAGTGAAACAAACGTGTTACTTACGTTTAGGTGACTCCAAAACCAAGATAATAACTTCCAAGTTTACTTCACACTTTCAGTCAAATGAGTGTGAAAATTATGCCGGTTAGTCGACTGCAACGTTTGCTTTGTTTTCAATGCCACAGTAACTTGCCAAACTGATTTACATGTACTGGTAATGACAGGTTTCAATTGTGTTTAGAGCGTGCATGTCACTTGCATGTCATTTACTGTAAGGAAGAACCAGTTGAGTATTTTGCCCTCCGAAAGCCAACAAATGTACCTTAGGGTGATGAGTTACTGCCTTTAAAGTTCAAAGTCAGAGTCATGTTTTACTTAATCTCATTGTCTTTTTTACATATGATAGCTCAGTATTGACACCGACGTCTGTGGTAACATTGGTGCCATATTAGGAGGATGACAGCATCCTATCTCGAAGACAACATAATTCTCCTACAATTCTCCTACAAAAATTAACGTTGCAGCAGATCAACGGCCATCCCTATAGTTTTCGTAAAGTTAATATATGCATTTGATGTAACATGAAACACTCTGACACTCTGTACTCAAGGCTAAAATCCAATAGAATTGTCGGAAAGCAAACCCTTGTTAGAGCCTCCAAGCGTCGGATACTAACAGAAGATATAAAGGATTTCTTAGTTCCGTGGAATGCTTGAAGACTACCACCTGTTTCTGCAATCAATCAAAGAAACACGTATAATTTTTTTTTAAGTGTAACGTGAGAGGGTATTGGTCTCAAATACTCGTGCAATCTTTCCCACCCGATTTATTTTCTTTTTAGTAATTGTGCAATAATACGAGGTTTGTATCACGGACGGAATATTGGCAAGCTTGATTTTTCTCCTTCGTATACTTTCAGTTATCTGAAGCCTAGTTAATCTTTGACATTATCTACAGCTTCATTTCTCCTCATTGTGTTATTATAATAAAGAAAAACTTCATCTGTTCAAATTGTTGGTAGTATGACATCTCCGGTATACTTTAAATTCAGGAAAGTTGTTGTTAATCGCTAGACAACACTGAAAGTTTATTTTATTCATGGTCATTGTTCTCAGTTTTGCCCTGAATCTCTCACAGTTGTGGGGATAAATGTCTTAAAGGGGGCTCTGAAAATACATTTGGGATGGGCCGGGGGTGAGTGCCTAAAGCCCACTCTGAAAAAAATCTCACTACGTGTAACAAACTCATTTTTCAAAAGAATCCTTATGTAGCACTATACTCCCTCGCAATCCCTGGCCGGCTCTGCTTCTAACTTGAATCAAAATTCAAATTAAACATACTTATACTTATGGAAACGTTTTCGTTCTACGTCTTCTGGGATAGGTGAATATGGTTTTCTGTGCTTCATACTGTAAAATCAACTTCTGCGATTGTCGCCAATATCTGAATGATGTCGCACTATATGTAACTTAAGACTGAGACAGCCATATCAGATTCTCCAACGACTTGGTTATCACCATCTATGTTATCATAGAAAATCCTACTTCTCGACTTGCAAGTGTAGGCACATTGCGAATAAAAGGAATATCTTCGATGTGACGAAGTCTTGGTCATAAGTGCAATAGCGCCCCCGCAACGTCATACAGTTTCAAAACGTCATGGCATTTGTAACTGCACCGAACTATGTTAGCATTATAACTTTGTCTCCAGTGAGCTTCAGTACCATCACTGAAACTTTTTAATGAGTCGGTGTTTTACACTTCGTTTGGTGAGGATTTTACGCTTTAAGTCATGTTTGTGACAATCATTCAAGTCTTTTTGGTGTCTTATATTCACATTCAACCAAGTAGGTGTACTCATTTTGTTTTACAATTCAAATTGTTCTTACTTCATCAAACTCATTTTAGATGGATTGTATTTGTAATGACCTTCTTTGATACTGATTTTAAAGTAAGTAGGACATGGGTCTAAAAGTAAATAAGTAATAGAAAATATCAAGGTAATTAGCGGTGCTTTCAGGAGAAGATGACTTTCACGAATGATATGCAGCTACGTTACTGGGTGTAAAGGGTAGTCTTCTTGTTCTCTTAATTACAGTCACAATGGAGAAGGATCAATGCAATGATATGAACCTCACTTTGCCAGTACAATTTTTCCAAGCAGGTGATTTCATATCACTTCACTGCAGTATTACTATTAACTCTTCTGCAATTTGGTATGTCAAAGGAGATATTGCATTTTTCGGACGCACAAGAAGTCTGTCATTCCAAGCACACCATATCGCTCTCCTTTGGAACTACACTCTCCAAATAGTAGATGCTAACTTGGAAGACGCTGGTATTTACCAATGTAAAGACAGAGGGAAAGATGTTGCAGCATACCGTCTTGTGCTACGAGGTAAAATAATCTTCAAGGGTAGGCCTACGTACTTCTTTCATACTCATAACATAAGATATTGAACGTCTTAATATGATTGGCATAAATGGTTTTTGCAAATATATATATATATATATATATATATATATATATATATATATATATATATATATATATATATATATATATATATATATATATAATAAGACCACCACTTTACAGCACAAAACATCTCAAGTGTATTTAGGTTGTAAAACACAAAATATAGGTAAACACACAAATGAAGTAACTTCACTGACTTCCAAGTTTATTGCATTATATTATAAATCCCGACGTTTCGGAAGGGTCTACCTTCCTTCTTCAAGGTGTTTCAAGCTGTTTTTCTTGTACATTTTCAATTTTACTGGTAATTTGATCCAATATGCTACGGATTGTACCTCGAAATTATTTTAACCAACATTTACTGGAGTTACGATACGATGTAAACCTGCCAAACTTCGCGCATCTTACAATGCTAATGACAGTTTTTACATGAAGAGCCTAGCCTAACTCTCCTTTGCAAATATACTGTAAGTTGACTAACCAGGCAAGAGCGATTAAACAAGCAGTGTCTCAGCTTTCTTTTCAGTCATGCCAATCCATTGTAGTCAAAAATTTGTCCAGCTACTTAGGTCATCGAATTTTAGGGCTTATTTTCTAAGGGGTGCGCGAAGTTTGGCAGTGCGCGAAGTTTGGTGTATGTACTACACTATGTTGGGTGATGAGCTCATAAGCTCTAAAACGCGCATGCATGGTTATGTAATTGTGGCCGTGGATATCACTGAACTAGACAAAATGTAAAGCCCGGGACACACTGCCATGCCACCCAGCGACACGACGGCGACCACCCACCCCGTCTGCTGTGGTCGTGGCGGTGTGACCGGTTCCACGACTAGAGTTCAGATGTGTCGTAAGCCGTCGGCCCGATTAAATATGTACACATGTAGTCGGGTGCAATCGGTGCGTATTAAGCCCTGTTCAAACCGCCACGACTACCAAAGAAGTATCTACTAATTATGTACATTGTCTACGACGAAAAATCCTTTTTAGTCCTCTAAAATGCTCCAGATTGCAGGAGATCTGCAGATTTCAAAATTTTCCGGGGAAGCATGCCCCGGACCCCTAGCAACTGCACGTATTTGGAAAAAGGTCCACATTTTGCAAAAAGGACCCATCCCTCCACATGGGCCGGCTACGGGCCTGCGGTCTCAAGGTGACACATGAATATCTCCGCGAAACAAACACTTAAGGATGAACCCATGGCGCAACCATCAATCTGCTCATAGATAGAGCCATTGAATAGAAAATGTGAAGACATCCCCTTGATCAACAGTTTCTTAAGATCAGCACGTTTAATAAAGGTAGAAATACGATTTTCGGTGTAAACATAATCACGAATGATATCAATAGTGAATTTGAGAAGAACATTAGTAAAAAGGGATACAACATCAAGCTAGACATAATGATTCCATCCCCTATCCATATATTGGAGAGGTATATGTACTAATAATGAAGCTGAAACTAGTGAGGAGTTTGATATTCATGATGAATGAAAGATATTGCGCCAATATATCGTAAGGATACACCTTACATCGTCTAGGCGAATGGCAAACTAAGTGAAAGTACAAGTCAATGCATTTAAATAACAGCAGTTAAAGAAGTTAATAAGTAATTCCAGATTGGAATAGTTGAAGATTAAAACTCTGGACATTTGTATTTAGGGTTGGTTGTAAACCTTTAATTAAAAGAGACTCCATGATCTGACGTTTGTGCCAGGGATTCTCTACGTGGAAAATCTGGATGTGGGAGTGCATGGGACGCACTTTTACAGTGATCGTGTAAGGAACTGAATTCTTTGAAATAGTCAGCATTCTCTTATTTTAACTAATTGTTTCTAAACCTTAAGACATTATCATACGTTTTATTGGCTCCATTCTTCCTCCACCTGTTATTAAATATAGTGTTCTGGGGCGTATTAAGTGTACTGACATATATCTTAGTGTTGTTCTAAACGATACAATGACTTGAAGTGATCAGGTTGATGCTACTATTTTGAAGTTACATTCAGGCTATACTTTCATAATCTTTGTAAAGTACGTCCAGAACTCTTAATGATATTTTACGATGTGTCTTTGTGTAGTGTTTGGAAGTGCTTAATATTTGGGTGGAATGCCCCTGAATTCTTAGAGAGTCTCCGAAGTAGTAGGAGTAGCCCTGAACAATGTTAACCAGCATCAACAGTGCTCCCTCAAGAATAAAATAAGGTCACCGTTGAATGATAACCGCCATCCACTCCACAAACACCTTTTTGGATTGATTTACAGAGGAAGGCACTGGTGGACTTGTTCAAGTTCTCTTTGTGATTGTTACCAATCCCTACAGGTATTCCTTATTTTCAAACGAAACATGTCATTGAGATATGGTCTTCACCAGTAAAGGGAGAAGACTGCCTAATTTTTTGAAATTTGGATTGTCTTCAGTGATCAATCTCTTTAAGACTGGGGTAACAGGATTCATTAATTAATGTAGGACATGATTAAAGTGACGAATCCCAGGACCAGTGATAACAATGACGGTATGAACGACAATATAGATTTTTTTAATGGAACAGATATCGAACTGCACTCATGTTGAATGTTTGCTATTATCCTCGACGGAAGGCCGCCGGTCAAAATACTGTTTCTATAACGTAGACAGCATACAGTCTCAAAACGGAGTTGGAAAGAACACGAGCAGGTCAATATACAAAGACCAACCACGAAAAAGTCACATCAAAAGCAGAGAGACACTATGTTTTTGTGCTCCTAATATATTAATAGAAATTAACCACGACAAAGCAACTATAAACGAAATACAAATACTCCAAAGTAGTGTAAAGCGGATGGCTTCATGACCGTGCAATCCTTTTGTTCTCTGCGTGTCAATCCTTTTGTATTTGGTCAGCAGAACCAACAGGTCATCCCAAAGTCGACCTGAGAGATTGACTTCGGAAGGTTGAGATGGAATCAATCCTTTTGTACTCTTTGGTAATCCTTCTCTTATTTTGAGAAGGAGTGCAAATGAGTCGATCTTAGGGAAACTTTTAAGAATGTCTAGATCACTAATCATGTGAAGGAGTTGAGCTATTTATGGAAGCACACCGAACGTGGTATGTTTGTAGACTAGCTGTAAAAATGAAAACGATAAAAGGTGTGGCGGCTCACAATCGACCGTAAGATATTACTGTGCAATTCGTTTGTTATTCAGATCTTTTTCATTGTCGGTCCACGAACACCCCATAAGGTGAGATTGTTAGCGGACGTCAACGTCTTCAATATCATAAGAAAAAAAAAGCCTTGAATCTTTGTCCCTTTTATTTTTATGTTTTGGTAGATGACGCTTAACGACTGGAACAATAGTTGTTTTTACGTTTGTTTTGACAGTTGTGAAGATGAACCGCGAGAAAACATCTACATCAAGACACACTGCTTTTGTTTTTTGACCTTGTCGAAGGGCAATATCAATAAAGTAAGATGTCAACCATCAATATTTTGCTGGTTGCGAAAACAAACCGATACAAACATATGATCCAGCTTTGTTTTCTGTCCTTGTCGAAAGCATTACATCTATTTTCGGTAACGTGAGACAATTGGGGTTGTTAAGTTGTTTGCGATAACAAATCGAAGGGACTTATACAAAATTTTAATCTGTTTGGGAGGTTGCGTGGGAGATGAAGGGCAAACAGCTCATGTATCATAAAGGTTGACATGACAAACAGAGGACAGCTCTTGAATAAAAGCAGCGGGTTTACAAGTCACACCATTCATTTTGAACTCGACTCTTACACGAAATAGTCATATCCTTCAAATAACGAGAACCTAGCTTTCACTTGATTTTTCTACAATGGCCGGTGTATCGTCAAACAACGTGGAGACGCTACAGTTTTATTTACCACCAGTGGTAAAGAGACCCCAAGCTTCTAGTCAACCAGACATTTTTGAAGAAGAGAACGAAGAGAATAACTACAACATTAATGACACCTGCCAGAGATCACCCAGAACACGGTGAGATCTCTACCCGAACATACAACGACACCGACACGGCAACTGAAACTCGAATTACCTCGTTTGGGCAAACCGGATCAAAAACTCGAAAACGAATCGGTGACCAGATTCTCATTAGGAGGTAAGCGACATGTTGTAGTTAGAAGTTTTAGCAATATAGCTTTTGTGAATATACGGGAGTATAACACGAGAAACGAGGCAAAAGATCGCTTCCTACCGGGTAAGAGAGGCATCAATCTTCGAGCCTTTCATTGGGAAAAATTGTTCAACATAAAAGATACTGTTGACAGTGACGTCGATACGTTCGTAAATGAAGACGTCATACCAGAAGGAAAAAGGCGATTCCATTTGGAAGGAAAGTATTTTCTGACCCTTCAGTATTTTACGAATATCACGAACGTGTGCACCAGATAATACCATAATGACGAACGTTACATACAAACGATCACATGCAAGAAAGGTATTGTAGCGCAAGTTGAATTCTTTCTTCTTCTCAGTTTTATCTTTTTTTATTTCTGTTTTACACTTTGTTTACAGGGAAAGCCGGATATCAAGGCCCCTCGTTTTGCTTGTTTTTTATTCGCTGCGGCGATCACTGTTTTCTATTTCTGCAAAATCAGCTAAAAATACCTAACCAATCAGGTTCGATTATGTTCCTCACCCGACATCCGGCCTTCCTTGCGTACGTGCGATTTTAACCTCGTGGCAGTGCGGCCCAGGTGTCCGGATACAAAGGAGTGTTCTAAGCAGCGCAGGCCTGTATTAGAGTAAGTTAAGAAACTTGTAATTTAAAAGAGCCCCTTAAGTTGTTAGGTAATTAAAAGTCAGCAATCTGTTAATCCTATTTAAGTGTTTAGGATACCAGTTCTAGTCGAGTTATCCAATTACCAAGTTTCATCAGAATCACCCGTAACAGAACTGTTTCGTTAGCTCGGTATTTCCAGCCAGGTGTGGCTAGGTTGCACGGCTACTGCACCGGTCGTTGTAAAGTGCTATACATTTACATGTGCTAGGCTACGTTAACGGGATTGTTGCGTAGTACGGCAATTTTGAAGGTTTCCATTGAGTGAGACAGTAACGTTCAAACGGGTTTAATATCTCGGGGAAGGGTACGTTTGTCGTTGTGCTGTTTTAATGGTTTGCTGAGATACAAGCGGATGTTAAGTTAGGGATTTAAACAGTTCGGTCACAAGTAGTTTACCTTACCCTCTCGAGGAGTGCTATATAATGGTTACTAGAGCTTCCATTGTGAAATTTCGGTTATTAAGTAACCCTTCAGTGTAATCTAAGTTGTAAATCTTAGGGTCTAGCAAATTACCAAAATTAGCTAGCCTGTCTTTTGTTTTCCCGCATATACCATGTTGGCCTCGTAAGTTAATCGTGAATCTCTTTTGCTCATTGTAACAACTACCCCTGGTAATAGCATTAAGTGCCTGTATAATTTAGCTTCTCGCTAGCGAGAACATTTACTCATGAGCGACTACTCATCTACTCATGAGCAACTACTCATCTACTCATGAGCAACTACTCCTCTACTCGTGAGCAACTACTCATTTACTCGTGAGCAGCTGCTCATTTACTCGTGGGCAACCGCTCATCTACTCATGATAACGTCTACTCGTGAGTAACTGCTCATGAGAACATACTGGCTTACCCCCTAGGGCATCACTCTTAAACAGTTGTACAGTGTTTACTTCTATTAACTCTTTACGTATGTTTTGTAGAGAGACTTAACGGCTCATTTGTCCTTTTGAGCTACTCGTGAGAAACCTCACTGTATGTATAAGTAAGTAAAGCTGCTCACTCCGGAGTATTCAACGTCGTATCGTTGTTGTTATTATTGCCATTGAATAAAACGAGAGAAACTTAACAAAACTGCCTCTTCATCTTTGGACATATCTGTTCTACGCCGAACTTCTGTGTCGACCGACGGCGAGCGTTACAGTATTAACTTGAGAGTTGCAGAGTGGAAGAAACTTTTCCAGCAAATGGATGATATTTACGATGCGGTGGAGGAAGTGGAGAAGCAGATTGAGTTGAACAAATGTGGCTAGTGGGAACGTTTCACGTGACTTTCAATTTTTCTTTAATTTGCTGTTCTCTTGTAACTTTGAACATTTCTCAACTCTTCTCAGACGAGATCGCTATCGTCAAAACACAGAATCATATCGTGGAGTACGTGTTTGGAGCTATGATGCACTCTGTTGTATACCCGTGGCTCGGCAAGAACTGCGAAGGATGTAAAGAGGGATATCCGACACAAGGTGATCATTCTTGTCTGAATTATGGGTGGAATTTAAATTCTGCCTATTTTAGAGCCGATCAGAATGGGTAATTGGAGTATCTCGAAGCTACTTGAAGGACACGCTCATACACGTCATCGCAGATATGGTAGAGGATCTTCGTAAGAGTTGGATCGATTCACGGCATCTTTCAACAGATGCTATGGAGAAATCTACGCTGGACAGAAAACTTCGTTGGCATATCGAAAATGAACTGATACATGATTGGATGCAAGATATCGTCTTCCCAGAGGCGTGTGAACTGACCTACGATTTATCATTGTAATACATTACGACTTTTCTTATCAGGAATTATTGGTGTTCTTGTCTTTCTTTGGGTGCTACTGTCATTTTTTTTTCTTTTGGTTTTAAATCATAGCGACAAACGAGATAGACGAGACGCGATTCACTTTTTTTTTCCTTTTACCTTTTTTTGATAGTGAAGGGAAAGAAACTGAAGATAGGAAAAAGAACACGGCAATAAAAATATCATATCATACCAATACTTATCAAGTCATCAACTATCCCTCCCCTCCAGTTCGAGTTCACCATTACCCACGTCACGTAACTTTTCCCCATCACATTTTATCTTCTTCGAACAAAAACAACCCTCCCTAACGTCCCCCGACTTCTCTCACTCCCCCAACTCTCTATCCTCTCCCCTTTTCTCCCTTCCCTCCTCTCCCTCCCCTTCTCCTCGCTGTTTCTTCATCCTCGCTTTACCGCGGAGATAGCGCTCTGAATGATAAAGGATGCGTCTCGTATAGGTTCCTTCACATAGGCAAAGTGCGTCTCGATAACATCACGTACTCGTTCATCATTGACATCCTGCTTCTGGGAAAACCACGCCAGGATCTCACCCATGGTATAACCTCGACTGCGATCGCGTACTGTCCACAGACAGACGACAGAAAGTTCTGTGGACACCGTTTGTTGAATCGAATAATCGACAATATCGTTCCATGTAACGCGCTATAGCTGGATATATTGTATGCGGTAGACCTAATGAGTCAAACATCCCTCCTTCCTTTTCGTTTGAAAATGAATATGGCTATCCAGTGTACTCCAGGCTTGTCGCTAGAATCTGTATTGACAACCAACGCGCACGGTAAACGAGGTTTCAAGGTTTGCAGATAGTCCGATGGCACGACTCCTTGAAAGTATAGCTCAGAAAAAGGATCTTTGCTTAAAATGTGATTGATCTGATTAGTATCCATACTCAGAGCGGCAGCTTCAGCTCGCGTAGTCAGATACCACGTTTCGAGCGTTGTCAATTTCCACAATGTTATCCAGTTCGGCATAGACAATCACATTTACGGTGCCCCTCGTCGAGAGGTTGTGAAAAGTGTAGTTCCATTAGAAGGTTATCTTGCTTGATCAAGATAAACTGCCCACCGGATGATAGATCTGCTGTTAAATCAAAAGCATACAACGTGTATCCCTTAGCAATTTCAACCCCAGTACGTAGTGCTTCTTTTCCTAGGGACCGGGCGCCTTTTTTTAAGAGAGGTATGGCGGAGCGAAACAAATTTCCCAACACATTACCTAGCCCGTGCCTCTTGTGTACTCTGGACGCTTGAAAGACAGGTAACCCACGATCTGTTTGTTGTCGGTAGTAATTTTTGTAATCCCTGGATCGCTCTGATATTGTGCGTGATGCATGATACCTGCTTACCTCAAATAAACTACGGTGATTTGCGGAGACGAAAGTGTAGTGTCACGATGACTGTACCTCAAAGAAATGGTATCTTGCGATCTGTGTTTTCCCTTATATCGATCTCGATGGTGTCGAAATAATTTTGTTTGACGGGTTGGTAATAAACATTGTCGTACACTGCGCTGATATCTTCCCCGTAATTTCCTCTGTCGGTCACGACCTGGAGGAGCGGTACTGTGGTGTGTCCCACACCATGCGATTCTACAATGACACTGTATACGAACATGTGATGAATGTGCTTGAGACCTAACGGTTTGTTAATGGTGAGACTCCTGGTCACCGTGGTGGTAGATTGAAAACCCAACATCTCTGCTAATTCCCTTTAAAAGACACTTCCGCGCCCTCTGCCAGCTGTATATTAATTTTTCGCTTTGTTCATGCACACAATAACGAATTTCATCGGGATAATTCGTATCCAAAAGCTCCAGAAGAGACTCTGCATCTTTGTAGAATCCGGGCGTCAATCCTTTTACCCACCACTGATGCCCGTTCACGGTGTACGAGTATTTGCATTCTTTGTCGATGTTATACCATTGGTGAGGTTATAAGATTTCGGTCAGTTCGGTCAGTACCCAACTGTTAAATTTCGAGGGGTAGCTTCCCAATTGACGAAATATTCCTTTCTTCCACCACGGGTACGACGACGAAGCACCTTTTTAATGCGATAGGTGTGATCCGTCTTTGAGATTTTGTGCAACTCTTGTCCATAAAAACTACCGTCGATAATGTCTTAGTTGAAATCTTGGATTTGCTGTGGACCTCTTATATCTGTCAGGTAAGATCGACTACTTTTTTCGTCAGCTTTTGTACATATGTTTAAGCTATGTGTTATATGTGTAGCTAATTGTTTTACAGAAAAAAAACACTCTCTTAGCCTTATTGGAATATTTGTTTCTTTGCCTGACGCGTAACGATCGTTTTTATTCTGCTTCTAAGTATCAATTTTGATGACCCACTTCGTGCAGCATAACTACATCTTTGTTGATCTAACCATCACTGTCGTGAAGAAGGGGGGGGGGGGGGCTTAGCAAGCTCTGTGAAGTTGCCATGGGTCTTGTGTGTGTCTGTTGATGTTACGAGTGTATTCGTTACGAAAGTGGGTGGGGAAACGCTGCCCCTCACTGATGCAATATCTATGTTGTTCTTCATACACTTGGTAATTTAAAGTTCGGCCCAGTTTATATAAACGAAAGTTTGGGGTCTTCATTTTCATTTTTCAGTAGCCCTCTACCGCAGTAGCACAACCACCTACGAATCAACATATTTCGAACGATAAGGCTATCTTAGAAACGACAAAATAAAAATCATCATCACCATGGCATTTCCGATGGAAGACGAGCAATTACTACTGAATGCTTTGGAAAGAGTCGAGCGTCTTGAAAGAGCCCGAATTCAGAAAAGAAGCTTTTCTAAAGCGTTGGTAAGTTTCATACTTTGAGTTGTGTCTTTTCAAAAGTTACCGTAGTGTGTATTTACAAGTTCTGTTCTTTTTTTTATTTTTAATTTCTGAGACGCGAGTTCAGTGCAAATCGCTTAATTTGATTTCCATGTCGAGTTTTGTTTGTTTTTTTAATTCTTAGTTATCCCTTTAAAGGGGTACCGTATGACTGTACAAACACTATTGAACTAACGAGAACTGTGTAGTCGTGATCGTTTTCTGAATAGGAATGATTTTCAAGGTGTAGGCCTAGATCTATCGAAGATTCTGTTCCATGGAGAGTAATCATTTTGCAATGTTCAAATACCAATGCGACCTTCTCGTCTATTTTATATTCAGGGCAAATCGCACTGACAAAGTTGCCACCGAAAAACCACAAGAAACACCTTCCTCGCCACCAGCATCTCCTCAGAGTGAACCGTTCGAGGAATTCTCGTCACCGCCGGCTTCCCGTGTGGCACCATCTAAAGTCCCAAAGCTGGTGATAAAAATGAAACCGGTACCGTGTGAAAATATGGACTACACGAAACAGTTCAAAACACGGGCGGCGATGACTAAACATGTCAAGACGGTTCACGTTTCGCCCAGCTTTTCGTGCGATCGCTGTCGGATGACTTTTAAAACGAAGTCAAATCTTAAACGTCATCATCAACGGGGAAAAGAAGGGATAACCCGCAAGAAAACAGGCCAGGCACGAGAGGTACCGCTGCGGTGAGATGATTATTTTGATATTTTTTCGTTGCCTTTTTCTTAAAGAATCAAGCCTTTTTTTTATTCGAACTTCTTTTTTATTCTTTGATGTAGAGTAGCCCGTACCAGTAATAAACACGGTAGAACGTGTATCATCCTCTACACCATCAACTGCACCACTGCCAACACCTCAACTACCATCACTCGTTCGAGAAGAACCGAGAGCGACAACACCATTCGACTTCAGCGAAGATACCACCTGCAATTCTCGAAGAGCTGACCGACGATTTGCCATTGCAACTGTACAGGAATAATTGGGGAGCTATAAGAACTCATGATCGGAGAAGAAAACAGGTTCAAGATGTATATAATTTTAGGTTAAGTACTCAAACTCCGATCACAACTTCTCACGTACATCGTTTAGTAGATGCTATTTATCACGATCAGATCGTTCAACATAAGCTCAATGTCAGCTTTGGAGTTATTCTCAGGAATAAAATCAACGGTGAACGTAGGTATTTTCACAGTAGTTTCAATAATCATCGATTGTTTGACCGGCCCATTGTCATCGGGCGACGTCTCGATATCGATCGTTTTGTGTCTCTGTTTGAACAGTTAGACATCGAAAGGTATCTATTGAATCAAAGACCAGACTCTGTCTGGGTGTTAGAGCTTATTACTAATATACCGGTGTATGCTAATAAGTTAGGTTCGTATCCATTAATCGGTGCCCCTCCTAACGATATCCCAAGAGAAATTTTAAAGCATAAGTACATTAAGACGATGGCTGTGTGCAGGGGGTCAAATTCAACCTACACGGATAATTTATGTTTCTTTAGATGTTTGGCTCATCATTTGAAATCAATCAGACTTAGTTCGGAGAATACTACGATCACGGTGATAGAGGTTTATCATCGATATCAAACTACACAGGGTGGGCAGTCTAAAAGTGTGAAATATTTTCAAGACGTTAGTTTTCTAGTGTAACTGGTGGTGTAAATTGTTCCTCTGCGTCTCGCTATCCCTTTAAGAGGACAAAGTATCAAATTGTGTTACTATTGTTTTTTTACATCGGATGGGAATGACGAAGCTCTGAGACTTTTTGTTGTGAGATATATAGTAAACACGCCCGAGTTCTTCCCCTCGTTATCGGAGCTTATCTCCGGTGCGGTGTCCTTGGAAGGGGTATTTTCTGGGTTATTGGAGGAAAAGTAATAAGGAACTAAGTAAAAGATCCAAAATAGGAGAAATAAAGTGGTTTCCGGGGGTTATAGAAGAAGTAAAGTTTTAGGTTCCGGATAGAGAGCTGTTTCTCCTCTCTGACGGGCAGTTCTAAGATCGCCAGAGAACAAGCAAGACTAGAGTCCGTGAAATTTGTGTGATTGCATTGCAGCCACGTTCCGATACAGTTAATTTGTAAGTGTGAGTTTTGATATACTTTTCTTTTAACGTAAATGATTTAAGTCGTAATTGATATTTCACTAAAGGCTGAGACGAGGTTTATAATTTACAGAGCATGTCCCGACGTTATACCAAATTGTGTTATTTCTGGTGATAACTTATCGCTACCCTTGCTAAGGTTATTCGGTCGTTCATGAGGAGCCCCGCTTATGAAGTAACTCATGTTAAATTTGATCTAGAGTCTGTACCCAAGAAGATTACGACAATGCAGACTCCTAAAATATTTGTTCCCGACCGATACTGATTTTGGAAATGTTACTGCTTTGGTTCTGTGAGTGAGGCGGGCTTCCGTAGTTGAACTTAGGCCGAGTAAGAACGCTTCGTTGTTGCGCTGCGTTACGACGCTGCGTAAGTGCGCTGCGTAGGTGCGCCGCGTAAGTGCGCTGAGTAAGTGCGCCGCGTTTCGACGCCGCGTAACTGCGCCGCGTAACCCTGTGCTGCGTAATTCCACGCTGCGTATAACGAGCAGATTGCTGCGGTAAGCTTTAGTGTAACCTTAAGATGATTGCGTAATTGTCCAGAGGTTGAACGGAAGAGACAGAATATACCTTTTTCCAACTTTACCGATCATCTCCAGTGTCATTTCTTTTGAGTTTCTTTCTCCCGCGAAACCTAAGGTTCGCTATTGCAGCCCTCACTAAGCTGTTAGAGAAGTGACGTTACACTGGTGGCAGCGAATGGGATTTGATCCTGTGCTAACAGCTGAGGTGCTGCTTCTAAGAAACTAATTTGAGATGGCTAGCAGGAACCCCTTTGATGACAGCTTGGACAGTGACAGGATGGCCTGGGCTCTGAAAGACGAAGATAGAAGTCTTTCGGAATGGTCCCGAGAGGGCATGGATAGGCCCGACCATGGAGCTGTAGAAAGGAACCCTGCCGGACAGGATGGTTCTAGGGAGCTAGACGGTCGCCTGGGCAGAGGTCACCAGCAGGGAGATGAGGGGAATCTTTTCCGACGAGGAGAAAGGTTGCACCATGGGTACAATGAAGACCGGGGTAGAAGAGGGGAGCACCAACTGGCGTTCAACGCAGCACTCCAGAGGGGGCATGCTAACGAGGCGCCAGAACGTCGACCATGGAGCAGTGGAAATCCTTTCCACTGTGATGAACACTACGTAGACGACCGTAACAGGAGAACAGTCCCAAATGTAGATGGTGAGTATTACATGGGTAATAATTATTCTTCTCCTACAGGTACACCATGGGGTCCAAGGCAGATGCCCACCACCATCTTCCCGAGGGTCCTTCCACCGTCGTTTGATGGTTCCACTCCATGGAAGGATTTCTTGGTACAGTTTGAGCTCATCGCTGAACTGAATGGTTGGGATGAACGCTGTAGATCTCTGCAGCTCGCCGCCAGTCTACGGGGACCTGCTCAAGCAGTCTTAGCTGATTTGGAACCGGGAAGGAGACGTTCCTTTCACCTGTTGGTAGATGCCTTAGAACAGAGGTTCGGAAGTAGTAACCAGACTGAAGTGTTTAAAGCAATGCTTCGGAACAGATCGAGAAAGCCTACAGAAAGCTTGCCTGAACTAGCGCACGATATAAAGCGATTGCTTAGTCGGGCCTACCCTGATGCATCGCTAGAGATGAAAGAAACCTTGGCCAAAGATTTCTTTATAGACGCCCTGGGAGACGGCGATGTCAAATGGAAAGTTTATCAAGCTCGTGCTAGGAGTCTAGAGGAAGCCGTAACGGTTGCAGTGGAGCTCGAAGCTTTCACTTTGGCGGAAACGAAGAAGAACACTACCCGGAAGTTAGCTGTGCGCACTGTCAATGAGAAGACAGAACAAAACCCCAAATCAGGGACGGTAGATGAACTGACCAAGACACTAACTGAAGCACTGGCGAAAGGCTTTGAAAATCTTACTCAACAGTTGTCGCAGTTGCAGGTTGGTAAGAACGTGGTAGTATACGGTGAGTCGAAAAAGAAAAGGACAAATGATGGGAAGTGTTGGGAGTGTGGAGAAGCCGGTCACTTCAGTCGTGATTGCCCTAGGAAAAATCAGAAGCAGACTCCGAGAGTAGAGACTGAACCAAAGGGAAACGACCAGTAGCCAGTCTTGAGGGGCAAAGATTGGCTAACAAACATGACAAGCCCATAACTAATTCTAGGAGGAGCGGAGAGTTGTCGGTGGGGCAGAATGGACTTTATGTGACAGGGACTCTAGAAGGGGTACCGGTTAAGTTCCTTGTGGATACGGGAGCAAGTGTCACTATAATCAGTCCGGAAGTCTACAAGAGGTTACCGATGCAGAAGAGACTAGGATTGCAGGAGGAGTCTCTGGACTTGAGTATAGCCGACGGTAGGCCTCTCGTGTTCTATGGCAGCTGCTGCTTGCAACTAGAGATTGGTGGGGTTGAGAGAAAACACGAGAACTGGGTCGCTAACATTGACACTGATGGTCTGTTGGGTTACAAGTTCTTGGAGAAGAACAACTGCATAATCGATGCTGGGAAGGGTCAGCTGACTATAGGTCTACAGTCGGAGGACGACTGCAAGGAGGTAAATGATTGTAGGATCACCCTCGAGGAGACTGTGGTAGTGGCCCCCGGCAGTGAGAAAGTTGTTACAGGAAGACTTGTGGAGCAAGACAGATTCAGGGGATCACCCGTAATAGAGGGCAGCGACCGGTTCGTGAAACGTCATGGTTTGATGTTAGCGAGGATTGTAGTTGATACTGAGGAAAGAAATGTGCCACTTCGGTTCTTAAACCCGAGTGCTTCTCCCGTAACAGTTTACAAAGGCACTACTGTTGGTTTATGTCATGCTGTTACGGTTGTGGATGCTGATGTTGATGGTAGCGTAGCGAGTTGTCGGTCTGTGACGGAAAATCCGGACTCAGGACAGTCACCCGGAGGGCCAAGACGAGTAGAACTTGCGGAACACATGCAGGATCTAGCGGAGAGAAGTTGCCGTGGGCTGGACGCTCAGAAGCGAGAGCGTGTCCTGGAACTTCTTGCTAAGTTCGCTGATGTGTTTGCGAAGTCTTCTGAGGACCTCGGACGGACTAACGTCACGAAACACCGGATTGAAACAAGCGGTGCGAAGCCGATTCGACAAGCTGCTAGACGGCTACCACTTCATCAGAAAGCAGAAGCACAAAAGGAGATAGACAGGATGCGGAAGCAGGATATCATTGAACCATCGTCAAGCTCTTGGTCATCTCCGGTAGTTTTAGTAAAGAAGAAGGATGGCTCCACAAGATTTTGTGTTGATTACAGGAGGCTGAACAGTGTGACGACCAAGGACTCTTACCCACTTCCAAGAATAGACGATTCCCTGGATACTCTGGCCGGTTCGAGCTGGTTTTCCACTTTGGATCTGGCCAGCGGATATTGGCAAGTAGAAATGGAAGCATGTGATCGACCAAAAACCGCGTTCGTAACACACAGTGGCTTGTATCAATTCAAAGTATTGCCTTTCGGATTATGCAATGCCCCTGCGACGTTTGAGCGGTTGATGGAGCAAGTGCTGAAAGGACTCCAATGGCAAACATGCCTGTTGTATTTAGATGACGTCATAGTCTTTGGAAGGAACTTTGACAAAGCCATGGAGAGACTGTCCGAGGTGTTGGAAAAGATGCGAGAAGCCGGTTTGAAACTTTCCCCCAACAAGTGTAATTTGTTTCGGCGTCAAGTAACTTACCTGGGGCACATTGTGTCTGAAGACGGCATATCGCCAGACCAGGAGAAAACACGCGCTGTGACGGAGTGGCCAATTCCATCATCGACAACAGAGGTTCGCAGTTTTGTTGGACTTTGCTCCTATTATCGAAGGTTTATAAGAGGCTTTGCTGAGATATGCTCTCCTTTGCATAAATTGACAGAGAAAGATGTAAAGTTCCGATGGACAGAAGAATGTGACCTCGCCTTCCGGAGACTAAAGCAAACTCTGACATCCGCGCCAATATTAGCCTATCCAATGGAAAGTGAACCTTTCGTATTAGACACAGACGCTTGTGACGTGGGGATTGGTGCCGTGCTGTCACAGAAACAAGGAGTCGACCAATGCGAGAGAGTGATTGCCTACTTCAGTAGATCTCTTTCGAAGGCAGAGAGGCGTTACTGCGTCACTCGAAAAGAGTTACTTGCAGTGATTGCTTCCGTAAAGCACTTCCACCACTACTTATACGGAAGAAAATTTTTGCTGAGAACAGATCATGGTGCACTGAGATGGCTCACGAGCTTTAAAAATCCAGAGGGACAGGTCGCGAGATGGATAGAAACGCTGATGACTTATGATTACGAAATCCAACACAGACCGGGGAAGCAACACGGAAACGCTGATGGCATGTCAAGAAGACCTTGTGAGGACTGCAACCACTGCGAAAAGAAGGAGGCAAAGGAACTAGCCAATCCAATTGAACAGACGCCAGTAGCACCAGAACGTCCCTGTGTATATGCTTTGATGGAAACTGGAGTGCAAGACGACCCTGCACAATCTGAAATAAGAACGGCACTCCAACTGAAGGATAAAGACATAGGACCTATCGTGTTGTGGAAACAAATTCAACGCTCTCGACCAGCGTGGGAGCAGGTCGCACCTGAGAGTCCTACTGTGAGACATTACTGGACGCAATGGGACTGTCTTGAGTTAAGAAACGGAGTTCTGCACCGACGATTTGAGTCTGCAGCCGGAGATAGGCAGTTGTGGCAACTTGTGGTCCCCCAAGAAGTACAGACGGACATCATGGAGTTGGCTCACAACCACCGTATGTCTGGTCATCTCATGACTAGAAAGACACTGGGTAGAATCAGGGATCACTTTTACTGGAGCGGATACCGCAGAGCCGTGGAGAAATGGTGCAAACGTTGTGACATTTGTGCATCACGAAAAAGTCCACCAAAGAAATCGAAGGCAAAGATGAAGAAGTTCATTGCTGGTGAACCCTTCCAGAGATGTGCTTTAGACATAATGGGACCACTCCCGGTGACGAGCAGAGGAAAGAAATATGTGCTGGTGATAGCAGATTACTTCAGCAAATGGACCGAGGCTTATGCAATGTCGGACATGGAGGCTGAGACAGTGGCAAGGATACTGGTAGAAGAATTTATCTGTCGTTTCGGAATACCAGCAGAGATTCACACGGATCAAGGACGGCAGTTTGAGTCGAGACTGTTTCAACACCTTTGAGCCCTTCTTGACATCAAAAAGACCAGGACCACCCCATTCCACCCACAATCGGACGGGATGGTGGAAAGGTTCAATAGGACTTTAGAAGCAATGTTGTCTATGGTGGTAAGTGACGATCAGAAGGACTGGGATTCATGGCTTCCTTTTGTCATGATGGCCTACCGATCAGCTGAACACGAAAGTACGGGATTTTCACCCGCCGAAGTAATGTTTGGCAGACAGGTGACATTACCGGTTCACATCCAGCTTCCAAAAACTCTCGACGAGACTGCCACGTCCTACGAACAGTATGTTGAACAACTAGAAGGACGTTTACGCAGATTACATGAGAGTACCAGGGAACATCTCAAAACATCAAGTGAGAAGCAGAAAAGGCAGTATGACAGAAGGGCTTTCTCCTAGACATACCAGGTTGGAGATCTTATCTGGCTATTGAATACAAGTAAAAAGAAGGGCATATCTCCTAAACTTCAACGGCAGTGGGTGGGGCCAGGAAAAGTGTTAAAGAAGATAAGTGACGTACTCTACCGAGTGAAAATGGGTGCTAAGCGAAGACCTAAAGTAGTGTACCATGACAGGTTAAAAACCTACCTTGGAGATGATCCTCCCCTGTGGCTATTAAAACGAGGACAAGAAGTCACAGTAACAACAGTGCCGTGTATGTCTAAATTAACGTAATGCTCTTTCTTTTTGTTCATTACAGATTATGGGGAGATACGACAGGAAGATGTATGAAGTAGAATACAAATGTAGAGGCTGCACTAAGAAGTTTGCAAAGAAAGAGGCACTAGAAAGGCACTACAAGGACACTCATGAGCGTCCATCCCGACAATTCTCGTGTAACTACTGCAGCTACTCGTCTGACAGGAAATTCGATGTGACGCGGCACACAACTAGTCGCCACCCGGAAGCCAGGAGGAGTCCATCTTCCAAGGACACGAACGAGAAGGTGAAAGGTCAGCCCCCTCCACATAGACAAACGCTAGAAGGTCCCTCCCCTTCCAAGGTAGTGAGAATTGGTGGTTTCTGGCCGTCCGTGCCGTCACTCATCGGCTCACCAGTAAGAGACTTGGATGAGCCTTCCACATCCGACGCCGGGAAGGGCGAAAGGCGTCCATCTCCTCGGCCCACACCGTCGACGACCCCACTGAGGTTGAAGGATGCTCCGACCGCAAACGACACGACCAACCAAACTGAAGAAAGTGGTGTTACTGTCGAGGAAAGGCGACTGGAAAGGGAAGGCGACTTACACGAAAGGGTAACAACCCAGATCTTTCCGGATGGACGCATAAAGGTGGTAATAGAGAAGTTTGAGAAGAGCCAGTAGTCGAGGAGGAACGACGCCATGTAGAAATTTAGTTCAAGTTTAACTACAGTGTATTCTTGTAAATATGTTTTATGTTTTCTTTATCTTCTTTGTAACTGTCTTAATTTGTTTGCTTTTTGGTAAGTTTACAAATTGGGGTTTTAGTGATGAACAAAAACAAGAAAAGGGGTTAAACAAAAATTTAATGTCAAAGTTAAAGATGAGTTTTGTCGAATCTGGTTAATGCGAGGGCGCATCTGAAACTTGGGTGGGAGGAGTGTAACTGGTGGTGTAAATTGTTCCTCTGCGTCTCGCTATCCCTTTAAGAGGACAAAGTATCAAATGGTGTTACTATTGTTTTTTTACATCGGCTGGGAATGACGAAGCTCTGAGACTTTTTGTTGTGAGATATATAGTAAACACGCCCGAGTTCTTCCCCTCGTTATCGGAGCTTATCTCCGGTGCGGTGTCCTTGGAAGGGGTGTTTTCTGGGTTATTGGAGGAAAAGTAATAAGGAACTAAGTAAAAGATCCAAAATAGGAGAAATAAAGTGGTTTCCGGGGGTTATAGAAGAAGTAAAGTTTTAGGTTCCGGATAGAGAGCTGTTTCTCCTCTCTGACGGGCAGTTCTAAGATCGCCAGAGAACAAGCAAGACTAGAGTCCGTGAAATTTGTGTGATTGCATTGCAGTCACGTTCCGATACAGTTAATTTGTAAGTGTGAGTTTTGATATACTTTTCTTTTAACGTAAATGATTTAAGTCGTAATTGATATTTCACTAAAGGCTGAGACGAGGTTTATAATTTACAGAGCATGTCCCGACGTTATACCAAATTGTGTTATTTCTGGTGATAACTTATCGCTACCCTTGCTAAGGTTATTCGGTCGTTCATGAGGAGCCCCGCTTATGAAGTAACTCATGTTAAATTTGATCTAGAGTCTGTACCCAAGAAGATTACGACAATGCAGACTCCTAAAATATTTGTTCCCGACCGATACTGATTTTGGAAATGTTACTGCTTTGGTTCTGTGAGTGAGGCGGGCTTCCGTAGTTGAACTTAGGCCGAGTAAGAACGCTTCGTTGTTGCGCTGCGTTACGACGCTGCGTAAGTGCGCTGCGTAGGTGCGCCGCGTAAGTGCGCTGAGTAAGTGCGCCGCGTTTCGACGCCGCGTAACTGCGCCGCGTAACCCTGTGCTGCGTAATTCCACGCTGCGTATAACGAGCAGATTGCTGCGGTAAGCTTTAGTGTAACCTTAAGATGATTGCGTAATTGTCCAGAGGTTGAACGGAAGAGACAGAATATACCTTTTTCCAACTTTACCGATCATCTCCAGTGTCATTTCTTTTGAGTTTCTTTCTCCCGCGAAACCTAAGGTTCGCTATTGCAGCCCTCACTAAGCTGTTAGAGAAGTGACGTTACACTAGATTTAGGTGAGCTTGAGAAATTATTTCAGTGTAACGTTCGTGTGTACGAGTTAAAGTTTGATACCGATGCCGATCACCATTTACTCGAAACGAGGATGGTAGCGGAATTGCTGCGCAGATCCCCTTTGCCGGTATGAAACCACTAGGTACCTGAATTATTTCACAGGTCACTTTTCTTATATCACCGATATAGTTCATTACGTCGCGAAAGCCTTTAGTTGCCCTCGATGTAAAAAATTGTTTACCAAAGCTCGTTAGTAAACGAAACATATACCGTGTTTTAAGCAGCATGTTACCCATCACTTTCTTGGCAGTGTGTTTGCCTTGTCCGATTCTATTTTTGACAAACTGGATAAGATAGACATAGCATATCGTCGGAGGACCTTCCATTATTTTTAACCGCTATCAGGAAAAGGATCGATCTCTCATTAGAAACGGTAAATTGTGTGAAAAGATACTAGGGTTTGACGCTAACGCCCTCTATATCAGGGCTATCATGCAAGACATGCCTGCGACTCAGGGAAGAAACGGGTTTCAGGCGCGAGTTCACCCATAGTTTTTATAAAGCTTCAGCGGGGCGGATGGCATGGGAGGGTCAACAGCGGGGTTGCCACATAAGACATAGACTAAATGGTAAGGAAGTTCGGGTGGGGAAGCGACAACTACCTGTCGACGGTTTTAGTGAAGATCTGGAACAAGGGACCATCTTTCAGTTTCACGGTTGTTATTGGCACGGACACCCTTGCCATTTAAATCATGGCAAAACGCATAATCAAGTTAAAGATGTACCTCTATCTGAATCATACCGAGAAACACAAGATATTGCTTGGTATTAGAGATCGCTAGGCTTCGACTATGTTGAAAAGTGGGAATGTGAATAGTTGGCGGATCAGAAACACCACCCTGAAATCAAATTGTTCTTGAAAGGACTCTACCCGTATCCTACACAGGATCAATGGCAGATGACAGGGGAAGATATTTTGTCTGCCGTGGAGTGGCGAGATTTTCGGGGTGTTGGAGTGTGATATTGACATGCCGTCTTCTCTAAGAGAGAAATTCCCCGAAATGCCTCCCATATTTAAAAATACCGACATCACCTTGCAAGATATCAGAGAATGATTGAGTGTGCCACAGCACACGACATTCTGCAACAACCGCGCAAAACCCTGATAGGCAGTCTATTCGGACGCAAAATATTGATCGCCACACCGCTTCTGAGTTAATGTTTACACCTACGGTACAAAACAGCAACAATGAAATACAACTACTCTTGACAGTACTGCTTCACTATCTATATGCATACAAATGAGTGTGGGAACCTTTATCTAAAATTCTGGTTCAGAGAATGGTGATCATATGCCTGATTTACAGCGTAACGATATTAAAATAACATTTCAACACTCAATTCGGAAAAAAAGTTATGCCTTCTAAAAAGCAGCGACATTTGGAGTACGAGACTTACGGGAAACTAGCAATAGTAAATGATGTCAAAGAAGAAAGCAAACTCATTTCTGAGCATTGTGCAGCATTCCTTTGAAACAACATTTAAATGCATCCCTTCCTCTTCTACTTCGTGCTGCTGGTCTCTCTCTCTGTCCCACCTGTCTCAAGATCTCCTCTGAGTTATTCTGTTTACACGTTTTATTTTAAATATATGACCCTGATGACCCCTACATGATCTACACCCAAATCACGAACGGAAAGCGGTTTCTCTTAAAGGAATGCTCCACCAACAAAATAACCTCATATAATGTATGAGATTCTTAACCGTTCTATCAGTTAAACATAACTATTTTCACAGAGAAAGCTTCCTTAGATGTGAAATAAAGCTTTGAAAGTTGGGCTTCGGCACGAGCCTGAAAATGTGTGACGTAGAACCGACAAAAACCGTTTTCCATTTTCTTTTTGCACTCTTCCTGTTTCTGACAAGGTCTTGGAAAACCTCTTTCGTTCAGAATGTGGTACACATTTGCTCAATGTGGTACACATACATGGCCAGTAAGATCTGTTTGAGCTTCCGTTCTTGAGATGTCGTATGTACAAGTCATTTACTATTTGACCAAAATGACCATTCAACATCACCAGACACTATGTTCTTTTATCCAATGCGATAAAGTTACATACCAAGTGTGATATCTGTCCATGCTTTTCTTCGTGAGATATCTTGTTCAGAAAATAGGCATCACAAAATACATACGCAAAGGTTACGATTAATTCCTGTGCTCACTGTAGTTGCTTAGTTGACATTCTAATATAATAAATTCACAAGCTCAATATCAAAGTGTCCATGATTCGTATCTTGACATATTACTGATGTTCACAATGTTTTAGTGCTTACCTCGAATAACCTTTGAAATCCTCTTTGGCCTCTGCTTGATATAATACATTCACATGATAACTTTCAAAAGCTTCTGTGATTCCTAGCAAACTTTCCCATGATTCCTATCTTGAAACTTTGTATAAACCAATTTTTCACTGATTCATCTTCAAGTTTTTAGCCTCAGCTAACTTTTGACCTCCACCAAAACAATAGGGATATTCTGCTTGACATATAGTAGCACATGCTAATTATCAAAAGCCCCTATATGTTGGGATATTGTGTTAGCAATGATTATAGTTTTTTATCTATCCTGACCTCAGATGAGCTTAACCACCAAAAAGCATTCTTCTACCAGATTTTTCGCATTCACATGCTGAGTATCAAAAGTTTCCATGTTTTTATATTGGGATGCTGCGTTTACATTGTTATTAGTATTTGACCTATGGTGACCTCAGCTGACATTTGAACCCCACTACAGAACACCTATTTTCTACATGATTTTAGGCATTGACATGCTAAGTATCAAAAGTTGCCATGATTCCTAATTTGTCAATAGTGTTGTCAGGTGTGTCAAGGAGTGTGTGCCAGTTATTGTTGGCATCGATAACTGCAGAGATAACTGAGTCAATGATTTCTGTCAAGGTCACAGCCTTAGGTGTGCCGTTTGCAGAAATGTAATTGACGTACTGTTACGAGTTAGTCTATGTTATTTGTTTGATGTTGCAGTGCTGCTTGAGCACGGGTGACGTGAGAGATGGTCAGCAGGGTTGCTCGATCCTGGTTTGTGCTAATTTTGAAGTCATACGATTGAAGGCGTAAGGCCCATCGACCATTCTAGCAGGGGGCTTCGACATTGGATTAATAAAAATTAGCATTAGTGGCTTGTTATCTGTGCTTAAAGTGAACTTGGAACCTTCAAGATATAAACGAAAATGTTCCCATCTCCATACTATTGCAAAGCCTTCACAATCGGTTTGTGAGTAGCGTTGTTCCACAAGGGTAAGGGTACGGCTGGCGTATGCAATGACGCGTTGAGATCCTGCGTAATCTGTCTTTTGGGACAGGATCGCACTGATTCCGACAGGACTAGCATCTACAACTAACTCGGTCTGTTTCTTGGGATCAAATAAGTCATGACTTTGTCGCTAGTTAGTTGAGCTTGCAGCTGCTCGAGCGCTGTTTGGTGACGCTCCGTCCATGACCATTTCGAATCTTTGTGTGTGAGCTCGCGAATCAGCCGTGCGAGTGTCGCGAAGTCAGGGATAAACCGGGAGCAGTAGTTCACCATACCAAGGAAGCTGCGTGCGTCTGTCGCGTTCTTTGGCGGAGATGCGTGTTGTATTGAAGCGATTTTCCTTGGGTCAGTAGAGATACCTTCCTTAGAAAACAAGTAACCATAAACCACTAAGTTATCTTTGTTAAAAAGGCACTTATCCTTGTTAAAAGTGAGGTTGTTATCATGTAAACGCTTGAAAACGGCTTCCAGTGCTTTATCATGACCGCTTTGCGAAGCACCGTAAACGAGTATATCGTCGCTATAATTAGTGACATCGGTAATGCCTTGAAGTACTTGCGTGACGATATTATGAAATATTTCGCCTGCAGACGAAATACCGAAGTTTAGTCGTTTGTATCGTCGTAGTCTGAAATTAATTCACAATAAAATTTATTCTGGAAACTTATACACAGGTATCAGTGATCACCTTCCAAATTTCTGTATTATCGAAGGAAGTGGTAAGCAACGGTAACACAGAGAGACCGCTAGTTAGATTTTACAATCAGCGTAACTTCGATCACATTATTCAGGCTATGGAATCTATTGATAAAAGTTTTATATACAGCAATGCTGATGTTAACGTCTCGTATAATAAACGTAAGAGTATTTTACACTCAAATCATATTCATTATTTTCCTTTAATATGAGTATCTAGGAAAAGGTTCAATGATAAGCCATGGATTACTCAGGGTATTAAAGAGTCAATTTCTCATAAAAATGTGCTGTTTCGAAAGTATCTGAATAATCCTACTATTAACAGCAAATCGAAGTTATCATCTTATAGACGTGTTCTCCAACGTGTAATTCGATTTGCTCGTGCCTCGTATTACAGAAACATTTGACGTCTAGACAAACCAGTTCTAAGCATGCTTGGTCAGTTATTAATTCCCTAGTTAAAGGAAAGCAGAAACGCCGTTTTCATATAAGCTTAATCCGTTGTAAAGGAGCTACCTACTCAAATGATTGTGACATAGTTAATGCTTTGAATGACTTCTTTTCATCAGTAGGCTAAGCTAGAGACTAGATTCACCTGTATGCTCATCCACATTCTTAGCAAATCCCTGTAATGATTCAATTTTTCTTACACCCGTATCTGAGTGTGAAATTCTTACACTCTTCAACAGACTAAAAGATGGTAAAGCCCATGGAATCGATGGAATCCCTGTTAGGCTAGTGAAATCTATCTCTAATGTATTGGTCCCCATACTCACATATATCTTTAATAACGTCTTCACCTCTGGTGTATATTCCGATGCCCTTAAATTGCAAAGGTTATTCCATTATTCAAAAATGGTGATCCCTAGTTACCTGAAAATTATCGGCCCATCAGTTTACTTTCATGTTTAGATAAGATTCTTGCAAGTGTAATTGAAAAAAGAGTGCGATGTTTTCTTAATAGGCACGATGCTTTTTTATAAATTTCAGTTCGGTTTTCGGTAGGGGCATTCAACATTCACTGGTACCAGGATTAGGAAATCGAATTTTACAAAGTATTTAGGTCTAGTTATTGACGAAAATGTAACATGGAAGCAGCATGTAAATGACTTACGCTATTCCCTCCTTAAATATATTGGTATTTTTATCATATTAGTGACATTCTCCCAGTTGATGCTGCAGTTCAGATTTACTACTCTTTTATTTATTCTAGACTTACTTATGCTATTGAAGTCTATGGTACAGCCTGTGCTACTGTCCTTCAACCTCTCTTTTCAAGAAATAAGTTTCTCACAGATAGAAACTCAGCTATTTGTTGCTCCACACTAATTTGTTCACCCAAACTTTTCAAAATTCAAATGATGCATCTTCCGTTACTCATCACATGCATAATTTTTTGAGGAGATGAGGCTTTGGAAGGTGTTTATTGATGAGACAGGATGGTTTAACAATGACTAAAGCTACTTCTTTTTTATGTCATGTTGGTGTATTCTAAACGCCCTATTTCCCTTTAAAGAAACCGAGACTGTTCAGTACAAATCAGTTGTATTTTGATTTAACATATTAAAAATCAAGGATATCCACACGTATTGCATGGGTGTAATTGTTTTTAAATATTGTAATGATATGCTACTGTAGGTATTATCTAATGTAAAAAGCCACCTAATGTTGCCCAGTTCCCAATGCAGACTCGCCACAATTGCCTCTAACCAATCACAAACTTTTGCACGGCAAATTAGTTCTCCAAAATTATTGTTATAATGTTTGGCACAAACTTACCCCTAGTGTTAGCTAAAGCCCTTCACTCCATTCTCTTTAAAGGAATTTGAAATCTTTCCTTATAAGTAGTTACCATTAGCAAAGTTTTAGTTATTAGTCTCAATTCTCTTTACTCTGTCAAGTTTTTCTCTTTTCTTTCTGTCATCATTTTGTCTATGTTTATATGGTCACTAGCCTTGATAAACTGTATTGTTTTTCTAGTGTCCATCATATATACTTTCTTTTTAAGCATTTGTTAAATGATACCTCTGTTGATGATTGTTGACAATATGAGAAATAAATTGAATTGAATAGTCCAACGTGTGTTGAGAATGTTGTGATAAATCTTGATGATTCGTCTAGCTCGATTTGATGGTATCCGGCATTAAGGTCAAACTTGGAGAACACTGTTGCACCACTGATGTCGTGGATGAGATCATCCACTGTTGGTGTGATGTGACGTTCGCCTTTGATTGCTGTATTTGGTAAATGAAAAAATGAAAAATGGGGGTAGGCGGTTGAACACTATCTAACGCAACGAGCGACGCAGAACCCGAAGGGAATTTTTAAGGGGAAACGCCCGGGTATAACATGAACTTGTTGCATGTACCCTTGGTGAAACATTTCCAGCATTTTGAAATGACATACTTATAAGTAGTAGAAATGACATACTTTTAAACAGTGATATGACAGAGTAGTGGTTCTTATGACCAACTAGACCGGTTTCTGCTCTCATACTCAAATGTGGAGGAGCGTCTTCAGTAGTAAGCCTTTTAATATTTTATATTTTAGGCATAAGTGTCGTAAAATTTTATTTCAGGAATGGGTGATCTTTAGTGCACGTAAACGAGTATAAGCTCAGAGTGCAGCTATGAGCGCATTCAGTAGATCTTCGTGCGAGTCCTGACTGTCGAACGATTCTTCATTACTTTGAAACCTTGATTTGACAAGTAAATCTTTTAGATTTGGGGCCCTTTTATAGGCAAGAATCGGTTCGTTCGGAAACAGCTTGGATAAAATCGGATGCTCTGATATTAAATAACAGTGTTTCCGAATAGCCTCTTTCAGGTGCTGGGTTTTGATATGGGGTGTATAGGTCAGTTTGAAGACTAGAGGTGGTTCCCTTTCGTTGGGTTTTGTGGTAAGATAGTGCTCACGGTTTTCGAAAGAAATGCCTCTAGTGGCCGTGGCAAATTCTTCTTCCCCATAGTTTCGCAGTAGAAGTTTCTCTTTAAATTCATCTCTTTTATGGATGAAGTCGGTCTCATTGTTACAGAGACGTACATAACGCAGCACTTCTCCTTTAATGAAGCCTTTAAAGGTGGCAAGTGGATGTGCAGAGTTTCTATCGAGGTATTGATAAGTTTCAGTAGGTTTGGTGTAGATTTCTGTATCTAGGAAACCAGTAGAGTGAAACTTAGGACCTTTGAAGATTCTCAGATCTAGGTAGGTGACCTCAGAGTTAGAGATTTCTACTGTGAACTTGAGAATATCATTCATCCTCACCACTAGTTTCTCGAGCTCTGTGGCTGTGCCATCATACAGCAAAAGGATGTCGTCTCTGTAACGAAGCCATTTTAGGATCCGTTGGGATAATCTGTTTCTCGATTTTGTGCATAAATATATCACAGATTTCTGGTGAAGCTTGACTGCCCATGGCGCAGCCAATTTTTTGGCGGTAAAACTTTTTATTAAACTCAAAACAATTCCTTTTGAGGATGAGTTCAATTAGTTTGCGCATGGAGGTGGGAGAAATTTTATTAGTTTCATATAGGCTTTTATCTGCCTTTGCATAGACTTCTTCACAGATATCGAGTGCCTCCTCTTGGGGAGTGTTGGTGTACATGGAGACGACATCGAGAGTTGCAAGGAGTACTGCTTTTGGTAGCTCAGTTGCTTCCAGAACTTTTAAAATGTGATTTGTGTCTTTCACGTACGTTTCTTGTTTTGTTACAAGAGGAAGCAAGAAAAAGTCCACGAATTCAGAGATTTTCTCCGTGGGTGACCCGTTGCCGCTGATTATAGGCCTACCAGCAAATTTTGAATTAGCCGGAGGGGCCTTGTGTACTTTTGGTAGCACGTATATTACTGGTGTGCGGGTTTTATGGTTGAACGGGGATAGGTACTCCAAGGTACTTTTATCAATCTCATTTTTAGAGAACATGTCTAGTAGCGTCTCTTGGACTAACTTTTTAGTTTCCGATGTCATATCACTATCTAACTTTTCGTAGTGGTGACTAGACAAATGCCTTTCAACTTCGGCTTGATAGTCTGCGTGATTCAGTATAGCAATGCCTCTACCTTTATCAAATGGTTTAATAACGACAGAGTGATCGTTTTTCAATGCGTTTAATGCAAACAACTCTGACGTGTTAACATTGCTTTGGACATTTCGGATAGGAACACTGGCTATTTCTGCCTGTGTTGCTTCTAGATAGTCCTCTAGATTTTTGCTGAAGGTCATTTGAGGTGACCATGTAGATGGAAGCCGGAATTTGCTATGGCCTGTTTGCTTTTTATCATGCATGATGAAGCGAATTCTCATTTTTCTCTTTAGGTCTTTAATGGACTTGAGAATCTCGCTACGTTTCGGTTTTACCGGCGTGGCAATAAATTTCAGCCCTTTACCCAGTGCAATAATCTCTATATCAGACATGTTTCTGTCAGAGAGGTTTAGCACGAATTTTGAAAATGTTTCAGCTTCTCTATGAAGTGATAAGGTTTTTAGATGGCTACGTGTAGCCTCATGTCCCCTGTAGTTGGTGCGACATTTATTTATGCTTTTCTTAGCTTTAAAAGAACGGACAAATTTCCTCTTTTTCCTATTATTCTGAGATATGGTGAAAGAGGAAGAAGGAAGAGAGAGAGAGAACTTTGCATGTTTTCAAGAAGGGTAGAGCCTGCTCTTTCTGGAGAATTTGGTGGCCCTAAAAAGAGCCGTTGAGTTTTGGTGGTGATGTACTACCTCTTCTTGTAGGGGTGGTGCCTTTTGGATGCCTTTGAGCGGCGGGAGACTTTGTTCTCTTCCTTCCTGGCAGATGCTTTTAAGAGCGTGGTCAGGAGACGGTTGGCCTCGACGGATTCAGAAGTTGAGTTAAGGTCCGCTTTGGCTCTAGCTTCCTTTTCGAGGAATCTCTCACGTTGCCTCTTAGCTTGGCGTGATAGCTCTTCTCTCCAAACTCTGCAGAGCCTCTTTCCTGCCCGTTGAAGAACAGAGTTCCAAGAACTCGTGAACTCCTCCGAGAAGTTAAGGTGCCCCGGGAGCCTAGGTGGATCTCTACGGACCTTGAGCTGGTAGGGTACGCTCTTAGCGTCGTCTACCTGTGAGATGCCGTTGGTTAAAGCGATGACTTTCGACTGAATTTCCTTTAAAGTCTCAGCGTGGTCTCTTACTTTTTTGTAGTTTCCCTCCTCTAGGTGGATTCTGTTCGTGAGCCTTTTATTGGCAGGGGAACGTTGTCCACAGGGTATATCGTCTTCTGAGAAAGAGATATCTGACTTAACAGGCGATGCAGGTATGTCCGGCAGCAGAGAAGTTTCCATCACCAAATGCTTATCGCGCGTTAGCGGAGCCTTGCTTTTAAATAGCGAGCGGATGGACGTGTTGGGGCAGTCGCCTTCAATCCGGGCCTCCGACAAAGTCTGAAGGCTGAGCCGTTGATTGGCAAAACAGAGCAGAACAACAAGGCCTGTGATTGGCTCGATTTCCACTGCAGAATCCTTTTCTTCATAGGCTACAGCGTTGAAGCGCACACGTACAAATCGTATGCTGAATACTAAGGTTCTGCGTCTGTGCGTACGTACGTGAAAGCTGTGCGTGCCTTTGACAATGGTTGAAAGCTGAGCAGAACAGCAAGGCCTGTGATTGGCTTGATTACCGCTGTAGAATCCTTTTCTCCATAGGCTACAGCGTTGAAAGGCACACGTGCAAATCGTATGCTGAGTACTAAGGTTCTGCGTTTCTGCAGCGTATGTACGTACATGTATGCGTGAAGGCAGTAACGGCCTTTGAAATGGCTGAGTGTTGAGCAGAAAAGCAAGGCCTGTGATTGGCTCAATTTCCGCTGCAGAATCCTTTTCTATTTAGGTTGCAGCGTGGAAATGTACAACACAAATCGTGTGCTCGATGCTAGGTTCTGCGTGGGTTAAGTCAAAATGCGCCTTTGAGAATGGCTAGGCCTCTGATTGGCATTGAAGAAAGAAACGACAGAGTCCGTGATTGGATTGATTACCGCTGCAGGATCCTTTTTTCCTTAGGCTGCAGCGTGGAAGCACACAACACACATTTTTAGTGCAAATACTGGGTTCTGCGCGGCTAAGAGAAAAGTCTATGTCTCACTATGTCGAGACGATGGAATATACGTGTATTTTCCATCCCGTTTGTCGTTAGAGATTCCAATGAAGGAATTCACAGTGGTAAATCTAGCCTACATCTCGATATTCCGAAGAACAGAGAGGCATGAAACAATGAAAAATGGGGGTAGGCGGTTGAACACTATCTAACGCAACGAGCGACGCAGAACCCGAAGGGAATTTTTAAGGGGAAACGCCCGGGTATAACATGAACTTGTTGCATGTACCCTTGGTGAAACATTTCCAGCATTTTGAAATGACATACTTATAATATATACTTTTCTTCGCATTTCTTCACAAAGTCTTACTCTGTCGGAGTTGTTAGCTTTTGGTACTACAACGATTAGAACATGAAAGGTAGCAAGTGTGGATTTGGTTTCCGACTTAACAAAGCACTCAAAGGCAACAGAAATGAATATTGCTGTTTGAGATCCATTCGCGACTACATTGCAGTGAAATGGTCTCAGCTTCGGGGGATTTGGGAGTTGGTGGTACTTGGGTTTGTCGAGAATGTTAATTCCTGCACCTGTGTCGATTACGAAGTCAACGGGAGTGTTCTGTATCTTCAGTGACACATGGGGAATTTATCCTTGTCTTTGGTGATGCTGTAGACGTATGTGTCGTCAATCGAATCACTGGAGATATGTAGTCATCGGTGATAGTTTGTTCAACCATGTTAACGTTCTTGTTTTTGTATAGGTTCTGCTTGGACTTTTGTGTTTTTTGCTGGCGTTTCTTTGTCAGACAGTGTATTTCAAAGTGATTGAGTTTGTGACAATATCTGCTATCGACACCGTGGGCAGGGCATGATGTTGGACCGTCTGAGTGGAGTTATTGTTCACCACTGTTGCGACAGAGCGTTGTCTTTCCCTGGTTTGATGAACGCCTTTGTTGATGTTTATGGTGATTCGGTTTGCGTTGTTTAGAGTGTTTAGTGCCAATGTTGTTGAGAGTTAAGTTTTGATTGGTTGTCTCCACGACACCTGCTTGATTGTCTGACATTTTAAAAGATCTACCCGCTTAAAGTAGGTCTGAGAGTTTTAAGTCTTCCCGTCGTCGTAGTCTACTGGAGGAGCATGATTGGACAATTTGGTTTTTGATTTCTCTTTCTGTGTCTCTAAAGTTACATGAAGAGGCAAGATGCCCGAGTCTCATGTAAAATTGGTCGAGTGACTCTGAAGATTCCTGTTTGGCCGACCTAAATGTATAGACTTCAAAACAGATGTTAGTTTTGGGGGCGAAATACTTTGTCATGGCATCTTTAGCTTTGTCAAAGTCTTTTGCTTCTCCATTTTCTGGTAAAATATCAAAGATATCGCAGACCTGTGGGTTTGCATAGTGAAGTAACATGGCACGTTCACGAGTATCGTCGTCGATGTTCATGGCGACTAGATAACTTCAAAGCGGCGTAGCCAATTACTCTATCTTGGTCCGACGTTTGTTCCGCTGACGTCAAATGATGGAAGCAGTTGTGTTGATTCCATCTCGAAAAACACTAAATATTAGGGTAACCGAAGAACTATGTAAAGAAATGTTACTGGAACGGTTGTTGGAATTTAGTCTTCGTCGCCAATGTCCGGTGTTTTGATGAAGTTAGCTGGGTTGATAGATTAGATCAAAGATGAGACAAGAGAAGAGATCCAAGGCGTGTGATGTTGTGCTATCTCTATCTTATTCTGTTAAATCCAGTACACACAAAACCTAAACTGGTCCACTGACCAACAAAATTGCTTGTCAGGATGGTGCCTCTACCGACTAACTATAAAGTAGTCGGTAATGACCGACAAATTAATACTTAGTCAGTCACAACCGACTAATTTCACCGACTAGTCCGCATTGACACACCGACTAATTGAAAACTGGTCGGTCGAAACCGACTAGCCACTTTGTTAGTCGGTGTAGTTAGTCCGTTGCCACTGACCAATGAATCGCTAGTCAGTCACATTAGTCGGTTGTTACCGACCAATTCTTGACTAACAAAAACGCTAGTCGGTTTGGTGCCTCTCCCGACTAATTTTCAACACCATTTCTAGTCGGTTCTTACCGACTAATTCTTTGACTAGCAAAAATGCTAGTCCGTTAGGCCCTCTCCGACTAATTTTTTCTAGTCTATATTGACCGACTAATTTACATTCTGGTCGATCAGTCCCCTAGTCAATACCAATGGACTTGCCTGATCCAGTTTCAGTCACAGGGATTGAACAGGGCGCTACAAAATGATAAACAGGAACACAACAGCAAGTTAGCTCTGTTCACTATATTCAGCTCCACCTCTCGTTTAGATGTACAGTAGTTAGGATAACAAACAATTAGATAATAAGGAAATAGAACACAAAAGAGTCAGATCAAGGTTTGCACATTGCATTTGGATGAGTAACTTTAAGATGAACTTACAAGCTAGCACACTCCCCGTAGCATAATACTTCAAGGTCGCATGGCATGGAAATATTATAGTTGGATATTTGATGTAAAAAGCATTAAAAATCCAGAAAATAACCACAATTCCCATTACAATCCATCAAATATTGACTATTTTACAGGTAAATTTCTATTTCACACTTGTATCATGAATAAACATGAGCTAAATATGCAAATATGTGACATCGAAAGAGGGACATACCATATGTGGCACATGTCAGTCTTTGTTTTTTTTTTCAAAATTAATTTCAAGGACACTGAGGGGTGTAATATAAAAGTTAAAATTTTTTCCTTGAAAAATATTCATATCACTCACCAAACTGTAATATGTATGATCAGTGATTAAGATATAATTTATATAGGGTTAACAAAAGAAATTTCACACTGTGCAACACTCCACATCATTATTTTTGCACAGCAATTAGTTTCTTCAGAAACCATCAAACTTTGAAGACCCATATTTTGAGAACGGTAAAAGATATTGAAATAATTCCAACAGATCTTTCATTGAAGGACTTAATTCTTTAACCACAAGTGAAACAGCTCTTTTTGGTGGCATGTCACACAACCTTTCAGATTCAGAATGTGAATTGTGTCAAGGTTTGAATATTCTATACGATATCATGAAAATGGATTGTATGATGTCCCCTAAAGGGACAGTTCGGCCAAACAAGGCAATCTGAGGTGTAAACGTATACTGGCTGAACCTGGGTGCTTTTGTTAGTACTATTCACTTATTGTCAGCATATGAAGGCCATCCACTCCATTAACATGCTATACAAGGTATCTCAAGTTGTTAAGTAGGTCATCACACCGGCCAACACAACGTGGGAGTGAATCCCATACTTTTGTCATGTTGTGCATAGGGTAGACAGTCGAAAAATGATTCACATAGCTCATAACACACAACTAAGTGGACCTAGAAGGGATAGGTTAGGCTACACAGGAACACTTTTTAGTAATGAAATTCTTTTGGAACTGACTTGTTTAGTATCTGCTATTAACAAAGTACTGGATGTGCAAGAACAAGAGATGCATTACTTAGAATTCATGTAAATAAACCGTCTCTCACCATGTGAAGTTAATCTGTGATGCATGCTCAAGAGGATATATGTGACAAATGGATTCACAAGTAATGGCAAGATCAACTTGATAACAAGCAAATGACAAATACAACTACCTTAAGTGACCGCTGAGTCTCCCACTCAAACAAGTTTAGGCGAGACAAAAAAGACCACATATTCTAGACCGTGATCTAGGCCAGCCCTGCACATTGTGCAGCGTTTAGCTCATTCACCTTCAATCTCATTGTCTTTGACATCGGGAGCTTGGCATCAATGTTCAAGACTATCTGCTGCAGGAAAGTCAGTGACTTGCTTACAGGGGTCGGATAGTCCAGATTGAAAACATAAAATGCCTCAATCCAGGTGGTGGCAGCTCCCAAAATTGTGGATGATTGGGCGACCACAAGTCCGTCGATCACTAGACTGAACTGCTCGCTTGTGAATGGTGTCGAGCCATCCATCCCCAGATGAGTTGCAATTTCCGTCTGAAAAAAACAAACAAACATGCAGACATGTGGTTGACACTAGAACTGCTTATGGCCAGGTGCTATTTGAACAGGTACTGCACAGAACCCTGTTGGGGTATTGGGTGACTGTCTGGAGTGGTGCAAGAGCTACTTGTCACCAAGGGAATTAAAGATCAGGAAAGGTGACAAATACCCATCCCCCAAAAGATTCATGTTTTGTTGTCCCACAAGGAAGCAAAACTGGCCCAATCTCTACAGTCGAGTCAGGTATTCCACCTTGTCTGTACAGGTTTTGGAGCTACCATACAACATGACACTCCTGTAACATGTCTGAGGTGAGGTGTTGTCTAGAAAAATTAGACTGGCTCCCAATTGTCTTACATGTCAAGCTTACAATCCTCATGACTGTGTAGAAGTGTCTGAATGATGGAGCCCCGCATATCGTAGTGAATTACTAGGAACTAACAGTAAGATGAATTTGGATGTTCCTAGGTCCAGATGCAAAAAAATTGGTGGCTGTGTCTTCACCGTCTGTGTGCCCCGCCTGTGCAATGAGCTCCCAAGAGAAATTCAGTTTCGTGCAACTCCGCCACAATTTAGGTCCAGCTGAAGACATGGTTATTTGCTTAATTCCAAGGTTACGTGTGAAGATTTTTGGAGCCGCTTGGTTTAAACAGATGTAGCGAGTACACTTGTTCAACCCTTACAGAATCCTTTGAACTTAATCTGCACCATGTTCATAGCTCACATTTGAATACTTACACTTTTGGTAACTGGGATGAAGATATCTGTGATGCGCTCTTGGAACAATCCAGGGATGGAAAGAAATGCTGCTGCCAGTCTTGCATCTACAACAGAGAAAATGAAGTTTGTGTTACATAAAAAGAATGGCCCTCCTGTTTTCCAGAATATTGAACTATTTTTTGCCTATTAAAATAAGGCAAATAGAGTAGACTAGGAATTTCTTCTCATCTCCATTTAAGTCACACAGAGACAAAGTTAACTTTCTGAACATATTCCTAGAACAATTGCCACCCATTATGGCATATCTTTCAAGTCCTCAGAACCCAACTCAAAGACAACTGATATGAAGCTACAAGGGTGGATGTTTAATTTATTTAAATACCAAACAATGCCCATTCAGCTTACGAATGAATACGTAGAACTGCACATGGGAGGTAAATGAATGGTATATCACGTATACCTGCAGAGAGTCAATCACTGGCATCAGTGGTATGTTTTCCGATGATGGATACAGTCATTTTAAGGAATATGTCGAAAATCTAAAAACAGCAGCTAAGGTCAGTCATCATGAACAATGCTAATGGATTCATCTAACAAGCTTTTGTTTGTTGTGAGTAGGACCAAATTTTCCCTTGAGTGTCACGAATGTGTTTAACAGCCACATAGGACTGCAGTCCAGGCTATTGAATATTCAACATGATGTGATGCAAGCCATTCAGAGGGAAAGTACGGAGCTTTTGTGGAGTGATGTAGCAATTACAACTCTGCCAGGTAGAGTAGGTTCACAGAGCCATCAGTGACATCCTGAACTTGTAGAAATAAAATAACCTTCACTTGAAATTGTTGATTGAACAAAATGAATAAGGAAGAATGTGACATATTGATGTTTATAGAGCAAAATAATACTTGTGAATTACCACACCTATGTACAGTTGGATGCTGCTCAAACAAATTACCAGTTGAATATTATACAGATAATGTTTTGGAGTGCAATGGCAGGCCTCGACCTTCAGATCTCAAGGGGCATGGCCATTTGGCCTTCGCTCAGTTTCCATTTTTGAGGGCACCAAGGCCATTAGTTGGGGCATTACGGCCATTTTCAATTTTCAATAAGGGCACGACAGCAATTTCTAAAAATAACAAGATTAGCAAACACCAACCAGAATTTTTTGTTAACCAGAGCTCCTGGCTCTTAGACGCACGCAGTTGCCTCTCGAAAGCTTGCGGAAAACACTGTGCCATGATTTGGTGTACGTACTGTAGCAACTGGAAAGATGGAAACTCAGGCTTGGTAATAATACTCAACTCCTATTGGTCAATTGCGGTTGGGAAACCGTGGTTGATCCTCCTGGTTAACCCACGGTAAATGGATCAACGCACGGTAAATTAATTAAGAGTAAAATCACCGACCCACGGTCAATTGAATGAAAAAAAATTGTTGTATTTGAATGAACAAGGTACAACTCTGGACCTGTGCATTAAATACAGGATAATTCACTCGCACGGGTTAATCCTTGCGCTGGATGCACTCAGGCTTCGCCCTCGTGCATCGCTTCGTTAAGCCCGCGCTCGTGCATTATCCTGTAATTAATGCACGGTTCATCGTTGTTTAACCTTTCATTCACCTACGAATCACACCGAGTACAGTGTGTAATACCTAATGCAAGGCCAGTGCATTGCCTGCGCTGTTACGTAGGGCGTTGGTCATGAACAAACGAAGGGAAACGGCCCCGTGTAAATTCCCGCACCACCGGCAATACAGTATTTCAATTACGGGAAATTTATCGCGAATTAGTTTTGCGTTTTATTTGAAGAATCTTTGAAAACGAGACGTAACATTCTCAACATCGCTAATACATGTCTAGAGCGAGCAATGCGCACCCTACGATAGTCACGACTTGTTTCCTTGGAACGCAATTCACCAGCGGTGATAATGGTCCATATGAGATCAAAGGAACACAGCATTACTTGCACGGTCGTTGATTAGCACTTATTTATGGGAATTGTCTGCACAATCATGGAATAACACTTTCAATCAACATCATGTGACCAGATATCGTCCAATAAACAAAAAAATATAATTAGACATTATATAATTCTCCTTACCTTCCCTCTTCTTCTTGGTAGAGTGGAATCGCTTCCACTATCTCCTGGAGAAACTTACGAGTAGTCCTCCTCCCTCGAGCCTTCCGCAGCAAGGTCAGGCTGTACTTCTCCAAACCCACTGAGAGATGCTTCATTAGGGGCACAGAATCCTCCTTCACTCTCTGCATTTCTTCAGAGAGCTGCACAGATGAAAAGGAATTAAATTTGCATTGAATAATAGATATTGTATAAAATTCAGACATTCCTAGTAAGGTAAAGAGAAAAAATCAGTATCCCAAGACTGGTGGGAGAATGGCCGGGTGGTATCAGCATTCGCTCTGCATGCAAGAGATCCCAAGATCAATTCCAGCTGATCCCTGGGTTGAGTCTTAGTCAGACGTGGCTGCACTTGCAGTTTGTGTTTTACATGTTCCTGGTACATCTTCTTAAGTTGCTGGTCCTGCTTTGGTGCAGTGCATGAGCATTAGTGGGGATCGTTTCAAGGTTTTGCAGTAGTTCTCGGCAGCAAAGCTGGAACAAAACAGGAGTATGGGAAGCTCCTTGCAGGGAAATTTGGTATGTAGAGGGAAATTTTTCTTGCTAAAATAAAGAAACACATAAGAAATTGTTGTGAAATCTTGATATCCTGGAGGGAAAATTTGCTTAGCTTGCCGGGAAATTGTCATTTTTTTCCACTGGCTTTTGGCAGTCAGCTGTAAAGAATAGCTTCAGGCGAGAATTGAAAAATAAAATCTCTCCCCCTCATTCTGTTTTGGAGTATGCTGGTGTCCATCGGATGGGGACGTAAAATAATGGTACTGGGAGAAGGATGGAATAGTTGCCTCCTGGCAGCTCGAATGGCCACCATATACTTCCCCAAGAATGTCATCCAACTGTAACAATGCCACCAGAGTTTGAAGGATGGGAACATACTGCATTGTATGTTCTTTGCCACTCTCAGCATCCCTACCAAGAACATATTCACATGGTTCAACTACCGAATGTGTTTCCTTCATGTATTTATGAAGGTTTCTGGCATGGGAAAACACACTGAAAGCATTCTCTAGTTCACTCTCTTGGAACAATTCTACCAAACCAAACTCATTTAGGAGATCAGGATTTGTACCAGATCGTACCGACAAACTATGGAGTTCCTGTTCCATACTTTGTCTTTGATGTTTGAGCAGATCAACAAACTCGTTTGCGACAAGTGAACAAGCAGCTTGTGGAGTTTTGTGTACCTCCCTCAACCTCATTAGAAACATTGAAGCCTCTGCAACAGCATCAAATTCAATTTCCCTTGCTGCAACTGGCATATTTGCATGTACAGGTTGTCCACCTTGGTCTGGTTGAACTTCGTCTGGTTGACCAAGGTCAGCTACATCACCACCTCCAACAATGTGATCATTGGGAGCCTGCCCTCCATACCAAATTTCATGTTTTTGCCTGATATGCCGTCTGAATACACGAACGTTTGAGTATCTCTTTGCACAGCCATCTATACCACACACAATCTTGAAATTTGGTTCATTTACATGCTGATATCTGTAGTGCTTGATAGGGATTTCAAATTCTGGAGTGAGAAACTCACAACTTGAACAGCTATATGCAATTTCTCCAGTGTGAAGGAAAAAAACATTGATAATATTCATAGACTATACTGTGAGTTAGACATGCTTCCAAAACAATTACAAGGCAGTGGTGCACAAGAACATGTAACAGTGACATTAGTAAACAAATGGAACCACTAAAGCACACTTGATGATTAGACAATCAAACAAACTAGGAAATACTTCATGTGACCAGTGACCTTGTGAAATTACAGTGTTTCTAGATTTGATGGTGTAGGCATACATCAGCCTGAACACCTGAATGACAAAATAGGCTCAAAATGAACACGGTGGATTGCTACTGTTCTACTGTACTGCAAACTCGGCTACCAATGTACCACTGGGATCTGTTGAAAAAAATCAGAATTATATGTGTAATCGGCCAACATTTCAAAAGCCACAAAGGTAAACTCCCAGGCTAGCTGACTTTTCTTCAAAATTATAGAAAACAGAATCAACTTCATTTAAATCGACCAACCCTGGATAACGTTGTAGGCCTATACATGCTTCCACTGTCTTCAAATCTTGCAGCAGATGGCAGGATTGTTATATTTGGGTGATTTTCTTTTTGGGGGTACCAAGTTGTGACATGCCATTTTTGGCATGAAATTCACTTTTTATGTTTCTTTTTCTATGGGACAGTTATTTCATTTGTCTTATACTAATTTCCTGAAAACTGAGGAGGAGGTTAAGTTCCAATCAAGGGAAGATGAATTATTTACATTCACAAAATGGCCTTATGTGGGGAAAAATATATTTCATGTGTAAATTGTGACACCAAGTTACATTTCTCACATTAATTCCATAAATATGTCTTTTTCAGAGCATTTAAGGGTATTATATAATAATTTTAATATTTTGAAGCAAAAAAAAAACATTCATTTCTCAATGCATGGTTTATCTTAATTGTGTGGTACGAAAACATTTGTTTCCCGTGTAAAGAAGTACGGGGGACACCAAAACTAGACTTCCTAATATTTCAAATTTTAAAGCAGCCAGTAAAATTTCACAAAGGGCATGTCAAATGTCAGTTACTGTATGTCACATTAAAGGTCAAGAGCAGTCGCCCCAAAATTATGTTGAACTAACAACTAAATTTTGTAATTTCCTTTTTATTTTTCTTCCAAGAAGCTTTCAGGATATTTTAAGACTTAAATATTCAACATTCAAGGTAAACCAAGGTATTACTTCTTGTAAATTTCACAATTCAGTGAAAAACATGTTGTCACATCATCTCATATGATTGGCAAGGGCCATTCACAAACTAGTGTAGACTACTATCCTTGTTCAAATTGGGGTGACTGCATTTGCCCTTTAAGATGGTGAAATTTAACAAGACATTTGAGAGTTCGAACTTTAGTACATAACTTTGGTTTCAAGGTCAATTTTCACATCGTAAACTTTTAGTGGGACACCAAACTAGTCTTCAAAATTGAAAATGATCTTGTATTTGTATTTATGTTGAAATTTCTCTCCATATTGTTTACTGCTTGAAACAGCCTGAGTGCCAAGGCCTTAACAATTTTCAAACTACTGGAGAGGATTACAGAACCCAACTAGAGCTATAATATTGGAAAAGGAGTAGGAAAGTTTCACGCGTAAAGTGTGACACAAAAGTTTACACGCGAAACCTCTGTGATCAATTTTCTTCAATCAATTAAATGTCAACATTTTTTATTGAGCTTGTGCTTGGTTGTCATAATTTGTATGCTGTCTTCAATTCATGTTGAACTCTATACAAAACAAGCCATTAAACATGGGGAAATCTAAATTTTCAAATCGTATCTTTAAATGTCATAATTTTTGGCCCGAAAATGGCCACTTTTGGTGCTTATTTTCCCCAAATCTTGAGGATTTATGACCATGATACAAATGTTGTGGTAATTATGTAATTACTCTACGTTATTGTGACAAAATAAAAACAATCAAAATTACGCTTGCACGGCAGAAGCCTTTGAAAGTGTATTTTTGTCATTGGTACCCTTATTTAGAAAATCACCCATTTGCTGAGTAAAGGTGAAGACTTTGTGATTAGCTATTATGAGAAATGTAGGTAGGTCAACGAAGACGCAGGAGGTGGGCGGTAAACTGCGACTTTCATTGTTGTGGCCTAGGCTATAAAAGTAAATGATGAAATGCAGTTGTCGCCTGTAAGTTGTTAACTTTAGGCTGTAATGCAACTTCTCAGAAGCCCTGTGAGAGAACATGTACTGTACAGTACTGTGCCTGTTTTAAGAATGTCCTATTTGACTATAGCCTAGGCTAGGCGAAGTAGCGTAACGTTAGTGTGTACAAATTTACTAGCTAGGCCTATGTACATGTCCGACACAGACAAGAATGGAAATTCAGATTAAAAAATAATCGACTTACACAACAGTCTCCTCATTATTATCCATCGTGACCACCGAGGTTGTGTTGTCTGGTAATATGATCTGATGAATTAGAATCAGTACTGATTACGATCCTTCGGATATTAGAAGATTCAAACTCCACTCGTTCTAACGTTCGTTGAAATGACGCTTGTCGTACGCGTTATGATTATATTTCTATCAAACGTGGTGGTACGGTATATACGCCGTTATTTGAAATCACACAGATCAACGTACGTACGTGTGTACGTGTGTGTACGTGCGGACAGTACAGCTCAGGGGTATATCCCGGATGCATACATGTAGATCTATGCCGCGCGCGGGAGGTTAGTTTTTTATTCGTACGTCAGCGAGGGGAAAATCGGTTTTTAGCAAATTTTTAAATTTGTTTTAAAATCATGGTTAGGGGGCTGGGTCTACGATTACGGCGGTGATGGTATTCTTAACCCGTTCTTTCATAATCAGGTGTCAGAATTACGAAAAAAGGGTCCAAAAGCTGTTATTTTGGAATTAGGGGCGCGGCCTATTTCCAAGAAACTGATTGGTCAGTGCAATTGACATTCCCCCTCGCTATACTATGAAACAAAAAAATCACGCAAGGGCACGTGGGGGAGCGGACAAGGCGGGAAGTCTTATCCAGTGATCCATCTTTTCAACAGTCCATGGTGAAGCTGCTGTGACTTGAAAAGTTCAAATGCGTTGCGTGGTGAAGTATTGTCCGCTCCTGTGGATGTGTCACCGTTTCCAGAAAGAAGTGGTCACATTATTTCATCTTACACCAATTACAATAAGACTAATGCAGATATTTGGTATGTGAATATTTGGTGTTGTTGACGCTGATGGGGCAACTATCTTATCTGTGCATGGAAAAAATCGAACAGATTTACTAGCCTCTCAAAGCCTGCATTCAAGAGTTCAAAGTTCATATCGTTATGGCCCGATTCTTGAGAACTGCCTCATAACAACCTATGACAAGCAATTCCAAATATGGACAACTGACTGGCACTCCCCCCCCCCCCCCCCTGGAAAATCAAAAATTTGAAAAAACGTATAAGAATAAAGAAAAAAAGCGAACAAAACGTGTTTTCCCTATTTATATGAGGTAAATAGGCTTTAAAAATGGCCTTTCCAGCGATCTAGGAGGCATTTCGGGCCAAAATTTTCTTGCGCTTCGCGCAAACTCATGGTGTTGCAGACCTTTTGCCCCCCTTTTTTTGCCCCCCTCCTGAATTTTTTTTCTGCGGACGCCCATGCTAGACACCAAAAATTAAGACAAAGGTTCAACAATTCGGGCAAAACTTGCAGGCCTTAAAACTCGGGGCTGAGACAAAGAGCGTCAATGGGAACTGCAGCATGCGTAGCCGTAGTGGTGAGGATACGCGCGGTATGCCAATCTCACGATCAATATACGTTAACTTTTCGGTATGCGTGGGCCTAGGCCTATGGGCTACTTGTGAGGGCGAAGACGGAAAAAATACTCATATTCCATGGAGGGCAATCCATTAGTCCGTCTGACAGAGAGTTCGGGTCACCAACTAATAAATAATGATGTCTTCAGAATTCGTACAGAACCTCGCTCCCCCTCCCCCAAAGAAAATCGGGTAGGTACCGTAGGCGTGATGGGAAGGGGTGTCGTATGACTCGAGAGAAAACTGGTGAAAAGTTTAGTCCATCCGGGGCTATGCTCATTTCCATATCAGCGAACGAGTAAGACATCGGCAAAAGACTTGACGTCGACCCAACGTCGATGGACGTTGAATCGTCCCAACATTAATTCGACGACGCATCGATTTGCAATATGTGAATATTTGATATCAAGTTCCCCCACAGGCCTGGTCAACGCTCTGGGCCTGAGAAGGTCTATTTATAGCATGCTTACGATAGCCCAATTGCTGGTCGGGAGTGTTGGTCGGTAACGCTAGTCGGTATGTTTGGTCAGTTCAAAATGTTAGTCGGTCAAACTTGTCCGTCGAAACTGTCTTGTCTGTCAATGTTATTCACTCTAGTCCGTTCAACTATTCTAGTCAGTGAAGAAATATCACTGATCGGTAATTAACGGACTAATATCACCGACCAATTTGGTGAGCTTTGGTTAGTCCGTAGCGACTGACCAATCTATGGACTAACGCAATCGATGGTCAGTGACGTCTGTGACTAGTTTAAGTTTTCAGTGTAGACTATGGGGCGTTCGCCTCTAATGTTTTGTCTTGTTCTCCCGCAAACGGCGGGGGAAGGAAAAATGTTGAATATGAAGATAAAATATCTTTCATAAAGAAACTTAATCAATCCCGTGGAGGTGGTCACAAATGAAAAAAATAATGAAGAAAAGATCCCCACTTTTCTGTGATAACGCCACGAACGAGGAGCCACTGACGTCAGGTGTACGTAGGTCATAAATTACTTTTCAACCAATCAAATTTCGTCTAGGAATTGTCTGAACGGAGTGTCGTCCGCTAGTGCAATTTAGGCCTAAGTGTGCGCGGTATACACACAGTAATACTTCCCGCGTATCCAAAAAGATCAAAATCGAAAGTAAAATGTCTCAAAGTGTCTGTTATGCACATGTTTTTGAAACAAATGAGGAAATTAGGCCATTTAACGAAAAAACTTGGAGAACTTTTTTGCATGGTGTACAAGTATGGGAGAATTTAGATGGTAAACAGGCCGAAGTATCCAGGTGTTTTCTTGAAAACAATTCGTGTGATGATTTGTACGTCTTACCAATACCGGAAAACGGAGGATGCCACCGTAAATGCTACCAGTATTTTACAGATATTTCCAAACAGAAACGGGCTGTGAAGAGGGTTGCTAATGAAAAACGGGAAGATTCCTCTGCTACCTGTAAGTACTACCCCAGATAACACACATACGTTGGGCCAACATTGGCATTTGATTGGCGAACGTTGGCAATGGTCGCAGTTGGCGTTGGTTATTGGGCCAACAATGGACCAACGTATGATAGCAACAGTTGGCAAACATGCGTTGGCCCAACAATGTACCGACCACAAGTAACCAACGGTGGATTTTTTAAATTGGGCCAACGTTGGACCAATGAAATAAACCAACAATTATGTACATTCATTTTTTCTTTTGTTTATAGTACAATTAGAGAATTATTAATTGGTGGCAAGAGAAAATAAAAATGCTTGACTTCCCATGTGCAAATTGTAAAACCTTTCTTTTTGGAATGTCATGTTTATACACGGCAGAAAACATGATTGTTGTGTGTTATTAACCTGAGTACAGTGGCTGTTTTGTTTTATTATCGAAAAGAAATTAATCAAAACTTTGGCTCAAGAGTTTGCAGGAATTTATTTGAATATACTTTATTAGTAAACATATCCCACATCATTATTACTGAATTTATGAACATTGAAAATATAGTTTAAAAATGACATTTCATACTATAAAAACGGTTGGAATAAAGATTAGCAAACCAATCCATTTACACTGTACATTATTAGTAATCAAAGACATTACAGCGCCTTACGATGCTATACGGTCTTTGCTGGTACTATAGCGTTACTTAGCGTACAGTGTAGAACCCGCAGCTGCAGGATGAAGACGCCCTTTACTGACCAAGAAAAAGAACCATAAAAACAACGAACGAAGCACAATTCCGTCCTTAATTTTCAAAGTAGACAGCAGGTGAGTATTTTTCTATCAATTGACATCTAATTTGAACTTTCTAGTGTCTTAATGACACATTATATCTTAAAAATGGTAACTAGTTCTACTTTGTTGTTTACGAAATTTGGTTTTGCCACCTGCCGAGCAGTTTGAATAGCCTAGTCCTAACGGGCTTAACTTAGGCTGGGCCTAAGTTAGACCATATGGTTAGGCTAGTTAGTTTGGTGGCATTATAACATACTAGTATTACTAGCCTAACACATTTGATGTTAAACTTGTACTGTAGTGAGATTTTTCCACTCACCAACTTTCCCAGTACTTTCTTTTCATTGCCGACACTTCCGACACGTTTGTGGTCAGCTAAAATCGATATAATCCTCTCATGAATAAACCTAAACTTCATCGGCTGTACCCGACTTTTTTCTAACAGTTTTTTTAGGAGTAAAATTTTTAACGCCTCAAGATGACTGGCCACTCTTTCCAGTGCGTGTTCTGTATAGAGGAGGCATATAGATACATTAGCAGTTACATCTCTTTCTAATACCTACAGAAGCATAACAGGTTACTTGGGGGTGATCATAGGTCAAATTTTACTTGCTTGAAGAGGAAGTGGTCGCAGGTGCCAGGTGGAATAATTCTTATCACTGAATGTTTTTCTACCTTCAACCTTGTATGTATATGTCAATACTGCAAGACCCTTTCACACATTAGAAAGTTATTGATCCAATGTTGCTTCTCATTTTGGCAAGATTGGCACTGTAAGGATCTCTTAAATTAAAGGCTCATGGTGATGTGAATCGTGTCTACCATTATCCACTGAAAATAGAAATGTCTTACACATTTCATTTATATTTATTTGATACATATGAAAAATCTCCCAAGAAGCTAAATGTTGCAGAAGAACTGTCTGATCTTCATATTTCGGCTGATGATGAAAGTCACACACAGAAGAGAAAACAAATGTATGTGTAAATGCATATAGAAACTGTGAGTAATTCAATAATACTTCTTACTCTTTTTGTTAAAGACGGGCTCTTTACTTTTTTCATGTTTTCATTTTTCATTCCTTGTCGAAGGTCGAAGGAATCTATGCGATGGTGTGTGTACAGTATGTGTGTGACTGTGTGGTGCCTTGGCATAAAAACAAGATATCTCAAGAATGGAAAGGCACTCAGACTTCAAGGCTGGTGGGTAGATTGTCCATTGTGAGTGGATGATCCCTATTGTTTTTGGTAGTGATGTCTTGCATATTAATGAGTAGGTGGGGCTTTAAGTGGAAATCATCAAATGTCCATAGTTTGACAACCGGATGTTCATTTGTTTTCATACTTTGTTTGATAATGATGTAATAGCTAAGGTAAACAGTATCATGATACAGTATTAAAATGTGGCAGCTCATTAATATGCAAAGTGAGTGGTGTCAAATGTTGTTCTGCCACTAAAAGTTTGTTCACACAGTATCTTAAGAACTGTACATGAGATTCATATCATATTTGGTACACAGTCAGCCCAGATCAGAAGATGTCCCCTACTGTGTTTGGTAGTGATGTCGTATACATCAAAGTCGTCTGAGGTCATCAGTGGGTTAAATATGGACAAACCTTGTTTGCAATGTTTCAGGAGCTATATGTTGCCCGAACTTCAGTCATGTCGGGTAGGGTAGCGTGGTGAGTAGAGGAGTATCTTTTGATTTAACTAATGTTGTTCCACCTTCCCGGTGAAAGTCTCACAAAATCTTTTTGAAATGTACCCTCTTTAACTCTGTGGTGGCAGAGATTTCTGTGAATTTGTTTAGAGTAAGGAGATGACCTTAAAGGGAATTGTTCAATGTTGTCTCTAGTAGGTGTTTATGCTTGATTTCTTGGAGGTGGTAGGCCCCATGGGGTCTTGAGACTTTATGGAGTAAAGGTTGGTAGTGAGTACAGTGGGTGTACTATCCCAAGCTCTTGGTTAAGATTTCTGTTGGTCCGGATGAAAGATCACCCTTTAGGTCAGCAGCAGGTACAGTACATTATATGCAATGCAGGCTTACAATATCTAAGGAATTAATTACTTGGTGCGTGAACTTCAGCAATGAATATTGGCAAGGAATCACCTTGGACTTTCAGGTTCAATATAACTTCTCTATATTTCGACAGCAGGAAAAGAAAAAAAAGTCAACATGTTGTTAGTTAAAAAGCAATTGAATTCAAAGGATTGTATTCTGAATGCCATATGTTTATCATTTTATTACAGAGCTAACAGACGATGCCTCTCAGATAGTGAGAGTGATATTGAACCCCTTGTTGCCAGTCCACCGAGGAGGAAAAAGCAATGTGTTTATCCAACCACCGGTGTTGCAAATTGTGACACTTTGCCTCCACTGCCAACCACTCCAGTGTTCTCCCCTTTGACAAGGCAAACCGACAGAAAAGTACAGGAAGAGTTGCATCAGACACCCAGACAACCAAGCTTTTTAGATATATTAATTTCCATAACTGACTCATGTTTGCAGGGTTGGTGAATGCTGCTGAAGCATTTTACTATCTTCTAGACATAGTATCTGAAGTTCTAAACATTTTCACCTTTTACAGTTTCGCCAACAGGAAGGAAACTTCTGTTTCTGTTGGAAACTCTCAACGCCAAAGTGGATGACCTAACTTCAAAGGTGAATGATTCCACAAAGAAAGTTGAGATCCTCCTTGCAGGTGGCAAAGAAGACGACGACCTGTCTGATAGATTCCATTTTCCACTCCAGACGACAGAAGCGGTCACAGAGTTGGATGAGCAACTGAAGAGTGACAAAACTGTGGAGAAAGCTCTGGTACGTACAATGAATATTTTGCTCATATATAAGACTATGCATTCTTTGCTTACATAGTCAGTATCTGGTGATGTCGTGGTTGACGATTAGTAATGTTGTTATAGTTGTGTACATGTAGTACCTGCACTACTCAAGAGTTGATGTTGATGGTCTACTCAATAACTTTGTTATATGCTCAATTGCAAACAAAGAATATTGGTATGACTCTAGCTAAGAAAACTTTTTGACCCACTTTCTCTGGAAATCCATGAATTTTGCGGGAAATTCCCCCCCCCCCCCCGCCCCCCGTTGGAGGAAAAGATTATAAAACAATGCTAATGGTAACACAAAAAAAATCACAAAATTGCCTTTTCTTTCAATTCAGCAGGTACGCCATCTTTCTTTGATCAGATGTAGGACTGTGGAGGATACAGTGCGTTGAACCATGAGTCACTGTCTGTCAAATACCCTTGCTCAAAAGTACAACTGGATTGGCAAAAATTCTTGGAAGTATCGTTGATTTGTTATGAGCTTTTTTATTAAGCAAAAGTATGTGCTTTCATCGTAAGTTTATTCCTACATTTCTATAACATTGTTTGGCCAAGATCAAAGCCTTGTATCTTAAAGAAAGGAAGTTGCTTTGAACTATATAGGTGCAGGTCATTTGATACTACCAGGTATCTGCAAGGTTGTCAAGTCAGCAATACATGGGTACTGACAGTTCTCATAAAAATTTTTTCACGGAATCACCAAGTCAGTGACTTGGGTTATTATTGTTTGTAATACACTGTTTTAGGGGGAGGGGTGCCAGGATGAGGAATAGCTTACTCCACATTTCTTGTCATACCTGGCTGCATTTTTGAACTTTTATTACTGCCTTTATTCTACTAAATGTGCAATTTTTTTATGCCTTGCTAAAGGTGGAAGGAATCTGTGCAATGGTGATGTTCAGAGTGTGTGCAGGCCTCGAGTTTTAGATTTTCCAGGTGTGCTACAAACCACACTCCTCAGGAAAGTAAGAAGTGTGGTAGGTGTGCTGTTTGTTAAACTGTAACACATTCATCTTAGTGCCCTTCTTTATCTAAGTGTGCAAAAAATCGCACTCCTCACAGTGAATTGAGGCGAGTGGTGGCGTGCAATCGCACTCCCACGCCTAAGAATTAAAGGCCTGTGTTTATGTAACACTTGGTATCTGAAGAAGGGAAAGGTGTTTGAAATTTTAAGTTGGTGTGCGTATTATATTCATTAACATTGGCAAGGAATCAATAAGTTCTTTAACTTTCTGGTTAAACTACCCTAAATTGAGGTGCTTCATTTATACAAAGAAGTACAGTACTTTTATCACAATATATATATGTATATATTTCAGAAGGGTTTCAACAGTAGCAATCTTTGCAGAAATTGTTCATACTTTTGACTTTTTTAAGGTTTTTCGCTATGTGCATTCAAATGCATAGTGAGTTTTGAATGTAGTTACTTCTAACAGTTATTACTATTATTTCATATACAGTAATGTTCTTCAAATCATTCCTCATCTCATCAAAACTCAATTTCAGGGCTTGGCTGGTAAGGTAGACTTGATTTGATGAGAAAGTTATCAACAGTATTTATCTGTTTATAAATTCAACTCATTGCTGCATGACTGAAGCATTGATTTGCTATTGGTGCCCTTAAACTACCAAAGTTGTGGTCTTTCATTTGTTTGTTTCTTTTATTTGTTGTTATTCGTTAACATTCCTTATCCACATGTTCATTAAGTACAAGTTTTCATCAATAATTATCACTCATTACTTTTTTATTATGCCTTCATTTCTTATTCATGCCAGTTATCCTTCAAGCTTCCATGTTGTATGAACAGTTAATTTGCTACTTTTTTATATTTTTATATTATTAAATCTTGTGTGGTGAATAAATATACTGGTAGAGTGTTCCGTCCTAAATATGATTCTGTTCAGTTCTGCTTATTATCGAAAGTGTCACCAAGCGAGATAGTAGCAATGCAATTAAAATTTTTGAGCCAACCATAACTTTGTCACCCGACATTTTGTTAACAGTATACCCTTTAAAGCCATTGTTACAATCTTTTAAAAACCAACCTCTAGTTGAACCACCCAAATACCTTGATTCAGCCAACGTTGGGTTAACCATTACCCAATGATGAGCCAACATTAGTTTATCACCTAACGTTGGGCCAACCATTACCCAATAATGAGCCAACATTGGGCCAACCATGCACCCGCATTCAGGTGGGGCCAACATCCGCCCAACATTGTACTGACTATTCGCCAACTATTGGACCAATGTTGGGCCTATGCAATATAACACACGCTGGTCCAATGTTGGTAATACGTTGGGCCATTGTTGGATCAATGTTGGTAGCCAACGTCCCGCCGATGAGCAGCCAACCAATAAAAGGCGTTGAGCCAACATAGAACCAACATTGCTGCCAACGTTGGCCTAACGTTGGCCCAATGTCTTTGTGTTATCAGGGACTTCTGTCTCGGTTATATTTGCTACGCCTAGACTAATGGAGCTAAAAATAAAGCTAAACGTTTGAGCAACACTCACGGTTTGCAGCCGCCCAAAGGTGCACCGTCGCTTAGTTTAGTTTAGTAGAGTAAGGGTCAGTAAGGACTTAAGTCCTCATAAAAGACCCTGAACCACCGAAAACCCTAAATTCTCCCACAAGCAGCAAAGTAACGATCAACAGCATTTTTAAAAGCATTCACACTAGAAGTGGAAACAATGGAATCAGGAATAGCATTCCACTCATCGATAACTCGATCTTTGTGAAAAGAAGCTATTTCTAACGGTGGGACTGGCAAGTAAATAGTTTTGGCCTGATTTTACGTATTTAGGAAATGTTTCTCAATGTCAGTGATTTTAGGAGTCATATCGTTTAAGTTAATCCTATATCACATGATGTTGAAAAGGGATTTTGCTTATTGGGCCAATCAGCGGGGTAGGAACTGGGGGAACGGGGGGCACGTGCCCCCCTCCACTTTTTTCCCGAGTAGCAAATGTGCCCTAAAGACTCACTCTAGATATTCTTGAGCCCTAGTCTTTACCATTCTCACCATGATCTCTTGATGCATACTAATTACGGCATGGAAGAGGCAAAAGGGAAAATGTTGCTTGAATTTTCTACTGAAATTCCTGAATTCTGAAATGCCACCAAAACGTGCCAAAATTTTTGCGCGCATCTGATTCCATGCATATACCTCCGTAGCGATGACCACTTAGTTTTAAACTATAAAATGATACTATTGCAAATTCACCTACAAACTTAGGATAATTTGACAAATGACGCTGGAAGTTTAAAATTTATGTACTGTAAAGTTATTGTGGTGAGCAGTAAGTGAGGTGGAAAATATTGCCCCAATTTTCTACTAAAATTCTCGAATTTTTGTTCAAATGCCCCCAAATGTGCCAAAATTTTCGCGCGCTTCGTGCGCATGTCGTGGATCGGTACAAGCAGTGTTTTTAGCCATTTGTGAGACAATGTCGCATTAACGTTGACATGTTGCACAAAACTTTTGTCAAATAAATTCTATGGTGTTATCATTTACCAGCTTTAATTGCAACAGTATTTCATAGTTCACACGCTTTCTTTTTAGCCGTAGCGCCTCGTCTATCCTACTTCAATCTCAGAGATGAAATGGTATAGTCTGATTCCGTGCATTACGTCCGCAGCGATGACCGCTTAATCAGTTTAAAACTATAAAATGATGCTTTTTGTAACTTCACCCACAAAATTGGGATAACTTGACAAACGACATTTGAAGTTTAAAATTCATGTAAAATATAATTGTAGTGAGCAGCGAGGAATGGGATGGCGCCGAAGGGAATTTGGAAGACGAGGAAGAAGAATCTTTCCACTAGTTACGCTCGAGTGGCAGATGTTTCAAGTTCTTTCTCTATGGTAATTCTTTTTAAAAAAAATACCATTTCTTACGTAAAGTGCACATATCAGACGCAGGATTTTTCTTGTGGAGGGAAGGGGGAGGTCATCAAAAAATACCATTCCTTTACTAAAATACACATAACGGAAGCAAGATTTTTCTTGTGGAGGAAAGGGGGATTTCATTGCTGCAATATTGCTCTTTTCACATAATAGACCAAATTTTCGATCAAGTGACTACTACCTAAAAAGTCAAAAGTGTGGAGGGTTGTTAGTGTATGTGCTCAGGGGCTAGTTCTGAATTTTTAATTTAAATATCGACCTCAATCTAAGAGCGGAATTTTGTAGACATACATAGCGGACTCGTTATTTACAGTTTCCAATTTTCTTTTTAATTTTAAGCAAATAATATATCCTAAAAACGACAATATATAACACCCGAGCCACCCCTGCAATGCATTTAGCAATATCAGATGGCTTTTTTATGTGAATTGACTTAAGTTAAGTAGTTCAGTGAAAATCTGAGAAGCACACCAAGTGAGGGCGCTAACACAATTTTCAGAAAATGACCCCCTACTTGCTACCCTTCCCTTGCTAGATTTAAATTCGTTTCTACGAATTTTAATATCATGTATTTCGCTTCATTTCAAGGTTTCCATACACTCACAAACAGTAATTTGAACATTTATCTTCATGTGGATTTTTACTGAAATTAGCATATTTTATAAAATTTTCAATCCTGATTTTCTGGCCACTGTGACCCGACTCGGAGTGGGATCGCATGACTTCATTTAGGAATACCATTTTTCTGCAAGAAAAGCGAATTTTTATTCCCTGCCAACATGGAGAGAACAAAGCTTAATCTTTGGTAGCTATATTAGAACATGCCCATAGTCTACAGTCATTTCAGAAGTATATATAAAAATTGGTGGCAGTATGCAAGTTTTACTAATAGACAACATTACAAACTTTACCCCCTCCCCTTCCTCACGTGTGCTTCCAAAGGTTGAAATTCTGGCGACGCCACTGGATCCGGTTCTTTTCCTTTACACTCGTGAAATCGGCTCAGTCAACCCCTTAAGTTCAGTGTTCTCTACAAAATATAACAATTAAATCTAATTAAATAAGGACAAATTTAAATAGATCAAAGGGGTATCATTAATGTAACACCGTCGCCTTGTAACCTTTATTTATTTGTATGAATATTCATATGACCGGACATTTTTTTGGTCTCTATGAAAATCATTTGTATCACCTTCAGTAAGGACGTTAAGGTAACTGATCACAATACTCGTGGACGGCAGAACAAGCAGAAGCAATTACAGAGTCTTTCTTTTATGTTCAGTTATAGCTCTGCCAACCTTTTATTTTACACACACATTTGTCAATGTGAAGAGACACTGCTGACTGTAAGAGTTTTGTGCTTCAGTGATGGACCAGTCTTTCCATGCTTTGGCACTGTAATACGTTCATTCCTATCTTTACAATTTTGTTTCAATGTGTAATTCAATTCTATTTTACGTTCACTTAATGGCATAGCACAGGTGAAATAAGATAGCTGTCAAAAATCTGTGTACTCCTATCTAGTGTACTCTTATCTAGTCAGACTTCAAAATGCGAAGCTCACCAAAAGAGGTTAGAGAAACACACAAGGGCGTACCCAAGGGGGGATGGCAGTTGGGGGCAGTTCCCCCCCCCCCCCATGACCAATTTGGTGCCCCCAAATACAGGAAAAATGCTCCCCCGCGTCCTAAGAACTTCAGTTAAAGTACCACTTGCTTGCTGCTAATATTGGCAGGCTATATTTATGTCACATTTACTTGTCAAATTTACATCAAGCAGTAGCATTGCCATTTGTATGACTGTGTGCAAGCACGTGCGTCTAGATGAGATACGTACTACACACTACGTGCATACTAGGTTTTTTTCAACGCGTGACACATAAGATATTCTGCACATATACAGACCTACGTAGCGTTGCATAAGCCCATTGCGACAGTAATCACGGTGTGCACGAGCCATATTTTTTTCATGCAAAGCAGACCGTTCAAAATTGTCTTCCTACCTGCACTACAGTGAAAATATTACTTAATGGCATCAAGAAAGTGACTGATAGTGCTTTCCAAGAAACTTAGATTTTTACCTTATTTTTGACTCGTTGGTGTCAGCATGGGCGTCAACAGGTGGGGGACGGGGGACATGTACCACCACTGTCAAAAGTGGAGGGGATATCATATCATTTGTCCCACCCACTTTTCAGAGCAGTTATTAAAAAAATCACTTGCATATGCGCGATTTTCTATCTCAATTGCAGAGCTGATTCAAGTAGAATCTAACTTGAGCGTTGAATCCAAAGAGAACCGCAGAAGAGTTCATCAGATCATCAGACAGTCGTAAAGAGATTTTTGGGAACTTCTGACACTGCGGTGAATCCTCCTAAGTTGGGTGTTTGGACAAGCACTGAGTGACTCAGTGACGTATATTGTGCAATAAATCTGGACTCCCTGGGCCCCTGCTATCTATCACTTGCACCGTCATTTATCTCCCATTCTCTCAATATCCTAAGTCTGTCCATTTAATTCGTCCCGGGGCGGGGGAGGCCTTTTGAAAGTGTATTGAATCTTGCACACATGTTGTTTGCATGGGTTCCAAGGGATTAGGTAAGCCATACAGGTAGATAGTGATGAGTTACTATGTTCATATCAATACCTCCAGTCCCTTGGACTGGACGGACGAATAGAGGTGTAGGGGTAAGTAATTAAGGCTACATGTATTCGCCGGATATGGTAGATCTTTATTGTTAAGTGACGGATAGGCGCTATACACGCTCTGCGTGTCTTTTTCTGATTATTATTATTAAAGTACATGGGTACGTAACAACTGAAGTCTCGCACCTACATGCATGTATTATATATACCACTCAACTCATCCCGGAGGTGACGGCGCCACTTTTTCAATATTTCGTTTGAGATGGACGCTGTGTAATTCGTCTCCCTTGGTGTCAGAACGGTATCTTTCTACTGCGATACTTTCAGTAGGAATTTAGTTTTGTGAGACAAAATTTCTTCTCACAGATCTTGTTCTGATGTAACTATAAACGACACAGGAAGGCCGTCTCCTGCTATCTAGGCGGTCTTATGTACCTAAAATTTTCAGGTACGCTACGCGCCAACCAATGTGGCGCTACGCTTAGATAGTGAAGTGTCCCCCTCACTTTCTGAAACCTGCTGAGGCCCACGGGTGTCAGAATTTACCGGTAGTATCAATAACCGCTCTAATTACCATCTCTGTTTATTACATTAACTGTGCGTCTCTTGTGTTAGCATATCGAAACACACATTCTGATATTTACACAATGAAATAAAAGAATATTTTATAGTGAAGCAATTGATCATGCGCCAGAAAAGGAAAATCTTGGCCTGCATTGACCGTCTTAAGTATCAGTGTAATAGTGCTAAACCATCCAAATGCAAGGGCGCCCTAATTTATGATGGTACCTTGCACATACGGCTCATTATTGTGTTAAAAATAGACAGCATACATTACTGAATGAGCCTGGTATGCTGGCGCCCATCTTTTCAAAGTGCCCCCCCCCCCCATGGGCTAGAGGCTGGATCTGCCCTTGGAAGAACATTAGTCTTTTTATGATAATTCAACATAATTGTAATGTACAAATACTTTACTCTCTCACCTTTCTTAGCCACCATAAGATGAGTCTTAGGCGTCGTAGGAATCTTTCAGAATCGTCTTCGACACAAGAAACAAGCAACAGCTGCTGTAAAAGATTTAATGGAGTGAATTGATCATTCAGTTTGCTACTCATTTGGGGTGAAATTCTGTCTCTCTCTCTCTGATTTAAATGATAAATGTGATGTAACAATGGTAGAAAAAAAAAATAAAGAAAACTTGCTACAAATTTCCTAGAAACGCAGCAATATTTGGTCCGCCAGGAACTTTATGCAAGGTGACATCTTGACTTGCTTTCAAGGATATTGTTTTCAAAGATATGATCATGGGTATTTTTGAGTTTCACAATTTTAAGATCGTTTGAATATAAAATAGTTCCAACTGCATACATGATGTTGTACGTTTGCATTTCAATGCTTTCATGACGAAAACAATGTCTTTGATATAGATCAACCATCAATTTATGAAAGCGCCCTCTGTAGTATAAATAAGCCCACTAAATGGGAAGTTATGTGATACTGAAGTACAGTTTGTTGAGATGTCAGATTGTGGGGGGTTGAAGAAAGAGTTCACTTAACCAGGATCAAACTCTAAATCCCATGAGTTCACCCATCGAAAAACATCATGAATCCGGATAAAATGGTTTCACTGACCATTCATATGCAGCTTCATGTGCAACTAATTCTTTTTCATCCTTCACAAACAGACATGTAATAACAAAGTGATAACATTATCAAAAAGGTCCAAGTTAACATGAACTTAGTAACAAATGAATTCACAGCAGATAAAAGTACAATATAGCATCTTCCCATTTACTACTTGGTATATTCACCTCACACTTAAGCACCATTTTGATTCTTCTTTCAATATTTTGTGATATCAATAAAAGTAATCACTTATATTTGTAGAGAATACAATCTGACTATATAGCCTCATGCATACCTTGTTACGGTGATACGTACAGTATCTGGTACTTTACTAAGTAAGGATAAATTGTTAAAGGGCATTACGCAATGTCAGTTTAAAAAAGTTCCATGTTTGACAGAATGGAAAGGAGAAAATGTTGTTACGGATACCGTAACCACTGTTTATGGATTGTAAAACAAGTTGTCCATATATCTGTCATTTCCTTTAGCCCATTTGTTACCAGCCTCCGAACAAGGCTGTGTGCTCCAGCCCGTTACATGGCCTTACGATTTACACTTGAAGTGGACTGCAATGACTAACGAGCTTAGGAGCCCTGTAACGGAACCTACAGTCTGCCATGGGGCTAAGCTTGTCCTTCTTTATCTCAGTGTACGCAAGCCTACTACATATTATTCGAACCGCCAAGCACTGGGAAACAAAAAATGTCACCGCCAAACGGCACTAAACGAAAGACAAATCACCAAGCTCACAAACAACTCTCTAGCACAGTATGCATGATAAACATTCGCCTACGTGTGTTTCGCCGTGCAACCGCCCAATATATAAAAGCTCCTGACCGTACTAAGGAGGTCATGCAGCAAATGTTTTCGATTGCACTGTTGTCGAGTGACGTTAATTGTTTGTATCCTTCAATCATGATGTTGAAGTGTTACTTCCTCTTTTGGTTCATTTGGGTAAAGGGAGTCGTATTACTATGAGAAAATATACAATATATGAAAAAAAAATGCATAGGTAAATATTATTCATTCCTCTTATAACCCAACAATATCTCCAACTGATCACACAACATTTTAGGATGTCTACTCTGTCATTTGGTCATTGCGGAATCATTTCGATTGCATTTCCTTCATTATGATCTGCATATGATAACGAATCTTCCATGTGAACAATATGTCTGCCAATGTGCTATTTTTCCATATAAACAGGGACTAAGATAATATCACCCGGCATGCCCTTCGCGAAACAATCTTAGCCATCAATTGGAATTCAGTTCAGTTCAAACCTATGTGATCTGCTAGTATTGGATGAGGGAACATACGTAGACATATATTTATTTTCTAGTTGTGCACCATGATATAAAACTGGGTGAAAAAGTTACAAGTGTCCTCTTGACAAACCATTCATATCACAAACAAATGCTTAATGCTTAAAATAAATGCTTAATGCTTAGGTTCGGTAACTACTTTGTCATTGCCTCATATCCTAATTCCCTTACACAGTTAAGTTAGCAGATTGGATACGGTATGGATGGACCTTGTGCGCTTTCAATATATATTGTTTAAACGTTACAAACACTTTACGCTGAAAGCATAGATCCCGAACATGACTATATTGCACACCGAGAAGTCAGTGACTTAACCTTCTACGGCAATGCGTGTAATGGATTGCCCACAAGGTGCTTTCAACATCCACACCTATAACGGTCGTCTTCGTCATGATAAAGGCATTTCAATCTGTCACGGAGAAATTAAGAATTCCATAACTCGTTCTCGCATAGACATTTTAGGCATTTAGAAAGACTAAAACGTTTCATAATTTACCTATAAACACAACTAGCAAAACTGCCACAACTGCCACTATTATCAGAGCCAGCTGCAAACCATTGTAACTACGGTCATCATCTGGAAGGACTGCATCAGTCGATGAATGAATGCATTCTTCTCCATCTTTAAAAGAAAATGAAAATCATATAATGAATATTTGCTAATTTGCTTTTGAAATACTGTAAACTGATTTCACACTTGAACATTTGAATTAATTTAGGACTTTGCATAGGTCGTCAATGCATAATTGGTTGTAATTTGTAAGGACGAAAATTTCAAAACACTTGACACAGAATCTGTGTTTAGTTAGCACATTTTCCCAAATACAGAGCTATTAAACCTTACTAATACTTTAAATTGTTTTGGTTTTTGTTACACTCCTGGTATTTTACCCTCTGGTAATTTGGGCTTGGAATTTGGGATTTGAAAGTTGTAGGTGGTAGGCTATCCTCAAATGTTTGATGCCCTACACGTATCACAATGTATCACTCATCAGTCTGTTCCAACAACTTGGTTTTTCTGTAGTAATTTTTAATTCCATTTTATCCATCATCATTGCTATCTTAATGTAAAAGTGGTAGCCCCTTACAGAACGAGATTACATATTGGAAAATGTATAGACAACTGGAAGTAGTTCCGTAGTCCGGGTTGTTTGAGGCGACCAAAATTATTGCGGAAGGGGTATTAGAGGAGGTATGTCACTTTAGCAAACGGATTAAGATGCAAAATAGTGCTATCATTACCACATATTTATGTGCATATGTATAAACTAAGCATTTCCATTTTTTGTGGAATAAACCTTTTTTTCTTTCATTAAAAGAACTGATCCCTACTCTGAAACTCCCTTCCCCCCCCCCCCCCCGCCAGGTAACTACGATCTTGACTGGGAGCTTTAATATGTGTGCAAAAGAGGAATTGTTGCTAACTCCTAGATCCAATAGACATTTTGGAGAGCTTACGTGGCTTGAATGCAATTTACAAAGGAAATCCCGAGATGTCGTGGACTTGTGGATGTGACAGTGAGGGAAGACGATTTTGCCGAACACCACTTTCTAAAGCCAGTGTCCACGCTATAGGCTAAGTAAATATCATTTTAAACTCGCATTGCACGATTTCAAAAGGACAATTTATTCCTTACATCGTATATGCCGACATGTTACATTTAGCCTCTTCATCCATTCATTATTGGCTCAATCGTGTACGTCTTACTAGTTGAATGCAATACCCTTACAACCTTACATTATCTCTCACTCATTTCATCGCCATCATCCTTGTGATACGCCCCAGTGACTAGCATACAACAAACATACTACAAACAAAGAGATTTCAATACATTTTGCGAGGCTTCTTCATCAGAAGTTAGTTAGCACCACTTTTAACTTACCTTTCATAACTTTTGCTTCGTTCTCTTTCTTTTTGTTTGCTGATATTATAATTGTTTTGAGGAATTACGTTTTACTTCTGCATGGAATAAATAAGACCAATATCCAACGAAATAACAACAATAATTTGTGAGCAAATAAGAAACTCTGTTGTAGAACGGCAAAATAATAATGCAACTCCTTTAAGCACAACACTACCTGTACCTTGAGATTGACCAACTCCTTACAATTTCTTCACATAATGTCCGTAATTCATAATGCAACCATTGTAGTTCAGAGAAAGTAGTTTTACTCGCCATACATGATTACAGTACACAGACAACATTTTGAACTAAAGCCGAATCACAAAGCTGTAATACATTATATTTATAAATGTGAGTACTTGCCACTAAATACCGTGATGATGCATCTGACATAAAACCATAAGCAGCTGGTCCACGTGCTCGGCAGATAACAGTCACATATTTTCCACATGTAACTTTACTGACATCAACGTTTCCTGCAACTGTCGTGTAAAACAAGCCATCTTCTTTGTAAGTACTGACTGTGGTTTTAGTCACAGCTGCGTTCAATGAGTAGGTCACAATACTCAGATCCACTTGAGGACGAACACCATTCACTGAGCAGGTGATAGTCTCTGCCTCTTGAGCAGAGAGATGACAGGGCTGGAATGGTTCGCATCCTTTCACCACAATTCTCGCAGGCTTTGGCAGAACTATTGGAGAAGCAGGCAGAACTTGAAAATCATTCATGTATGGTAAAGCTTTCATACGACTCAAATTTCGACGAAGTGCATTTATCTTATATTACTTACATATTGTATTTATAAAATGTGTTACATATGCTAACCATGGCACTTACAGTTTATTGGCATTTGGAAATTTCCAACGATGAAACAACTTTACAAAACATTTGCATCATCGGAAGTGTTTTCAGTCGTGAATAATGGTAGAGAGAGATAGGAAGTATCATGTCTGAGAGTGGAAATGTTACCAAGCAGTCATCCTCTAACGTAGTTTAGTTGTGTCTTAACATTCTGAATTTCATTTGTTGAAAGGAAATAAACTAAATCATGTTGAATACAAATTTTACAATTCAAAAAGAGTAGAAGGTAAATAAAACCCGTAGGTTCGATATGTCATCATTTTGTATGCACATATCTTAATAATCAAACTAAATGAGTTCCTCATAATAATTGTTTTGAATGACTCATGTTGTAAGAGCCTCTTTTAACATACATATACGATACTTAAGTAAAAAATCAGATACAATTTGTTATTCGTTTCCCCTGCGATACGTGAAACCATTCATGTAACTTGTAATGTCCACGTTTCACAGCCTTTATCAGTTTGACATAACTGATAAAAAACGATAGCAACATCCTACTTGTGTAAAAAAATAAGGAAAATTGTGAGAAACGTACCAATTACTTTGAGATTTTTGACAAATGGTACAGCTGCCCTGCTTACACATGCATACGATCCTTCATGCTGAGGGTCAACCTGCTTGATTACCAATGCTCCATCATCAGTGATATTGAATCCAGCTTCTCCTTTAGTAGTAAATTCTACTTCACCATATGCTGAATACAGTATGTTTTCAAACTGTTCACTGGTAAATGACTTGTACATCCACAGAACAACATTGTTTGTAATGTCAATCTCAGACTGACAATTTATCTTGAGATCTTCCTGTCTTTCAATTGCATACACGGGATCAAGATGTTCCTCATTTGTGAAAGGAACATCAACGGAAACGTCAAGAAGAGAGAAGGTACGGGCTGACTCGACTTGCACACTAGTACCACCAACTGATTCCTGTTTGCATCAACCGGTATTTTATCCACTGCCAACAGTGCAGATGTTGTGAATGTAACTGAATCCGCAGACTCAGTCTGATTTACAGTAGCATTAAGGAGCTGGTCTTGTCTTCCAACTCGCAGAAACCATGACACTTCCATGGCTGGTTTGCTTTCACCATGAGTACAAGATATGACTCTGTCTGAATCTCCTTTGAGGATGCACGCAGACTGGCCAGAACATTCTGGTATCACTGGAATCGGCTCTGATGGTTCGACTAAACAAGAAAAAAAAATAATATCATGTGAGTCCGTTCAATTATTTACTCTCTCCAAACACACAAGCACAGGAGACAAAACTAATGTTTACTCCATCACACTCAATACACAGTTATTTATTGAATTTTTAAGAGAAAAATCTCAAATTTGGACTTTTCATAGGAAAGACTGGACATTTGAACATATCGATAAACTGTTGCCTGGAAATAAAGACTGAAGTAGGGTAACTTATGACTCAAAGAACTGACTGTTGGACAAACGGAAATACAGAGGTATTTACAAATTAAAAGAATGATGGATGTTCAATTTTGGCTGATACACTTCAGTTCTACAGATTACAGTTGACGTGCACGATCACCTGTTTCTTTGGTTCCTTCTCTCCTTCTTTTTTCAATAACCTGTAGCATCACACGATCGAGCTATGTTACACATTCCTGCCTCATATCATGTACTGAATGGTTAGACTCACCATACACGACGCCTCTAATGTCATAGCTGCCTCCATTGAACATTGAATCCAGAAACTTCACACGGAAGGTTCTCTCATCCTGGATCTTCACTCTTTTTATGACCAATGAGCCTTCATTGTCAATATCAAATTCATCTGTTGTATACCCTATTCCTGTGACGTCTCCGTTCACCTTTTGAATGAAAGGAGGGACGCCATCGAGAGTACTGTTGATCCAGAAGGCAACGGTAATGTTCTCCAGGCCCTCACATTTCAGAACTGCTCTTTCCCCTAACCGAATGAATATTTCAGTGGGACATTTTACAGGCAACGCTGGGGAAATAACATAGAGTAAGGAAATAATCCTCAGGCCTTTTTCTGTGTTTCATTACTGACCTGTGTTACACTGTTCCAATAGTGTAAAAACTTAGAAAGGAAGGTGCTCCATCTGAACGGGTCCTTACCTTTCATTGAGATTGCTGTTATTAAATATATTGAAATATTGCAGTTATACATGACAACGTCACACATTAACAAACACAAGAAATACCCCTTTATTCTTATGTCCCTCAACAATAATGTTGCTTCTTTCTCTACCCTGAGGATGAAGATTCTTTGAGCCATAATATTCATAGCAAGGACAAATTAACTTCTGCGATGTGTGTGCCTGGTGCCTGTAGTGTATAAGTAGTGAGAATATGACCCACACCCACACTGACTTCTGAAATTCTTGCAAGGTACAACTCAAGTTTGATGTGGAATATAATGTTTAAGGTAAAGTCGAATGTCATGTATAAGTTGAATATATATATATATATATATATATTGAACACACGATATTGTTCAAAGAATCATTGCTACTCTGAGTTTCACGCTCTTAGTGTGGCGATCATCAGGCAAGTTATTGTAACTGTGTATGGGCCAATGCTACATTGAGCTAACGTTTTCGACTTGTACGGTTCGGTGGTTTTTGTTTTTGTGTGTTTCCATGTCTACAGGTGGAGATGAACTCTGTTCTTTTATTCAAGTTGTTCTCCTTGTTGCGGATTATTTCTATCTTCTCTTCCATGCATAGGTTGCAGAGGCCTGATGCACGCTTAGCTGTGTTTGAGCTTTTCAGTACATCCCATCTTATGGAGTAGTCCTTATTTTGTTCAGTTTTAGCTCCCAGATATGTTTAGAAAGTTCGGTGTCATTTCTGTAGCGGTTGTGTCTGAACGATTTTGTGTGGTTGTTGTACCTGGTTTGGAACTGTCAGCTTGCAAGGCCTATGTATGATGTGTTGTTATTGTTTGATGTAACTGTGGCTTTGTAGATGACGTCACTCCTGAGACAGTTTCCTCTTAGTGGGCAGCTGTTTGGTTGTCTGCAGTTGCATGACTTTTGGTTGGGTTTCTGGTTTGCCGATTTCAGGACGGTTGAGTTGTGCGACTTGATGATCTGTTCCATATTTCTCATGCAGCTGTAGCTGATTTTCAGCGTATTCCTGTTGAAGATTTTGTTATATATATATATTCAACAAGGATGGTATAGTCACCAAATTATAGATCATATTATCTGCTCGTCACAATGAATGACGAGATGTATACATATCTGTGATTGCATCACATCAAATTGCATTATAATTCAATATCAAGTCAATGGATGATTGAAGTAAAGATGACGAATAGTTTTACAGTACGAATGTGAATCATGGGAATTACATTTTTACCCATGGAGATTACATGGCAACAGTGATCAAGACTTCCAAGAGTTTGGGGTTGGTTTGTTCCTCTGAAGATTGATTGCTATGAACGTATTAAAATGAGCATGTGTTACTTAAGAAAAAAATACATGAGCAGAACAAACATTCATCACTTCTACATTCAAAGGTTTAGTTCTTTTATGTTTATAGCAGTATTGTTGCTGTAATTGTTTTATGATTTATTCCAAATATGTTGATATGATACATAATTTATATGGAGAGGCTTTGGGTATCTGGAAATATCTTATTGATATGGCTTGGGAAGCAATTATTCCCAAGGTCCGTCCTTCTCACCTGCGTTACTTGCTGAGTCTGCCACGGATACGTTTGCATTCCATATCATCAGTACGAGCATATTCCTTACACTAATGTAGAATTAAAGATAATGAAATGTTAATCCTTGATTTTGTCCAGATTCCTCAGCTCACTTTCATTGAGTTGATGAGCTGAAGAGTAAAAGTTTTTCTCTGATATATCAATTACAATTTTTAAGTAATAATTCTTACTGATCCTTTATTACATGCCGAACTTGGCAGTCAAGGATTCTATGCGATGGTAATAACAATAATAATCATTATAATCATAACAATAAATAATCAATCATGATGATGATAATAATAATGATTTGGATCATTTGCTTTGGAGCTTTTAGGATTATCTTGATTTGGATTTCTTTAGCATATCTTTCATTTCTTCGAAATTTTACAAGTTTTGAGCAGTTGACTTCGATCAGACTCGATTAACCTTTGACCACAACGAAGTAAGGTACAATTCACCAATATTCATCTGCGCCCCATGGATGCCGGCAACATACTCCATTCGGAATTCAAGCAATTTCAACTTCCTCTTTAACCAGGTGTTTAAAATTTAAGTCTTAATCATCGACGTACTAGAGGCAGAGTAAATGTGGTGAAGTTGACAGTTTTGACCAAAGATTACCATCTTCGTTCAAACAATGCTTATAAAACTTTCTTTGGACAATATTTCTGAGGACGTCGTTCATGTTTACGAGACAAGTTGTTACACATGCAAACAGCAGAAATCAATGATTCAAATGCTACTTGCATTGTGACTGGATTCATCTTTGCGGGTAGTGTAGGTGGACTTTTGTTCCGTGATCATGGCAGGCTTTTATCCTACATTGTGATGAAGAAAACGTTTGCAGTGTAAACATAAGTCATTTGGATACGATACGTTTCTCAGCATTTTATCATAGTTGCAAACATATGCAACCAATTTGCACGAATCAAGCCACGTTTTACATGGAATATGTTCAATACAGATACATAGGTCTTTTCAGCTAACACGTAAGATAGATGCTAATCTCGACAATAGCCAATTTCCCATACTAGGATATAAAATAATATTAAAAATATTATTACAAGGAGGCTGTATAAGTAGCCTCTGGTTTTAAGTTGCTTCTTTTTGAATTTAATATATGTGCAAATGCTCGTAAAATGTGCCTACTGCAAAACTAGCGTTAGATTATTTCATAATCATAGACAATGATTGGCTCATCTTAGCTGCAGATACGGTCATCAAATTTTGTTCGATTCTGCAGGACCTTAGATCAAATTCCCTCCCCCCCCCCAAAAAAAAATCTTATTCTAAAACTAACTAAACCTGAAGTTTTCATGCTCTCTTTACTGGCACACATATTAAGTTACCTGACTTGACATTATGTATTTGACAAATTAATGAAAGCTTGAATTTCAAACCCGAAGTAAGTCGCAAGCTTGAAAAAGTAGTATTATTTACCAAGTCCCCCCCCCCCAAAAAAAAATCCTTTGTACAGAACATTTTCATTAATAGAATACTTACAAGATGTTTATTGTATTTTAATTTCATGGTCACGTTATTTTCTTATCAGTATGTAAGACTTTAGTTTGAACTCTCCACAAAGTACAACAAAAGCACGAAATAGGACAGCTGATACAAATGTTTTCCACAAAAAATGAGAGATCTATAAAAATCAAAGTAAATAAACATTTCAAATGCAACACATTTAAATTGCATTTAGTGAATAACAAAATTATAAATAATTAGTAAATTTACTTACCCTTATTTTTGGACACAAATCGTTTTGAGATGTAGGCATATTGGATGTAAAATCAGCAACGTCTTCATCAACAGCGATCTTCACTGGGAGACATGGGTCAAAAGAATCAGTAATGCTGGATATTGAAGCAGAGTTTGTCTCCAGCAATGTAAAAAGATATATTACACAAACGTACGCAGCAATCACAAGGTTCACTCACTTTTTTAACAGACATTTTAACTACAACACATTTTGACTTGCATTCAATATTTACAAATACAAGTAAATTTAGTTATATTCAGATCGTCTTGAGATGAAAGCGTAGAGGCTGTATTATAAACAGTAGCTTTATCATCAGCCATTATCACTAGAAGACATGAATCGACGGAATGAAAAATGCTGGCTACTCAGATTTTTTTCAAAGAGATAAAAAATTTCAGCCACCTTTGAAAAGGAAAGCAGTTTTTGACTTTTTCATTCATTTCTCAGCAAGACATATTTACATTTCATTTCGATGTTCATACAATTGCTCTTGCAATAGCTTGTTATAAGTGATATCGGTACAATAACATCTGTCTTCAACTTGCTTTTCTGCGATTATACGCTGGTCTGTTGTCTGTGCCCACTACAAACCTAGCTTCAAGTTATCTCATAATCATGGAAATAGATCAGCTCAGCTTAGATGCAGGAACGGTCATTAAATATGCCATCACTGCTGCAAGACCCCTGGTCAACGCTTTATATAGCACACTGTTTGTATATCTCAAATTCGCATGTTTTCTGCACTAATTTCTTCGAAATGACATTATGCATTTGACAATTCTTGAAATAACTTGCATTTTGTATCAAGTTCTTAACAAATCATGACCTAAACAGAATTTTTATTTGCAGTTATTTTATAGGACACTTAAAAGATATTTTGCATTTTAAATACTAGCATATTTAAGGAACTAGTTTGAGTTCTCCACCAAATACAACTAAAGCATAAGAAAAGGCAGATGATACAAACGTAACCAGCTATCATAAAGATTCCTAAAATGTGTCATGAAAATCAATGAAGTACCCATACATTTTACTACAAGTCATTTCGACTGCAAATTAATTTACTATAAACAAAATTACCAGTGCTTAGCAAATTTAGTTACCTCTACGGTTGAAAACAAGTCATTTTTAGACGTAGGTAAATAGGATGAAACATCAACAAAGTCTTTATCAGTAACCTTCTTCATTGAGAGACATGAGTCAATGCAATTAGAAATGGTGGATGGTAGAGCAGATTTTGTTTCCTGCAAAATAAATGAAATATTACATAAAATTAAGCAGAGATCACAAAGTTCATCCACCTATAAAATGAGAGAGCAGGGGTTTTCAGACATTTTGAAGTAAGATACTTTCACATTTCATATATGTTCATACAATTTCTATTGACATCGCTATACAAATGAAGTCTGTTTCCAACTTACACTTCTACGAACGTAATATATGTGCAAATGAGCGTTAAATGTGCCCACTCTAATCGTAGCTTCAAGTTATCTCATCATCATAGACATACAGTAGTTGAACCTAACTGCAGAAACAGTCACCGAATCTGTCTTTAAACCTGCAAGACCATTAATTGAAACAACTCAGAAAACTAATCCTATTCGTGAAGGCCCCATGCTTTCTTTATTGAAAAAACACTAATTTCGCAGACGTGTCATTATGCAACTGACAAAAAAGAAAGATCTAATTTCAACCCAATCTATCCCCAAGTTCTAAATATAAAAAAAAATCATTTTCATGTCATGACCACAAATATTATACCTGTAAACAAAGAAAGCAATGGGACATCATGTCCAGTCACTTCGAACAGTGGAACATTTTCATTTCATTTAATGTTCATACAATTAAAAAGACTAAATAAATTGATTTACCTCTCCCGTTGTATCGAAGAAATTGCATGACGTACGCATATGATTCGCTTAATGATTCAATCAGAAATGCTGGATATGAAAGATCGTTTCCTCTACAAGATAAAAAGAAAGATAAAAGTTAGTGATAAAAAATTTTACTCACATTTGAGTTCTGATAAACCATTAGTTATCCAAACAAAGAATCATTTCATGAACATTTCATGTTGCGTTCATGCAATTAAAAGAATAAATAAATTAATTTATCCATACAATTGTGTAAAGTATTTTTTACTTAAACATACACAGTGTGATCTATGTAAGGTCTTTTTCTCCATTGGTTAACATGAGTGAACAAAACTGTGGGAAAACATAAACACTATTTTAAAGAAAGGTAATAAATTTTGAACCTATCCTAAAGGGTTATTTCATGACAGTGTCTGAGTAAGTGAAGCCCAGAAAATTGCAAATGCCTTCATTACCTGTTTTTACTAAGCTTGGCCCAAACATACCATATCGAAGTGTCACAAAACTGAATCTCTGCAATAATGCACTTATGTTTATCTTATCATGCACCTATCAACAGTAACGATATTCTAAAAGTGGAACTGGGATGTCTTAAGCAAAAATCGCAGCCGACCGTGACGAAATTTAACCAGCTATTGTTCGATAAGTTATTCACCATATGTCTAACATTAGAGATTTGTGAGGGGTCTTAGATTACAGTGCAATCTATTATACAACATAATGAGGGTGCTAGAATGAGAAATGTCCTTTCTGTAAATGGGCGGCATTTTGGCATAATACGCTTTCCCATATCTTTAATCTCGCTTCCTCGCATAGTTGTTTCCCAAAATAAATTATAAGTATCAAGACGTTATCCCGATTTACAACCAGAATGCACAAACGCATCGTGGTTTCGATGATTTCATAAACTAATATTTTCGTTGGCACGTGTGTCAAATAACCGTTGACCTCCCCGGCCCTTTATCAGTAGAAGTCATGTGCCTAATATGGTACACCTACATATCAAATGTAAGATTTGTACAAGCTACTCTTCTTGAGATATTGAGATATCCTGTTTAAAAGGATTCAACTATTTGAATCCTGTTGACCCCAAATGACCTTTGACCACCAAGTGCAGTAGGGTTCATCATACTCAACATGCTACGCCCATATACTAAATATGACATTTTCAAAGCTTCCGTCCTTGATATCTCAAGGATGAAAGATTTGGTTTACATAATTTGACCCCTATTGGCCTCAAATGACCTTTGACCTACACCAAAAGCAATGGGATTAATTAACTTTATCATATGCACCTACATACCAAACATGACATTTGGCCAAACTTTCCTTCTTGAGATACCGTGATAACAAAATTTGCAAAATTTGACCCTTAGTGACCCCAAATGATTTGTAACATCAAACAATAATTGATTCATGTACTAAAAGGCTGTAACGCATCACCCTAAGCTATATTTTTACTTCTTGGAAAGCAAAATTCTCAACTGGTTCTAAGTTACAGTAGTCTTAGATTGACAGCAAATTCAAAAGATACAGAGCAGCTTGTACTACACAGCGTACACAGGGGTCCATTGTTTTGATTACACATGTAGAGAAATTTAAGACAGGCTGAGGAACTAGAGGTAGGTGGTTGGGAGAATTGAAACTGTCTGGGGTGATGAGTTTTTGTCTTTAATATGGTACACCTACCAACAAAAAAATGAGATTTGTCCAAGTCACCCATTTTGCGATATCGTGTTTACACAGTGTCCACAATTTGAAACCTGTTGACCTCCACCAAAAAAACAATAGGGTGCAAGTATTCAATCTGTAGAGCCCTCCCTTGTTGACATGTTGTGTTTACAAAATTTCAACAAATTGTACTCCCATTGACCCGAAACCATAGGGTTCCTTTACTCAATATAGTATATGTACATACCAAATATGAGATTTGTTTTCCCTTCGTAATATATCGTGTTTTCATGTTAGCAAACATACATACGCACACGCATACGTTCACACATACACACACACGAAGGGTTACGATTATCATCTCAATCATAAAGGGCAATCTATGTCACTTATCACCCAACCTCGTATTTCCAACATCTTAGAGAAGCTCATGTTCAACAAATTGCACATTTCCATTACCAAACATTATCTTCTCTCCAACAGCCAATTAGCCTTCCGTCCTGGTCATTTCACAGAACTCGCACTCTTTAAACGTCGTTCATACCTACTTGGAAAGAATACTCAACTCCTATTGGCTCATTTCAGTCGGGTTACCGTGGGTTAATCTATGATAACCCAACTCTGTTAAACCACGGCCAATCACTGGCCGATGAATACAATAAAACTGTAGATCGACAGTGTGTTTTCATTCTGCTGTATCTTACACAAAACAACAACTAATACAGTATTACTGGTAATAGGCCTACTGCACTAGTACTAGTGAAATAACGTTCAATTTGAAGTTCGTTAGAACGTTACTTAGGCCGCGTCTATAGCCTGAACCTGCTAAGAGTAGAATGGAAATGTACCTAAATCTACGTAACAACAGCACGGTATAGGCCTACTGTCAGTGGTAATTCATCTAACGTACGATAATCTTACTTAAATATCAGAACTGTGTCGGGTGAAAGCTTCTTTAGCATATTTGGAACACCTTTAAAAGTTTGACAGCCTACCGGAATTAGTTTTCCTTCTTTGTAGAATTCTGCTGAGATGTTAAAAAACAATTCCATGTGCAATAAAATCTTAAAGAGGACTAAGGACTGCAATACATTGCCATCTTGAAGGGTCTCCATACAACCACAGGATTAATTTTCTTAAGGACAGAGAACTCCACAGCACAAATCATTTAAGCCTGTTGATAGGTAAAGGCCATATATGGCGAAAAAATTAAACAGGAAAGGCCTTGACATCAGTTATCCTAAACCAGCCATAAAGTGAAAGTTTGCATAGCGTACTGAGACCTCTCACACTCAGAGGAAAATTAGGGTCCGCCCACAACAAGTATTCCACTTATTGCTGCTGTTAGGAGTCCAAGTTTTTCTCTAAGTGTATATTCAAAAAATCTGTCACTGTCCTTATCCCAAATCAGTAATCAGGCCCTGTAGGTGTAAACGCTCTCTAGCACGCAGTTACGTTCACACAGCAGATTGAATACACGTACATGCTGCACGTGTTGTTCACTGCAGTGAACCACACGTGCAACATGCACACATTAGTACATACACTGCTTAAGAACAAACTAACTAAAGCAAACATTGCTGCTATGTCAATTGTTATTGTTATTCTCTTTGTCTAAGTTACTTTCTGTTTCGCTCATGAATATTATTGACATGTTGTAAATTTGTTTAATCGTTTCTCGGGATTCCTTTTCAATAAAAACGCGGTTATTTAAGAACCAATTTCCTTTCTTTTTTCGTCCTTTTTTTTTTATCAAAATCTCGTTGGTGTGTATCGACAAGGTTAATTAACTTTGGACCTGCGTATTAACTGTGGAATAATGCACTCTCGAGGGTTAATGCTATCGCTGGATGCCAGAGCCGTATATAGAGAGAGTTTGGCCAACTAGCATTTTGTGACGTCACAGGTGGGGAAAATAGGTCCAGGTAGTAGCAGTTGCGCGACATACGTTTTACCAGTTGTGTGAAGTAAGAACTATCGTGTGTACACAGTGCGCGGATTGCGGGAACATAAAAGTTACTTCGTGAAACGCAGGCAAATCTTTGTGGGATTAAATAACTGATTCGTAAAAACTCAGCGAAAGTACTATATTTCTCAGATTAATGTAATACTGGCATTCCATTAACGAATTACGGATTTATGTTTTGTGTGAAGTCGTGGTAGAACTACTAGAACGCCAGTGCAACTGCAAGTGCACGTAAAACTGACTGTGTCTGACAAATAAAAAAAAGGAAAAACAATTAAAAAAAAAACAGTCATTCTGATGACAAGTGCAAATATAGGTGTGAAAGTAATCTAAGAATGTAGTGCCTGATTTATTGTCACTATGATGATAACTTTCTAATCTGTAATATAGCAGTATTTTTTTAAAGTTTTTCTTCTTGAAGGGGGAGGGGGTGGTGGTGTGCACTTCTGACTGTGCTTCTGACACCTGCTGCTACCCCACCCTCTATGAATGGCTTTTCATTGCAAAAACTTGCTTCAAAAGGGAATGATTTTATTTTACAGGGTTTTTTTTACTTTGATTTTAATAAACAATTTTCAGATCCAGATTTCATCCAAAATATGAGGGAGACACAATTGAATGTAGGCTACTTTTATTGAGTCATATGATGTAAAAGATAAATAATGAAGTGAACCATAGTCCACAAGTTGTAGGAGGACTCAGAAAAAGGGAAAACCATCCTAGATGAATTTGTATTCATGAAAATAATTTAATACCTGAGGTCAGTCTTTGCTGCAGTGAGTTTGGATTAACATAACTAAGTTGTTTTTGGTTTTTCAGTGGTACAGTCTGATACGTGGACCAGCCCTATTGTTTAGGAATGATGTAAACACGTGTTTGTTTCATAGAACTGTACTGCATATGCCATTGTACGGTTTGTTTACTGTTCTTTGTATACATAAGAACGTGGTTGTTCCTTGGTGTATCTCCGCTGCAATTGTATCGTATTTATTGTATTCGTCGGTAAGTAGAAATCATAGAAAGTACTGTTTCCTCCGCATTAGTTCTGTACATTGTGTGCACTGGTTCTTTTGTACAAATTTCTCTATCTCATACTTTGGACTGTAGCCTATCTATTTGCATGTTTTGATGTTCTTGTGGTGCATGCAGTTCGTTGCACTTATGTGCTATGTCTTAATTTGCTGGCACAGGTTAGACCTGAGTGATGTGTGTGTATTTGCGTTAATATCGATCCAAATACTTTTCTCAGTGGGAAAATTTGGGATTTGCCATGTAACATGTGACGTTTTTTTTTTTTTTCAAAACAGTGCCATCATCATCATCATCATCATCATCATCATTTACTTTACCATGTGGTCTTTAGCAAAACATAATGTCTATTTCGGGCAGTTATACAGCAGTAGCCCCCACCCAGACATTTTTTGCGTGTTTGTACTTCTAACTTACTACATAAGTTTGCAAGACAGTCACGAGGCAAGCAGACCTAGGTCTACCCTTTGACTAAATCTAGCTGTGTCAATTTTAAGAGTAATGTTACTAGTTAGTAAATTTGACAATGGTTAAGTTTTAAAGGTTTAACCTACTTTGGCGTAGGCTATGTATTACTTTTTGCACGAACAGCAGCTAGGTCTAATTTAAGTGTGCAACTTAACAAAGGCCTTCTGGTAATATTTTTGATGGAGCGTGATTTACCGACGCCGTAATCACAGGTGTGCTAAATTTGAACGCCAAATTTAGCATAGTATATTGACTTTTAAGTTGGCAATATAGCTAGATGTGTAACGAAAGCCAAGGCCTACCTCACAGTCTCGTGTTGTTTCCATTTGATTTCCAGTTTGTTCTTCCTAGTTTTGCCTCCCATAGTTTCCTTTTGCAATTTTTGTTGGGAAAGAATACAACCAACCCCCTTTTTTCTCCGATTGCTGCATCTCCATGCAGCACAACAAGGCATTTTCGAAAGTTGCACACAAATATCATCATAACTCTCAAGTGATTCCTTGTACGTCTGCTTTGTTCAACATTTGTTTTCAGTTATCTCATTGATTGACCATCATTCACGATGAAATCTCAAACAAAAATGAGCCGTTCATTCTGCATCAACAGGCGGCACTGCAAAGTATATGTGACAAGCACACATTTATGTGCTTTTCTTTATTTGTCTGTGAAAACCGCACGTTTTTCTATGATTTTCTTTTGTACGGTCCAGCGTTGATTAACCTCTTCATAAACGTTGAATCGCAGACAAAAATGAACTTCATTGGGTTTCTTGATTGACATTTTTAGGTCGTTTGATATCATTCTTATGGAAACATTTCGAGAGTCATTTGCGCAGCTCTTGATAAGTTGCACTAAGCAAGTATTCAAGTGTAAGGGAGTTAGACCTTATCGAAGTTCCTTGCTAACATAGCAGCTGACAATAAAGCAGAGATCTTTACATTATGCCCTATGGAATGGGTGTTCAGGAGTTGCTTGGTTAGAATATGGCAAATTTAAAGGTGTACTTATTTACTTAATTTAAGGCTTGCCAAGTACCTATTACTCACCTTAAAGGCAGTAACTCATCACCCCACACTTTATATATATATATTTATTTAAAATTAATGGTTCTTATTAAAAGTATATACGTAATGAAGATACATCGTATAGTACAGGTCTCAATGGTGCATAAAAACATACTACTCGTGACATTACTCCTTGATCGGTATTAGAAATTGTAGTATGCAGTGAAATAAGGCACTGTATTCACAGATAACGTACAAACTAATCGGATCATTACGGCGTCGATCAGTTATCAGTTGTTTCGAATAACGGCGTACTTCTATACCTCCCATCGGCTTGTTCACAGAAGTACACTGTACACCGTTAAAGCTGGAATATGAGTTCAACATTTGTCAATAAAAGTCAAATTCCGACACTGAGTGGAATACAGTCATAGCCGCTCCAAAAAAAAAAAAGCCCCCCAAAAAACCCATAAAGAACCATACTTTGCATTCATTAATATTCGTATCCATTACCATTGGCCTGTTTGATTTCAAGTAACAGTAATTGCTATGCTTTCTTGAGAGTCTAAATTTTGTAGGGCCAACAAAAATGTCGAGGTAATTTTCCTATTCAAGTATCTGGAAGTTGAGTGTCTAGTTCTCTTTCAGATTTTGTGACATGTAATGTTTCCTCCTTTATTTTCTCTTCCGTGAAACACTGACGAAGTACATAGATATTTGACCAGGTGATTGCCAGTTAAACTGAAGGTTGTTGCGATAAGATTCGAACTTACATTGGTAAGACAAAAAGGCATTTAGCAACCAGGATCAAGGAAATCTCTCAGGAAAATCAGCTATCCATGAACACATCACTCAGTGCATAGACTGCCAAACAGCAATAACTTCAAAGGAAAATACAGATTTTGAACTAAAAATTAAAGAAGCGTCATATATCAAAAAGACTCAAACCTGTTTTAAATAGTCAACAAGAATAGTTCTAGCATGGATCACCCTATGTGTTCTAAAACCTGTTGGACGTTATATTTATGATTGTTATATTGTATTATGAATTATATATTTTCCCTTACCTGAGGAGGAAGATGGGATATCGTCGAAAACGTTTGAAATAAACTTTGACTTTCGTTAACATTTTCGAGTTAATTAGCTTTTTTATCTGGTTCTTAAATTGTGCAACACTTCCTAAATTACATCTAGAGTAACTTCATGTCGGGGAATAGCTGTCATACTATCTTTACTCTCGAAAACCAAGTTGACTAAATATTGTCAGTAATATATAGCAATTGTCTATTTCTGTTAAGACTATGCAAACCTGCAAAAGTTAGGGAAATACAGAGCTTTCCTTGATTTCTGTCCTTGAAACCACCAAAAGTTACAAACAACAGAAACCTCCTTCTTAGCAAATATGATTTAATTGTGATACAATATTCCAAAATCTAGATTCCATGAAATCTATGAAGCAAGAACTAATTAAGAGCAGCAGCGGGGTGCTGTCCCACCACTGAAGTGTTGTTAAAGGGTGCATCATGCGTAGCTAAAGAGTAAATGCATCACATTTCATCGAACCAATCAAGAAGAAGATTGCATCACTAAAGAGAAGACTGTATTGGTCTCCTGCAGATTTTAGCCACATCAATCAAAACCATTAAATCATGAATAAAATAGCATTAAACATTAAAACCTTGTAAGAATGGTAACGACATGCTCCAAGCAATATGGCGTGACAATTGGCTTTCTTGAGTACTCATGTGCTGACAAGATATTGTCGCAGTTATCTAGCAGAAAGAATACTTAAGCGACTCTTGGCACTATTAAGGAAGGATAAAGCTTATGAAATAAAGCACTTACGTCTGATTGATGGTTTACATCTCGGTCGTAGCATGGAACTAAATTAGATAGCTTCATATGGCTGTAAGAGTTGCAAAGAACACAAAGTGGCATCTATCTGTCAAATCAACCGTCCCTCTTTGCAATGTTGTCAGTATTCACTACATATACTTACGTTAAGGTAATTTGTATGTTCATTATCTGATCAAGGGAGGTACCTGGTACTCAGTGAACTATGAAGTAGCACAATACACAGAAACAGAACAATGCATGTCACGTGATGTTACTCATGGCAGCATTTCATGACAAGTTTGGCATCAGGCCATGTTAGCTTAAGAAATTGAAAAGGTACAATGTATTCATAAGTTTTCCTTACAAACTTGCACAGTTCACTGAGTGGTATTACTCTAACTTCTGTTGTGTTGTCCATGATTTGTTCAGAGTGAACCTGATTTAATAGTGTTGCATGCTATTTTTAGTTTAGTAGAATTATACCTGGCGTTCCAATAGATTTGAAACGTCATCTGTTTTGCTTTTTTTTTCAAAATTTCAAAAGTCATATGATCTCAAAAACAGTAATAGGTAATACCAAAATTCCAGAGTTTCTAAAGTTTCAGAATTTTACTTGAAAATTTACTGTTTAACTGTGAGACTCCTTTGATCTGTCTTTGTAATGTTTACAAGAATGTTTATCTTGATCACATGGTACAGTGTACTGCGTACGGCGATTAGCGCTATGGCTGATTTCATGCACATATCGTGGCGGTACACATTTCTATCATTGCTGATGTTTCATCCCAGGGTCCTTTTGTTTGTTTGTTTTTCTTTTCACCTGTCAACCAATCAGATTTACGCAGTGATTACATTTACCTGTTTGGTTTTCGGCCAACGGCTCATTGGGCAAACCTCATCCAGAACAGCTATTTCTATCTGGACATGGTGAATGCACTGACAAACGAAAATAAAATTCGTAACAATTTAAACATTTTTACTCCTTTACTGGTATTGATGTACTTGTTTTTCATGCGACACATTTTCTGAAACTGATCTTTTCACGTTTTTATTGTTTTATTATGTTGTATGAGTATTGAATTGTGCAGTTTATGACGTCATGGACTGTACATAGGCACGCTTCTCATTTTCGAGAGGCACTTCTTTTGTTCAATGTTTTTTGATCCACATACAGTGGTTTGCCCTACAACTAAGCTCATTGTGTTGAGCGGGTCATGTAGACGGGAACGAGACTTCTTTGTAAATTTTGGTTGGGCTATGGCTTAATAAGACCGATTTTTATTTTGGCGGTTTTGTATTTTATTGTTTCGCAATTTAAGAGTTGAGTAAGTCAAACTCCCAACGGTATACTGGAACCTGCAATCGTGATAATCGTTCCGACGGTGTATCACAAACCTCTGTACATGGTCGCAGTCCCTCCTTCGCAGAGACAGTACAGATGCCCGCAATATATATAACACGCTGACATCTGACAATACCATGATACGGAGCCTGTTTACCAGGGAAATATGGAATCGTAGAACGCCATCAAAACTCCAAAATTGTGATTTTGCCGAGTTCAGGCATCTCGTCAAAGTGAAAAATTTGAAAGTTTGAAAAATTCTGGAAAAAAATCATTTGGTTAACTTACAACTCTTACCAAAATGACAAAATTAAAAAAGTTGTCATTTTGCCGAGTTAGAACATCTCGTCAAAATAGCAACACTTGTCATTTTGCCGAGTTAGACTGAATATCTAACCTTATGGTTACAGTTCCAACTATCTAGTTCTAGACTAGTAGATCTCGTAATAATGACAAACTTCCGAATTTTACCATTTTGACAAGATGCTCCAACTGGGCATTATCCATTTTTGAGAAGATGTTGGATCTCGGCCAAAATGGCATTTTTTGAATTTTGCCACTTTGACGAGATGATATCACTAGGTAATATCACAATTGTTCGAATTTTGCCATTTTCAAGACTTGTTTTATTCGGACGAAATGACACTTTCCCGTAATTTTGTCCTTTTAAAAAAGGTGTTAGGTTACGTCAAAATAACGTTTTTTTTATGTCATTTTAAGGAGTTTATTAAGTCGTCAAAATGTCAATTTTACGAAAATTGTTTCCTTTTCTATTCGTTCTTCTACTCTTTGTCATTATTGCATACATTTTCTTCCTAGTGTTTTCTCACTTGGTGTCTATTTGTATCTCAAGTTTCTGTCTTCCACTAGCTACACCGAATGTTTTAAAACTTTTCAATTGCTCTGTACATACTGTCATTTACTTTTTGTTGGAAAACCATTTTTGTTCTCGAGTGCATCGGGTGCGTCGGGTCAAATTAAGATACCCCTCCCTGGGATCGTTGGCTATATTCATTTTAATGAGTAGCACCATCATGCCAGCAATCAAGATAACAAATAAATAAATGTTCTACACCTACGCTGATTCGCTCAATAGAGGCGTTTTTTCCCTCGGCTATCTGTCAACAAAGTGACCACTCTATTGGCGGATCCAGGTTTTCTCGAAGAGGGGGAAGGGGGGAGTCATGCGGAGGTCCAATGGGAGGTTGTCTACCTACTGCTAATATCCTGCTCCTCCTTGGTCTAGATGCAAGAATGATGCTACAGTTGATGCTAGATTTTCAGCATATTTTCAGAATTTCTATTTTTTCAGTGACTTATATATATATTTTTTTTCCTTCATGAAATATCCATTTTTTTCTTTTACCTTTCTTTGTGTGATTAAGAATGAAAATGTGAGAGGTCGATGCACAGCATCGAAAAGATATATACACCACATTGCATCATTTGTGATCATCGTCACAGGAAAACTGCAGGACGATATTTCAGCCTATTTTCCTGTTACGTACATGCAAAGCCATAGCTAGGGTCATATCTTTAGGGTGTGTGGGGGTTCCAAATTCTGACTGGCTGGATATTTTACTCTTTTTTTTTCTAATTGAACGGCGTCGACAGTTTCGGATATAACCAATAACTTATCAAGAAAGGATCGAAAAGTTTATAAAGGAGGGGCGCAGTCTTCACGAAAAGACGACTATCAGGTTCCGGAAAAGAAAAAAAAAAAACCAAAAAACGTATATACATCTATGTTGGACTGAGTAACGGTAGGACTATCTCAAGGTTAAGCGCCACCATTGGTGCAAGAATATTTTGACTTTTCAAACCGGTCCAGATGGCCGGAAACGCCACGTTCCTGTCGGTACCTCTGCTGCATATACCTACTCGTTGAACATGCTAAAAGAACTCAATCAGAAATCTCTTTTTTGAAGTTAAACGTTTTACCAACAGTAAAACCAGGAAAATGGGTATTAATTATCCAGGTTTTATTTTGAGTCCAAAGGGGATAGATCGTTAAAGTAAATAATAAAAAAATGGAATATTTAGATCAAATAAAAAAACTCAAGGGGCCTCCCCCCCCCCCGATCCGCCACAGGAACTAAGATTCAGTAAAGAGGGGGTGTGCGGGGCAATTCTGGGAAAACTGTCTAAGCGGAGCGTCTCCATCAGAGCAGAACAATAAGGCCAGTTATTTGATTAATTGCACTGCAGAATCCTTTAGTTCAATCCATACGTTGCAGGGTACAACGTACAAATCGTGTGATGATGCCATCTTCTGCGTGCGTACGTGTATGGAGCGCCTATCATGCCATAAGTATAGAAATTGACATATGTCGAAATTAAATTGTCATATGTTAGTTTCTGGCAAATCTAAGTTTCTTTCAATCAGAACTCTAGAAACTGTCATGTGCCCTGTATCGTCCAACAGAATTTCGAGAAACTGACAGAGGACGATTTAAATTACCATATGGCAAATTAATTGTGAATATGACAGTTTCTTCCAATCAGAATTCTAGGAGCAATGCCATTTGCTGTCCACGTAAAATAGAATTACAAGAAACTGACAGATGCCGATTTGAATTGACACGTGTACGATGTAATTCGACCTATGACATTTTTTGCAATTATTTTTGTTAACTGTGTCATGTGTAAAAGTGAACCAATTAAAGGACTTGAACCTGTCATATGTAGAAGACATTTTCATACGCCGAATTCTTTGGCGAGATACATCAATTTCTATACTTATGGCACTCTATGCGCACCATATACGTGAAGGCAGTCCAAGCGTTATAGCTATGATAGGCTCAGCTGCAGAATTCTCTTCTTCATAGGATGCAGCGTGGAAGCACACACACACACACAATTTTAGGGCCAATACAGGTAGCTAGTGTGGCACAACGTACATGCAATTCGACTCTTCTACTCTGCTTTGCTGTGACTCCACTGTGCTGTAATATCGCATCTGAAAATGCAACTTGGCCACCAATTTTGTATAATTCAAACTTTTGAACCTTCAGATTTGATTAATTGGGAGTTCAAAGGGGATATCCTGTTACGACCCAATAACATAACCTGGAAAAAAGGCTATTATAAAAATTCACAAAAAATCAAATTAAGGGAGGTTACCCCCCCCCCCCCCCCTTGGATCAGGCTGATTTAGTCCCAATTATTATAAGATCTTTGGCACTTTGAAATGCATCCTTATTGTCGCCCTTACTCACCTCAAATCGACTTGAAAGCAAAAATATTAGGACCCTTTGGAGATATATGGGGTGAAATGTTGTTTGCTTCATAATGTGTTACGTAGTGTGATCAGCAGCTGTAGTTTGACAATACAACCTCAAGTTAAGGAGCGACCAGCTGAAGGGGCTATATCCAAATTTGTGAGGGAGGTCTGTGGTTGAAGGGTTGAAGTTTTACTTTAAAATGATTGAAATGTTCTTCGCCTACATAGTATCCACAATACACTTTTTTGTCAATATCAATCCCTGCTTTGAATACTTTTCATAAATTGCATCGTACATTAAAGTAAACCATTCGTGCACCATTTTAAAACATATTTCCATCTTTAAAAATTCATAGCACCAAACAGGATGCAATTAAAGTGCTCTTGATGTATTATTTTCACCAATAAACAGGAAAAATTCTTATTTTTATGACGTATCAATTTTGGATAGTGGCCTATCCATTTAATGGCAGATTTTGTTTCCGTTACACCCTATTGTTGTATAGAGATGGTTATTCTATCCCACCGTACGCAAAAGGTCGTACAAAGTTCAGTCTTCCGGTGTTTACCCCAGATTTATTTTAACTTTTTATTTATTTCCCTCAGACAGTCAGATTAGACAATACAACACATTAAAAATAGTAAACTTAGACCCTGTTCCCAGAAAGGTTGCGCAATCCTTTCGTGATTGGGTAGATCACGGATGGCAACCGCCTCACTCCGTTACGTAGGTCAACCATTTGACCTGTGATTGGCCAGTGTCAGCAGTCTATCCCATGATCCTTAGCAGTTCGGCGTGGGTTGATCAATCTACCTCGCCACGCCGCTGACACTGGCTCTCTGGACATCCAACCGTAATCATCGTCTGTCTCTCTCAGTCTCTGTCAGTCTGTACACCATGTAGGCCTCCGTCATCTTATCTCTCCGTCGTTTTCTCTCTCTCTTTCATCATCTTGATTTTTGCTTAATTTATGTGCCAGTCAAATCATCAATAAATGGAACTTTAATTGCTAACTGAAAAATCTATCTTGGTTCTGACGTCTCTCTCGTTCCGTGAAACATCCGTCGCTGGGGCAGTCATTCCACGACTGTGAACCCCTAAACCCCCACATATTCTACACTATGACTCTTCAGGACAGCCTTGTTGGCCAATTCCTGTTCGTAATAGCTTGTAGTGTAACTGTCAACTGTGCAATGACTGACACAATGCGCTACATTATCGTCAGAGGAGGCTGTGTGACACAATTTAAATTGACAAATGCGAACATACACAGAAATTTGCGGCCTTACGCCTTCTCCTCCTTCAGAAAATAAGGGTTTGGGGACTTCACGAACCTGCTGCATAATTGAAATGTGAAAGAAAACCCAACCACGAGCACACACGCAGTTGTACGGCCATAATACATCACGACCAAAAACTGATAAGGCGTTATGCATGCTTATGTTGTTGTATAGGTTGAACATTTTACGACACCGTGTTCAGAAGGTCATGCGAAGTTCAGTTTCCAGTGTTTACCAGAGTTTACTAACTTTTTCTCTATTCCCTTCCGTCAGTCAGTATAAGTAAGAAATGCATAAAAAAGGGAAACGGCAAGCACTGCTTCGTGGAAAGATTCCATAATGCTATGTGATTGGTCAATTCATAGGTAGCAACGATTTACATAAGATTACATGTACAAATATATCATTCTGATTGATCTACGTCATTGTGGACCTGGTGACTTTCACCCATGGAAGCGTAAAAGCCATGGGGCTCCCAACACTAGTAATATGTCTGTCAAGCTGTAAACGTCTCCCTCTCTCTATGTAGGCCTGTGTTACCGTTTACATTCTCCGTTGCTCATTTTGCTTTGTCATCGTTATGAAACTCAACTGTATACGCCTTTCTCTATGATTTTAATTATTATCGTCAACTAATTATCGTTAATTTGTATGTGCCAGTCGAATCAACTAATAAATGGAACTCTGATCGATCAAAATTGAATCGAACATCTCTCTGGATTTTTCTGTTCGGACGTTTCTGTTTATACTGCCACGAGAACTTTTTGAGTGTGTTGTTAACATCTAAACATCCGTCTCTGGAACAGTCACGCCACGACTGTAAACGCCAAACCAAAATTTAATCTGATCTCACATAACATGGATAGTCGTATACGTAACACTATGGTCACTCATAAACACATTACAATACAAACACATGTATCCCTATCGTGAAAATTTGTATAAACGTGGGTGTCAAACACATCCAAGTCAATAGTTTCTTTCTTTCATCCATGTCTTTATGTATCTTCAAGTTTACTTACATATGCGAACACAACATTCATATTCTCCAAACGTAAGTCAAGCAAGCTCAATGAGGGCTCTTCTAGTTTCTTTCATTTTTGTGGTCTACGCAGAAAAGCAAATTCACCTGTTCCATGATTTGAGCCTTGGCCGTGGTTTTTATTTCAACACACAGAAACAGCTTCCCCAGAGAAAATATTGTTGTGTGCTATAGGTCTAACAGGGTTTCACTACAGGCACTGACAGTTAACCAGACAAGACAAAGAATGTTTTCACAAGTGTGATGTGAACCAGAACGGTATATGCAGGGAGTTCTCAAACTTAATTACATCCGCCATGTTGTTACCCAAGGGACTGCGCTTAACATAACAGTATGCTAAGGTGCTTGCATTAGGTGCATGTTTGACAAAACCATAATGGGCCCATACATTTTACGTGGCCTTTACAGAGTATGGGTCCCTTATGGGCTTAGTCCGGGCAGGGAGGTGTCATTAGACCTCCCTAGCATAGGCCATATGGGCATTGACTATCTCATATATGCCAATAACGGGTCCATGTAACAGAGGTGGTTCAGATATATATGGTATATGCTAAGATATAAGAAAATCGTGGGCCATTATGGACACTGCTATATTCGAAAACTCTGGGCCACTGTATGTTTTGTTCAGATGTACATCAAATATAGAAATTTAGATATAACCCAGTCGTTGGAACAGATGGAACTGCACATGGGTCTGAACATACTATAGGAGTCAAATGGGAATCACATGGTGACAATCTGGAGCACTGCAAAAGATAATCGTGTGTTCTGGTCCAAGGTACCACATAAGGAAATCTTTGATATATCGCTTATGGGCTTTGCCTGTGCCATCTGGACATGGATCATCTCATGTAGACCTTCATTTCGTTTGGCGTCCATATCACGGTGTTGGCCAATTTTGTACTCCACATGGTAGGCCCTCACTATGGCCGAGAATCAAGTGAGAAACACATTGTTCTCAGCATGTGAGAGTCGTATGGGCTGGTCTTAATGGCACCATATTGCAGGGCCATCGCATTTGGACATTTAATGCAGCTGGCTAATGTCGATACCGGTGTATAGGAAACACGAGGGTCCCTTAATGCACAGAAAAATGTACCTCTTTGGAAAGTGATTTCCATTTTGTGGGTGGGAACAATGTGTCTGAAACCCGAGTTGGCCAAACTCTTTGTATATACGACTCTGATTTGAACTCGGTGAGTGAGGTGTAAAAAGTAAATTACACCCACACATTCCCACACACACACTATGACGCGTAGATTCAAAACATTCTACACGTCTTTGTCTTGGTTCCAAATTCATATGACCATAATAGTACCATCGACTCTTTTCATAAAGTTTCAGAAAAGATAAAAAAAAAAAAACAGTCACGACTTTGAATAGAATTAAACTATATCATCGAGACTGTGAGAAATGTAAACTACTTACATAGAACAACAAACAAAGGCGATTGAAAATCCCGAAAAAATGTTTTCTCTGTGCAGTATTGCGACGTCATGCTTGACAGACTATTTTTTCGGGGTTTTTCCATCAATGATGTGTTTGTTACAGAAATGAACACTGCAACTTATACATACGAGCCACTGATAAAATACACGAAAATTACTGATTTACTATTTTTAGCGACTTACCATACATAACTGCGTTTGTATCACCGCTAATTTTAACAGTTAATGGTATAACAAAACAAAAAAAAAAGGGACAAAAAGAGACAATGTAATAAATAATTCATTTTCATTATCTTTAATTTAAGTAACATAGAGGAAGCATATGAAACTACATAGAAACATAGATGAACTTGCAACGTTATGGATAAATACTGATAAGGTAGTATTCAACGGTTTTCTTTTTGCAAAAGAGTTACAGAATCTTAACGTTATGGTCTTCTTATCTTCGCTCGCGTTGCATTACATCTTATGCCTCCAATTTTGGATAACACTTGTTAGGACACCTCACCCATCCCCCCCCCCGTCCTTTCAATGCTGACTGTAGGAATACAGTTTACATTGTACATTCACTCCTTTTGGGTAATACTGGTGCAGGCAACAGTGGGACGGAGAGGTGGTCGATGTTACGCTTCTAACTCAAATTAAAGAAAATCATAACAGGGAGTCGGTATTAGCTGGAGATCCATGGAAACCTTTTATTTAGCTAATCCGATCAGATTGAGCTAAGTCTGGAAACTAAATCCTTTATTTATGGATTATAGAACTGAAGGGTACCGTATTGAATTTCTTTGCTAGCGAATGCAGTGGTAATGAAAATCCGATTGTAATGTTTAGTCTTATTCCTTCTTTGCTAATGATGGGATTTATTTTCCACTCTCATGTCAATCTAATTGAATCAGCATAAATTGAAATTGTCTTCAGCAGATCTCCAGCTAATATTAAATACTTCCTGGCCCACCGTTGAGAATTTGACTTGTCAGAAGCACCTCTTGGAACGCAGTAAGGTTTGTTATTTTGCGTTTGTTTAATCGACAAAAGCCGGGTTATTTTTCTTTTCATAGAAGAACACATCAGAGTGTAGTTTGCATGTTTGGACCCATGTCGAAATTGTTTTAATGTTACAATATTTAAAAATGTCAGAGCAATTAAGGAGTGAATGTGGAACTAAAGAATTGAGTTAGATGAATCCAATGCGCCTTCTTGGTAAGGAAGCTATGAAAATAAATGAATTAAGACTGAAATAGGTAATGGGTAAAACAACATTCAACATAGGTCTGTGTTAATTTTATTCAAATTTATTTCAACTCGTAACATTGACCTTGGTGAATGATATAGAGAAAGAATTTTAAACTTAATTGATTTGTAGGTAAGTTGAAGAAAAAATATACTAACATATTTGACCAACTGAATGTAGGCATATATTACATTAATCCGTAGTAAATATTCACACTCAATTGAGATTGTGGCGTTCATCCTAAATTATATATTCAGAAAGATGAACTATCCTAATTTATTCAGTTTTAAAATTTTAAATGTGGAGTACATTTCAGAAGCGCTTATGTATAATATTTGTTGGATTTTGTTTTATAATTGCATAAGAATAAAATCAGATTATGAAAGTATAAAAAAAAAACGTGCCCTCAGTTTTGTCCAATACTGATCACATTTAACACTAGATGACATTTAACCCGGTGCCAGGTCGATGGGTACGATTTCTAGACATAGGCCGTCATCCACAGATCGGCGTAAAGTCGGTCGATAACGCCTACACCGTTACATTGAAAAGGACCCTTGGGATCTTATGGAATGATTAAGGGACCCGGGTGTTGGCTGACTTTGACCTCCCGATTTTTCTCGATATATTTCCAATTTCAAAACCCGTTTCGATCGATCTCCCGTGGGTACTTTTCCGACACTGGACCGACTCATATCCGATATGACTACAGTATTCCATTTGGACTTTACAATTGTTCTATACTCTTTACAAAATTCTCCGTCCCGTTGCCCCATTCTCCCACTGCACCGTGTGTAGCACAGCGCCAGCATAAGTGTTTAGAATTACAAGACAACATTATATGTGAAGCAGTTGTGGGCAGTTGTAATCTGACCACTTAAGTGTGACGTCCGCCGGACGCAAGGTCTCCTTCTGGCCAGATATCGGCATGGCGACAGCCTATTACGAACCGATTTCTGGGCCGTCGCCCTGTAGTCGGCTGGTTGCCGTGCGTTTCCGTTTCCCGACTGTGACATGTGCGAGATCAGACCCCACACGCCGGTAGCTCAAAAAACAAATAATTTTGACCAATATTGACCTGGCGCCCGGACGATATGCCAGCAATTCGGTAGACGACGTTGAGACTCATTTTAACTACGAGTTAAAATAAACCCGGCGACCGTCTTTTGTACTAAAATGACCTCATAACCAGCAGGACATCTGCAGAATTCCCGGCAATAGTACCTAGAAATGCGTTGACAAGTAGCCGTAAACCCATCGGAACCTGTGACTGGGGTATTACGATGGTGATTGATTTTGGCTTTTAATCAGTAAACTCAGATTAAGACGATGGCGCAGAATGTTATCACCAATCATTTCATCGTTTGTAAAAGACGATTTAGGGCAAATCACAGAGATGCTTCAAGAACTAGCTACTCTACATCGATCTGCATGGGGATGCCTTCTGATAACAGTAGTCTACACTATTCTGTGCTATCGTTACCCTCTAAGACCTCTTTCAATAAATGATGGATAGTAAGATCCTGTCGGTGCACCCCCACCCCGACAGAGTGTGATCCAAGGGTAATGCTGATTTGGGACCTGACATGGCATGTAAAAAATTCTACACTCTGTTTCACTAAAGGGATTCTTTCAAGAGGTAGGCTAAAATATTGCTACTAATCTCTCATGCTCCCACATTTCATAGTAACCGTGAATATAAAGCTGATACCAGGAAATTGCTATTTAAGTAGCAACTTCCTGCTGATACGATTGAAGTATCTCCGGCAGCTACATACCCTTTTACATATCAAAGGGGTACTGATAAAATGAGTCATGAAGCATTTTTTTTCCGTATGAGACAATATCACATTTCTTCATCATTATGTTTTATTGCATGAGAAACCTTCTTTTGATCAGAGGAACATTATGACATTCTACCTGCAACAATGACCACCTGCAACATGCGGTACGCATTGGAATCAGCCAACTGGGCCCTGTCACTCTACTGGACAAATGAACTGACCCCATTCTAACCCGTTCAGTCTTCAACCTTTCCTAACTCTGCTCTCGTAGCATATAGTGTGCACACAACGGTATGAAGTTATTGAAGACTAGCAATTAAGGAAAAATTTATGAAAATCACTGTATCGGCTGTATTGTTTGAGGAATCAGATTCACCAATTATAAAAAGTACAAAAAGGTATCAATGTACACACAGGCAAGCTGCTAGAGGGTAGAACCCTTAAGACAGTGTTGTGCACTAGCTGACAGGCATCATTTCAAGAGGTGCCCAACAGTCAAGTTGGCATCAAGCATAGACCTAATAAAATAATCACTTACCTCAGATGTGATGATGTTGAGCATCTTGTGTTTTTTTTTTTGGGGGGGAGAGATTTTTGCCCGAATGCGATTTTTACTAATTACTGTATCTAAGCGGAGGGCTACAATGCGGTAATGCATCTATGCAAAATACATATGAAGGAATTTACAGAAAACGTCTTATGGAGAGTGGTTGAAAACCCTCAGCGAAATTTCGAAAGAAAGAACATAACTTTCGTTGGTTGGGCAGAAGATGAATGTAAATAAAATGTAAACATAAATTACCATAGTATTGCCAGGGTCTAATGATTTTTGGCATATTTTGCTTATATGTCATCTATATCACATGTGAGCTGGGCTTCATATTCCCAACCTTGAAATAGGGCTCTCATGTCTGCAATTTCTCAATTGATTAGAAAAACATCATTCTGTTCAAAACTAGTTCTACGTTGGATTGCTCTTATCTAGAATATTTATGTTATCGTGATTTTCTGAAGAGTTCATTCAACAGTTTTAACTTTCAAACGATAACAGGTTTTTTGTTAGTTGAGAAATTTTCAACTCGCGAGCGACCTTAAACATCTATTGCAGTCATTTTTACCGAAGAAATTATGGTTTCAAAAAATGTTATTTCAATAACTTTTACTCTCATTACAGGTGTTTATTAGTTTGCTACAACCGTCTATGATTGCGTGACAAAGAAGAACTCGTTCTTGTACCGATAACTTCTGAAATGACAACCACATTGAAAAAGATGCCATATTTTTATAGAAGGGGAAGTATGAGAAGAGGGATATTTGGTCTAGATCTGAGAGAGAGTCGTAAGGGAAGAGTTATCCCCACCCCAAACTTCGATACAATCTAGTACAGTACTTGGCTTCTATTCAAGTCACAAAATGTGCGGCTAGATGATTGAGATATGAAAAGTTCCAATGATATATGTCAGACTTTCTGACTATCTTCTGTTCTAAACTGAAATATGGGAAGTTCATATGAAATTCCAGATTTAATGAAAAATTGTCTCAATAATCAAATCTGGTACAATATTTGGCATCTTTTTACGTCATAAAATGTGCTAGACTGAAATATGAAAAATTCTTACTGACTTTTACACTTTTTAGGTTTATCGTGGCTCTGACATTTGTTTTGTTTTTAGGGCATCTTCAGAGGACGCGACGCCTTTGAGTGTATATCGACAACTCATCCAAACACACGTTCACAAACAGAAGTTTTACCTACATTCTCTTTTTCGGGTAATTTGAAAATTTGTTGGTGTATTTATGGTTAGGGAACGTCATTCCCTTACCTTCCTTTGTCCAATGACATAACACGGCAAAGGAACAACTGCTAGCGAGGCTCGCCTATCTTGGCACTTGGGTTGTGGAGGTGAGTCTAACCTTGGCGCATGAACACCTACACTGCATGGTCACGTAGCCAGCGATTGCATCAATCACTCCGGCACCAAAACTGTGGGCGATATTTGCTACAATGTCCCTCTACCATTTAAAAACTGAGCTAAAACATTTCTCTTTACGAAATGTGCGGGGGGGGGGGGGAGGATTTGATATTATTCCCCTCCTATCAAAATGTAGGGAATGTGTCCCCCCCCCCCCAAGGCTGTGCGTGCTTGTATAGACTGAATTTGTGGGGTCAATAAAATGTCGAAGCAACTTCTATATTCAAATATCTGGACGATGTGGGCATAGTTTTCGTCCAGATTTTGTGACCGGTGGTCTTTTCCCCTACTTTATCTTACCAAAACACTGAAAAAGAACAAAAGTGGATGATAAGGTGATTGCAAGTACAACTCATACTCTAGCCTTTAAAATGGGTCGTAGGGCCTTCCATGACTACCTTGCAATCTATAAACTGTTGCGGGCCTTGCATGGTAAGGGTATTTATAGTTCTTCCTGGATATTGAAGATCAAACATATTTTAGATCGTTCTGGTAAGTCATATATTTGGAACAATCCTAACTATATTAATATTCCGTGGGTGAAGAAATCACTTAATTTGAGATTAAGTGATATGTATGAGCAGAACTGGTTGTCTGAAGTTTTTGAAAATTCCCAGTGTAATAATTATCGTATATTTAAATCTAGGCTCGTCTTGGAGAAGTATGTTTTGTCCTTGGGTAATCGTGATCGTTTCAGTCTTTGTGGATTCCGTTGTGTGAATACTAAAATCCCTGCGGTTGCCGGACGTTTCCTTAACATCGACTTAAATGACAGACTATGTGAGCTTTGTACAAGAGGATCGATTTGGGATGAATTCCATTATATTTCATTTCATTCGGATAGGAAGCATTTTTTGAAACGTTACTGTTATGTGGGTCCAAACACTTTGAAAATGGCGCAACTTTTCTCATCAAGAAATATGAGGGTACAAAGGAATCTAGCCACTTTCTGTGGTATTATATCTAATCGCTTTAAATAAGTATTTTCATTGTATGGGGTTAGCATGTGTATGACTCATTAGGTCTGTACGTTGGTGTTTGTGCATAAGTGGCTTTGTGGTTCATATATATCCATCCATTTTTTTTTCTCGGTGTTTGGTTACATTGTTTCCAGTAGGGGTCTGGTGACTAAGTTAATATTTGTGTGTATTTGAATGTATAATTTGTTTGTATTACCTGTTTCTTTTGATATTCCTTTTTCTGTATAACATTACAATTTTTTCTTAGACAGGGCTGGACAGTCTTGGTATCCCTGCTGGCAGGAAGCGACTCAGCAAGGGATCACCATGCAGGTTGTGCCTGGCACTGCTGAGCACATGGTTATGGTGCGCCTAGCGTTACATAAGTCTAGAAATTGACATATGACAAATTAGATCTGATTGGATGAAATCGTCTTATCTTTAAGAAATCGACATATACCAATTTCCTCTACATATGACAGTTTTAAGTCCTTCCATTGGTTTACATTTACAAGTGACACATTTTAAAGAAGTCGATTAGAATAAACTGTCATATGTCCAATTAAATCGTACATATGTCAATTTAAATCGACATCTGTCAGTTTCTTGCGAATCTATTGAACAATAACGACACATGACAGCTTCTAGAATTTTGATTGGGAGAAACTGTCATACGTAAGATTAAATTGACATATGACAATTTAAATCGGCATCTATCACATCTCTCGTAATTCTATTGGACAAGGACGGCTCATGACAGCTCCTAGAATTTTGATTGGAAGAAATTGAGCCATGTTCACAAAAGTAAGTGCTAGCAATTCAGGTGCTAGACTACATATATCGTGTCATCGACTTGGTGGTGTGGCTTATGGCGGAAGCTAATCAGCTGAATCATGCAATTTGGACAACATTCCCTTATTACAATTTTTACTGATTTTGCATATATTATGAAGGGGAGTTTCCTGACCGACGCCTATGCAATTTAAATTATTTCGAGCATTTTTATTCAAGTTAAACCATGATTGGACTTCATTGGATTTTGAATAGCTTTTCTGCCACTCTATACTGTACTCCATACTCTTTCCCGATAAGCTGTGAGCTTTCTCATTTTACATTCCATGATACAAACTTGCAAATAAAGGTAGCCAAAAGCTTGCTACACTGTGCTGTCAACAACTTCGTCTTCGTAAGTATTTAAACCTGTATTCAGTGTAAATGAGATATAACGAGATAAAGTGGAAATGATTTCATTTATTCAATCAAGTATTAAACAGCAAATTTATGAAATTGATACATTAAGTAAAATCTTCAAAAAATAAAAGAAAGTAATCACTATAACCAGTAAAATTGATGATATGGTAGGAGAAAACGAACAAATTATAGGCTATCTACACAATCAAAAAACGATGAAACGATATAATCACTTAGACTGCAATAGGCATTAGGAATATTTGAACTGATTAAACTTAAATTAAGTCATTCAACCAAGCAGACCTTGTTAAGCTCAAATCCTTTCAGAAACAAATTTGTTCGTTGTTTATTTCAGTATCAGCGCCTTCTGAAGTTTTCCTGCCTCGTGCATCCACCAATGACCACAGGGATTGCATTCCGGGCAATATTGCTTTCTAACCTATAGTTCCCAGCTTGTCACTGTTCCCTTACCGTTCCTATACAACAGAGAATCATCAACTACGGCTCTATATATCTACGACGTTGGGGTACTATGGATGATATCCTATAATTACGTAACATTAAACGAAAAATGAAAAATGTTTAGCGTGGACAGTGACGTCACAAGTGTTGTTTGCACGGAGTCAAGTAAATCTTCAAAAAAAAAAAAAAAAGTGATCTTTCCTCCCCCTCCCAGATAAGGGCCGGATTACCTGTTTATTCGATCATCCCATGCGCAACGACACAAGAATCAATTTTGAAGTGAGGACGGGCTTGCTAATCATTAAAGCGACCCAATGTGTTGAAGACAATAGCCTTTTATCTATAGTTACATCCACGACGCAACACAGGTCATGATACTGTATACAATAAGAGTAAACTGGACGTAAGACGCAGATGCTGCTATACGTAGTAAGGCCTACGGGACATGCATCAGTGCAATCAGGATTTTGGCCGGGGGGGGGGGGGGTGCGACGAGTACATAACTGGAGGAACACCGTCTTTTGGGGTGAAAAACTGTATAAAAATTCTCAGGAGATTCGGAAAAATACTCCGCTCTGGTCTTTGCAAGTAAGCTCATGGAAATGGTTCTGTCAATATTTTCATGGATGGAGACCTCGCTTCCATGTAACTATTGCGCTGTTGGTCATCTCGCAATTTTGCCATGCACTTCATGTCATGTCTTCCATTTTCTTCCGTTCATGTCACAATTGTCCATGTAAATCTTTATTGGCGTTCATGTGCTAGCGCCAGTATACCGTGATTTGTAGTTTTACGGTAAAGGTTATATTATGGAATATGTTTTCTGGCGGAATACAGCACAGGTGCATTAACAAATGCAAGACGTTTGAAGACTTTACAATATTTTGCTATATTAAAGGGTGATAAAATTTCTTACATTTTCTGATGGAAAATTTTTACGCTCTAAAAAGAACAATACCCCAACCACTATCGAAAACTATAGCCTACATACATTTTCCCTGTAAAAAAAAACAAAAAACAAAAAAACACCGACAACCGGGCCGGAGAGTCAGTCCTATTGGGTCACACTCTTGGGTGCTCTGTTGTGTCCATAGTCTCATAATGTATGTCATCGTATGATCATTACATCTGTACGAAAACACAAAAATTGTGACTGTAAGGTACGTAATAATTTTCTCCCAGTTTGAGGTGTCTCCGTCTGATGTAGAAACTGAGCAAGATTCTAATGTGAGGCCAACCTAGCGGTGTCATATTCTTTCAACAAAAGAACATTATTATTGCTTAATTAATGAAGGGTACTCTAGTTTTCAATTTTTCAGTTTCTTTTTTCTCTTCACTTCTGTTGCTCTATTTTTCTTCTTTTCGACTACTTTCATATTGTTCCAAGTACCAATCCCTGTCCTCACCTCCCAAAGCTCCACCACTAAAAATATACACATAATTGAAATAGAATATGGGTACATTTAATGCAAAAAGTCGTCCATTAATATAGTGGAAATCAGAGACTATAATTTGTTGGAAGATAACAGACAGTGTCGTTGTCGAAAAGTCCTTATTTTCAAACCCGAAGTTATGTGATGCGTCAGTGAAAATTAAGTACATACAAAAGGATAATTGTGCGTCATATGACTGCATTTGGTGTTGCCAGATAACACAGTATATAATGCAGAACTAAAAACAACTTAAAAACGACAAATTTCCTTTCCAAAGGTGTATGTATGGAAAAGGAACAAAATTGCCCATAACCCATTAAAGTAAATAAAAGAAGTTTAAGATTTAGCGCTGATTTTGTGTGCCCTTGTTTTCGGGTGGGATCGAGGACCGGAACAATAGATTTTTGGTCATCCATAGAAAATTCAATAGATTTCTCCGGTCCTCTTTAGATTAACAATAGACAGTCTATTGTTAAGGTTAGGGTTGAGGAAGAAAGGACAAAAGAAAGCGCAATGAGGTCCTCGGAATTAATGGAAAACAAAGCTTGTGTGTGTGTGTGTGTGTGCAAAGTGACAAAGATGACAGACGTCATTAATTTAACTTTACACACCTACAAGCTCTCTTTGTGGTTTCGAGTTAACAGTGAAGAAATGCTGTTGCACTTTAGAACCGAAGGTTTCTAGAAGCGTTACGAAATGACTTTCAAACATATTTTAACGTAAACGGAAATACTTCCATTGTAACATAAAAAAAAATTCATATTTTAAACCAATATCTGTTTTCTCTCAATCAAAATCATTACGTTTGATCCTTTATTTAATACCGAATAATTTTGAGTATGTTGACGAATATCCATTGCATTATCAGATATGTCACCCATGCTTCATCTAGCCATAAGGTTTGGAAATCCAAATTATTTCACGAGTTTCTGTGTATCCAGCACCGATGAAGATATCTCTCCATTGAGGCTTCATTGCTTCCAAGATTCGACGCAATATGCTTATGGTTTGACCTGAAATTCAAAGAGAGAGAGCAAAAAAAAAAAATCTTTCTTAAATGCATTGATATTATTTCTCACCCATTGAGGTTAGACTTTCGTCACGTTAAAGCATGTCCACACTGGATCCGTTGCGTTGCAGTGTGAACCCTGAGATTAGGTAAGGAGACGATTGGAGAAAGATTTTAAGGACAGTGATATCAGACGCTTTGGGTCTAACTTAAGCTATTTTTTTAGGAGGGTGCATTCAAAACGAAAAGCCGAAGAAATAAAACTGAAGACATGTATTGCTTTTTTAGCAAGTAGCCAAGACGATAATAACACAATATACAGTAAAGCAAGTATAGTAAAGTGATGTTTATTGCTCTCTCTCTAAAACGCCTCTGAAGCAGGCTCTTTGTTCTTACATTTAGCACTAGGTGCTGTACCTACATGACTCATTGTAATTACTCATAATTCATAGAAAAGGCATTTATCAGAGAAGAGGTTAGGAATCCGGATATAATAGTTAACGGTTAACAAGGGTAACTTTATAAAACACAACAACATGCAAACCAAGACACGCAAACGAAGACAGTCATGCCAATGAAGGCATAAAATCGCAGTTTTAGTATTTAATATGAAATGACACTGGTAGTTGAAAAGAAATAAGGATTGCGTTCAATTATATATGTTATCATTCAACTTAGCAAGTCTACACCATGGTGCCATACATGGAATATTTTGAGACAGCCTACTTGTACAGAAAGAGGTAACAGGTTAAGCGCTTAATTTGAAATGACAACATACAACAAGGCTACAGTTACAGTAAGAAACAAAAGCATCCTACTGTTTATACTGCTGTTTAAGACATTCGTGAAGTTACAAAATCATACCAAGTACATACTCAGTGTAGACATTACTTGATTAGATATGCTTGTTGACACTATCTTCGTTTTTAAGATTAATTTTCATTCAGTTGCAAGATAAACCAGAACGCAGAAATGTATTGCGGTTTGATGATCCGATTAAGAGAATTTTTTTCGGAATCTGATATAATAGCATTAGTATGTGTCACATTGAGCTACGTATGCTTTATATGAAATATGACATGTGCACAAGATTCCTTTCTTGAGATCATATCTACATGTGCACAACATTTACACATAGCCTACCATCTGGTTATTGCACAGACATGTTCCCTGTACACGCAATGTCTATGTTAAGTTGCTAACCACACACAGACATCTTGAGTAAAAAAAAAATGCTGCAGAAATAAAAATGCTGCAGAAATAAAAATGCTGAAGTGAAATGGCTTTACCTCGGCTAAAGTAAGTTTTACCACAGCCTCTTTAATAATGATTATTTTTACATGTCACCATCATCAAATGGCAGGAAAATATCCATTATTCCACTTTATCACTTTAACTCTGTCAACAATTAAGACCTGATATATTCTGTAACAACCCTGAAAAAGCATGCATTTGTTTTCTTTTTAACAAAATAGTGAGGGATTCAGATACAAGTGACAATATGCAACCATTAACTTGAAGAATACCAAACACATTGGAGTGGGGGGTTAGGAATGGAAGATATAAGAAAGTTTTAAGTAGAACATTTAGGCTAGAAGTGCCGGTAAATTCTTTACCCATCCCCCGTGGCTATTAGCCAATATGATTGAGCTTGGTCTCAAATGCATTGAGTTGGAGTTATGAAATTGTGTTGATTTGTCGTAACACTGTTAAATATGGTGAACTTTTCTCCGTTCTTTTTTTCAGTTGAATGTGCAAAGTTTTAGTGTAAAATATACCATCCTGTTCCTGATGACCCAATATATGCTTAGCAATATATCAGGCAACATAAAGCACATTTTCAAACAGCCTGGGTCAAAATTTACTTGAAATCTTAGTCTAGTCTGTTCCTGTACAGTAAGTGTTGGACACACAGACACATGTGTTGGAAAGGCTCTACCTCAGTATTACGTATATATGTTAGGCTATAGCAAAAGTCACTCTGAACGAAAATATCTCGTAGAAGGAAACATTCAAATGAAAGTTTGCGAAAATATTGCGGATTGCTAGTTTGGGGTCTTTTGCACATGCCATGCGCATTTTTTGGCAGTTTTGACCGATTGAGATATTTTTTTTTAATACTTTCAACATACGAATTACGATGTTGTTTTCGTGAACAGTGTGATAGTAACCACAGCACAAAGTGTACACAGACAACAAAACAGCGTGTGAGATCCAACTGTGGTTTTTGTGAGTGAAATCTCTAACTTTAGGGAGTCTAAAACCTCAATAACTTTCGCAGTTTGCATCAACAGAAAGTTGTCTTTAGAATAAATGTTGGGTACGCATTCGTTCCGACCAGGCAGTTGCTGTTTGACAATAGCAACTCCCTGTTCCGGCCATACTGCTTTGCATACGTATGCACTGTATGTGTACGTGTGTCGAATAGTTACATGGGAAGTACGCACTTGCGACCAAAGACAGTGTAGCGCCGTAATGCGCCAGAGCGGTCCCTCACACTAAATGATTCAAAACTGAGCGTAGTATCCAATGGAGCAGAGCGTCCACCATTTTCGTAAGCAGCTTTGATGTATGGTATGGCTTGTAAAGCATCTCCATACCCCTCCTTGTTATTGGGGAATGGGAATCTGAAAATGATAAGTAAGGTCTTAAGCGATTCGTGCAATTAATTGCCAAACAGTGAGCTAAACTCTCTTCTCCAACACCATAACGTGGAAATCAATAGCAACCCGACCGTACGTACATACACACAGTTCATCACATCCGCGGCGATGTTTCGTTTGCTTACTAAAATGACAGGTGCTTCGCCTTTCAGACGTACTACAGATTTATAAGTAGAGTAACCGGTCTTGCGCCTTACGGAGCTATACTGTCTTTGCTTGCGACGAATTTATCATTCTATGCAACGTTAACGAAACAGACTAAACACGGAGATGGTACAGGGAGATGGGATCAAAACTGTAGGTGACAACCTTATTTAGCCATTTTCGGCCGCTTTTACGACTGAGGTTTCTTTTTGGCAGAAATTACAGGGAAAATGTTACTCCGTGTTTCATCAACACGCATGTTTTCCCAATTGGTAGTAACGAAATGGAAACATGCATGCAATTCACTCCTCTTTTTGCTATTATCATGTATGGTGGCAAGTACAGTACGGCCATATCGGTCTTTCAACTGTTTTTCTAGGTAGGTGTGGGGTATTTCGGAATACTCCTCGATCTCACTTTTTGCTTTTGTTTTAAGGTCTTACAAACATTGCTACTTATTTTGATGGTCCATTGTCACCAAGTTTTTTCTTTTTACTAAAATGATAATTTGTGTGCATGTACCCTGCAAGGTGTACAGCTTTTGCGTACACAACTTTGAGAATGTGTCTTGGAATTTTCCATAACCCCCAATGACGGACTATTCCAATTACATACAGTTCAGTTACGTACTCTCTGATCGACTAAACTTGAGAAGCAAGGGGGTATCAATTGGTTATTTCACACGGTTTTACTTTTTACGACGCATTATCCATTTTTCCGGGTACACCTGGTATGTTTGGTATACTTGTTAGGTGTTAATTTTGATACTGTAGATGGCAATGCCATGCCCACATATACCAGGTAAATCCACACAGGTTTTTTACAAGGTTTTCACACTTTGACCCTTGTTGACCTCAAGTGACCGTTGACCTCCATTAAAAAAATAGCGTTCTAGTACTCTATATGATACGCCTACATACTTCATATTACATATGTCCACGCTTCCCATCTTGAGATATTGTGTTTAAAAGGTTTTCACAAACTGATCCCAGTTGACCTCAAATGACCTTTGACCTCCACAAGAATCAATAAGGATGTTGTACTCAATGTGGTACACCAACGCACTAAATATGACATTTGTCCAAGATTCGCTTCTTGAAATATTGTTTACAAGGTTTTCACAATTTGACCCCTGTTGACCCCAAATAACCTTTGGCTTCCACAAAAACAATAGGGTTCTTCTACTCAATGCGGTACACCTACATACCAAGTATGAGATTTGTTTAAGCTTTGCTTCTTGAGATATCGTGTTTACAAGGTTTTCACATTTTGACCCCTGTTGACCCCAAATGACCTTTGACCTCCACCAAAAACAATTGTATTCTTCTACTTAATGTGGTTCACCTACATACCAAATATGGGATCTGTACAAGTTTCTCTTCTTGAGATATCGTGTTTAGGGCATCACGGACACACATACACGCATACACCCACAAACACACACACACTTACACACACACACGCATGATTACAAAGGTTACGATTATCATCGAAACCAAAAAGGTGAAAACCTCCCCTACACAACCCCGCGGATTCGTTGGAAATTGTACAGTACATAGTTTTCATTGAAAATGTGACAATAAAGTTACTAATGTTTTGTCGTTTTAATCGTTTAGTTTTCTGGTAAAAGTGCTACTTTTCCATTAAAAAAGGACACACCTTAAGTGTCGTCATTCTCATGAATTAAAATGAATACCGTTTCTGTGCATTGTCAAAATTTCATTCAAAAGCTAAAAGCCACATCTATCTTAACATGCGCGGCTTATGATATTCTGCGAAAAGAAACGAAATAGCCTTACCCTGAACTAACACAATCTGTTTGACATATAGCAAACTAAGGAATGTAAAGGGAGGACAAAATTCAATTGCTCAAAGTATTTACAGATTTTCTGTGCTGTTTCGCAAAATATCATTAGCGTGGTGGGGTATTGATATTCTGCGAAACGAAATAGCCTTATCCTGAACTTACACAATCTGTTTGATACATAGCAAACTAAGGAATGCAAGGGGAGGACTAAGTTCAATTGCTTAAAGTAGTTAGGGATACTAAAGGCTATTTCGTTTCGCAGAATATCATATCCCAATATGCGCAAATCAAATCTTTGTTTACAAGATCTGTGAACTGTAAATACAGCCTGGGGTAAAAGTGTGATAGACCTTTTGATTCATAACATTACCACGCACTCTCCTATGAATGGCGTATGACGTTATGTTGCAACCTTTTAATATGAGACACCAAATAAACCATGCAGTCGGTTGCACATTGGAAACAGTTTTATCTTCCAGTCGTACGGTTTCTAAGATATCTCAGCAAACAACATTCCAAAAATTGAACAACTGCAAAAATCAGACTGTTAAAAAAGCATTGACAAGTGTAATGCAAGTTAGCATGGAATCACCCAGGTGGTTTGTAACGCCGATTTTATTGATGATGGCGCTCCGCTTAGATTGTCCTGCCCGTGCGGTCCGTTCAAAAGGGTATTGCCCTCAGTTCAGAAATACCCCTCCCTTGCTGAAACAAACATCAGGAGTTACATTCAGAACTTGAATGACTCTCCTCTTTCTGTGTCAGAATGTAGTGAGTTTAAATCATTTATATGATGACAAAGTTGCCGACACACAGACATCAAATGATCTTAAAACTTTCTATGTTGATGGCAGTGCTGACTTCATCACTTATGTGAAATGTTTCTTTTTTGTCTGATCACTCTACCAAATCATCAAGAAAACGACGAAACTTGCACACGTTCACAAAAAAGAAAAGCAGAATTAAGACAAAGCAAGAACTTCAAGGACATAAGCTTGAAATTGCTTGCCTAATTAAGCAAGCAGGTTGCATTTTCTGAATGTGCCAATGCTGCTGTACCAACCTTCAGTCAGTTCATGCCTCTTCTTCGTGCCATCTGTGACAACAATGGCATTCCTAACAGGAAACGAGGCTGATACTTCTACCTTTTTCAACAGCGTTCCCCTGATGCCTTTGTTGAGAAATCAACTTTCTTGATTGAAGACAGTGTTTGTGTAATCATGAAAGGCATGTTTATGATTAACCAAACTCGACCATTAGATTGCCATAAGACGTTTGCTGCTTATGCACACTTTTTGTACAAGCAGTGGGTTACTTATTCCGTGCGATTCCTCAAAGCTACAGAAGTACATATTGTATTTGACCACCCTTGGCGTCATGGTGTAATGCCTAAGGACATCGGAAGGCAGAGAAGGGATATTTGCCACACACACAAAGTAAAGAAGATGGTGATATTTCATGCACATTTCATTCAGTCTCATCACACACCGTTAAACCGTTTCATTGCCAATCGTAGCAACATACGATCATAACTAACATACTGTTCACATGAAATTTTACGTATTGCACAGGTGGCAGAGCACCATCCCCTTCTTCTTGTTACAGCAGGTGGCTCCAGTGGTGAGGACTCAGAAAAAGTCTTCGAATTGTCTGGTGAATTGATATCATTTGCACCATGTTTTTCCTCCAACCATGAAGAAGGTGCTTCTAGGGTATGGTTTCATACTAAGATGACATCCTGCAAGTCAGCTGTCAGCTGATACATTGCACATATGATTACATCTGATTCAAACTCATCTCAAGGACAAGCATGTGTATGTCCAGTAGCGGAAGCAATTTTACAATGACCGATTTGAATCTCTAAATCAGATATTCTCTTCCCTAATCAGTCATTTTGACCTACAGGATCTGGGTGACTACCTGCAATATTCGCTAAGCCAATATTTATTCAAGTTGTTTTCATTTGCAGTGGTTGTAATTCTGTTTTTTTCAAGGTACAGTTAAAACTTAGCTTTCTAAAAACTTTTTTTCAGAAATTCCAAGTTCATCACAGGTGGTATTCATCCAGGATTACTTGACATGACTGATTTTGACACTGGATTGTATGCATTCCACAGGTTAATTGGGGCTGTGTATCTTCACACACATTCTCGTGATTTTTTTTTTTTTTTTTTTCAGAGGACACTCCAGCAGAACGTTTCCATTCTGTTTGTAACAACAGGTATGAGCCCTACAAATCATCATGAAGCCTTTATAACTAAGATTCGTGAAGTGTATTTTCATCGAATATCAGATGGATCATACTGAATGCACTTGCTTTTCACTGGCGTCGCTGTTGTTGGACATTCCAGTTATGGTATCAAGCTTCCTATAGCAATGTTATGGTACAAGACCCTACTGTCTTTGGTTGGGTGGCTGATTCGTCAGGCCTGAAGGAAGTTTGGGACACCACAACAAATCTATCCCAAATTGCAGAGGACACTAGTTTTTTGAAAGCTGGATGCAAGTGCAAGAAAGTTTGTGTGACAAAAATATATAAATGTCAAAAACGAGGCACAGTGTGAGGACCTTCATGCTCTTGCATCAACTGTCAGAACAGAGAAAATGATCATGTAACTCCCGGGGAGGAATTTGAATGTACATCATCCAGTTCATCAGAGTCCGAAACTTCAGACTCATAAGACTGCAGCTGTTCAAATGAAGAAGAATTCCTCAAATTTGACCCACCTATTAACCTTTTCTCTCACAGTGGCTCTGAGTTTTAGCATTTTTTTAAATTTTATTGGGAAGGATGTTGCCGTTTTCCTACTATACAGACCTCAACTCTTGTATATTTGTTTACACTGAGAATGCTTGGTCAGTGTCTTTGAAAGGAGAAACTCTAGTTCCTGTCACTAGGGTTACCAATAATGAGACACGTTTTCAAAGCGTATCATACACATCTCTTATGTGAGCTGATAACATTTTTTCTCATGTTAAGAAAATCTTAACCAACAGTTGTTTTATTGCATCCACTGTAAAATCCTTCACGTGTTACTATTTTGGCTGAAGTTTAGTTCTGTCTTTGTTTTATCATCAGCCACACTGATATATTCCTTGGTGCAGACAAAAGAGGAACATCATGCTGAGAAGGAACCTAGGAACATCATTCTTAAGGGTGTTGTATGTGAAGATTGGAGAGTCGCGGTTATAGTGTGATTTAAAAGAAAACACCTCAAATTTAGCATGTGTTGAACTCTTCAGAATTGATCAACTATAGCTGAACAACTATAGTTTCACTATCACGGGTACACTCTGCAATATTTCATCACCTTTGAGAAGAGAAAATTAAAAAGTATCACTTTCATATTGTACATACCTTCAGTTTGCTAGAATGGCATCAGATTCAATCAGTTTGTCAGTTAGAAGCAATTTGATGGTTCTAGCTTTATTGAATATAAAAAGAGGAGGTTGCATTTATGCACTTTGAACAAGCATAGCTTAAGATTGTTCAAACTGAAGAAGTAAGTGCAGAAAACCTTTTTCAAGATGTGGCAACTGCAAGGAATTTGATAAGAGGTAGTGTCCAAAAGCATTGTTTCATATGTATGTCATCTGCCTGAAGTGATAAGAACAGCAATAGTACATACAGATTTATTCATACAGATACCCACGTTAGGCTGGTGCATGAAATTATGTATGAGCCGTTGATGTCATTGGCTCACTAGTGCGTACATACCATATTTGACCAATGATCAGTGCAGATTTATGGAAGAATGAGATAAGAAATATCCTATTGTCATAATAAAACTGAGTCTGATAGTGAACAAAATAACATGCACTCAAAGCCTATATAGCACCTTACCTATGGAAGTTAACAATGACAGACATCATGGTGGGAAGTTCAACATTTATTGTACTGTCATATAAACAATACCAAATTTCAAAAGTAAACAACAATACTCACAGTCTTTAAATCACTTGTGTTCCGATGCACCCTTCGAATTCTCCCAATTTGTTTGTTTTTTTCTTGTTGAACTGACATTTTCAATGTTTGCTATTTGAATAGTTGGAACAGTTGTTTTAATTTCAACGAAATGCGTAATCGTATATCATTTGAGGGAGTCATAGTATGAATCCTAATGCAATTTTTCTGTTGAGAACTGCTCAGGAGTATGCCATTTTTTTAGTAGCATGTGATTGTGGTATATTGTGGAAGCACGCAAGTGCTATGTTTGGTACTTTAAGGCTACATATTTGATGTTACATACAGTCAAAAGTGTGTGGTCTATGCCAGAACTATGAACAATGCTGGGTGACAAGAACACAGATAGGAAGATATATTTTGATGTGTATTCTGTAGTCATTATATGTTTATATTTCCAACTACAGTAGTAAATTTGCAAACAGTATTAACTTTTATGGTTCTAAAGTTGGACACCTCTCATATTTTGCTTTTACACAGAATGTATGATGGTTATCATGCAATTGTAATATACTTGTGCAGTAAAGAAGTGTTAACATGATACATGACTGGGGGAAATTAATTTTAATTTTGATGAAGCTTTGCTGTAACCACTGGTACTCAAGGAAAAGGAAGTGTATTTGTGTTATTGACAATTCTTGTGAACAATCCACTTCAGAGCTAGTATGCTGGATCGAGGTGTAATTGTGTTGAATCTGATATGGTTACCACTTGAACCTGTATTACTTATTTACATTTTATGTGCAAACTTCTGTATCATTGAAACAATTTATCACTCGAAGGGGAATGGGGGTTTGAGGGATGTGTCTTTAATGTGAGTAATTAAATACTACCCCTTTAGAATTGGCCGGGAACATGTTCATTCGGCACTCCTTTGTACTCTCTGTTCAGCGTGCAAACATAAAACATTGTCAAAGGTGACTACATTGCATTAGATCTAGTGAAAAAAAGAGCATTATAATAGGTATTCTCAAATGCTCAACTGGCAGAACACTCCTACTGAAGGTTGCATTCGAACTTAAATTGAAACCAGTTATGGCTGAAGAGAGAGGAGGGAAGAGGGAGGGATATGGTGTTTTCCATGGGTGATGAGTTGCTTTTTTTTATTATTTTTTCTCTCTAAAAGAGGCATTCACTTTCGTGTCAGATTTTAATGAATAGTTGACCAGCTGCAACTGGGCTCTTCATGACACAATCTTTAATGTAGTGTCTCAAATTGTTTTTGCCACTTTTTTAAGGTTTGGAGGAATGTTAACTTGAAGCCTTCATGTCTTATATGTACTTGCATTCTTTCATCTGGTCAAGTCATTAATGCATGTAATACTAGAGTCTATTTTCATGTCCTTAGTGTATCACCTCTACTTGCTTTCTTTTGATTGCTAACATGATGGGTACTGTATGAAGGTGGAAATGAATATGTTCACTGTTTTCACAGTCTTATTATCTGAAAGTATGACCTCTCCAATCTTTTACTTTCCATGAAACTTATTGCAATTTTGGTTTTCAGCATGAAGGAAGTGTGGTAACACATGTTTGACAATGCAATCTAATTCCGGAGTATTTTGATAAAAAGAAAAAATGAGCAGTATGCAGTGTCATCAGTCTTTTATGTGCATGTTAGCTTAGTCGCTATATAACTTCCTAAAGGAGCTGATAACATTAACTTTCGTGCCGTTGTTTTATAATGTATCTATTCCATCCTGATAGTGCATTATTTCTATTTCGAGTGTAAAAGTCTGTGTTAAGGGAATGTTGCAATAATAAAAGAAAATGGAACTTGATGGCTTGTTTACATTCTCTTTTTCCATCATTGTCAGTGCATGGTATCAACCTTGAAAACTCAGTACAGTCTCAGTAGTTCTCAATGTGCACTAATAAAGAGAAAACAACTCAAATGATATAACAAGAGCACGATGCCTGCCCTTTCCCCAACTTGCAGTCAAAGAACACATCCACCTCCTCAACTCTATCCTCTATGTCAGTCACAAACTACTGAATAAAAACCCCTTGATCCACCCTAGTTAATGGCACCAGGCAACTGTTGACCAATCACCCTGACAGTTTTATAGATAATAACAAAGAAATATGTGTTAGTATGCCATTGGGGTGAGGTATGTTGAACAGGGAATAAGTTTCACCATAAGTATGCAAAATCGATAGTATTTTGATCAGAGAGTTTCATTTTGCTAGTCTCAGTAATTCGTATATATGGACAAACAACGTGCCTTTCCAGATCACCAAGAAAATCACCACTAACACAAGAAAAAGAAGGAAACAATTTGGAGCCACCCACTTTGATGACTGTTGTTGACAAAATATCTTGTACACGTCGTATTAGTGCAGAAAGACAGTTTTATGCAGTGTTTTCCTGTCATTGAAACGACTGGTCATGCAGTTGTGTTATGCTTGCTTCATAACTCTCAGCCTTAAACGACTTTGTGCAAGAGAAAATGGCGGCCGCATTCGCGAGTTGCATTACTTTTGGTCTATAAACGTTTTGTGAACTGCCGTCTAAGCCTACTAAGCCTACTTTGATCATTACGGATTATGATTCGCAATCACTCAGCGGTAATATGTGGTGAATATCATTAACTTATTCAACTCAGAAAGTGGATTTTGGTCAGTTTTTGTACTTGTTTCGTCGTTGGCATCATATCGTGTTTGTGGAATTCGAAAGGCCTCCTATCAAATTAGTTCGATATTTCTCGAATGTCATTCCATCTACACTAGTGGTATTATATGTATTCCGTTGAATGGGAGCTTCTTGGTAAGAAAAAATACTTTTACAACAACATTTCCGTGTGCAAAATGTAGTCCTTATCTACAGTGTAAGACCGGCCAAATTCAAATTTAACGAGATGCACAGATGTTAAAAAATTTCGAGGTCACGAGGTCAGATCTCCTACTGTATGATACCTTGTTTCGAGGCTATACACAGTAGCACTGTATTGCTAGAACGTTCTAAATAATCTGGCGCAGGAGCAATCATAGGTGGTTGCGAACTTCCTAACCTTATTTTCTAGTTATTTTTTGTGTGTTGATGCACAGGGAAGGCATGACCGTTTACAGAATTCTAGGAGCTGTCATGTGCCGCTATTGTCCAATAGAATCGCGAGAAACTTGCGATTTCTTGTAGATATGACGATTTCATCCAATGAGATTGCGAGAAACTGACAAATGACGATTTAATTCGACATACGTCAATTTCTAGGCTTATGGCACGCTAGGCGCACCATAACCTTCAAGTAACGTATACACAGTACGTGGAACTACCCAGTGCACATGCTCATGGCTTCATGAGACGACCGTTGTCTTTAGCTGTGTGTATATTTGCATGTAAAATGACTGTGAAATACTTTGTAAGCCAAGAGTTTGTAATGGCTGCATGCTTAGAAGTGACTTTTGGACTTCTGGCTTGATGCCTCATTTACTTGCATATCTGCATAAGGCTATAAGCAATCATGCAAAACAATATCCTTAACAGGAAATTGACTGACTGGTGGCCCGCTCATATGGGGTGATATATGTATGACAGAATGGTACGCAGTAGTTGCAACTTCCTGATCGTTAGAACTCATTTGTGTACGTTTCATCGTGTTGAATGGTTACACAGTCCCGTGCATATGGCCTGTGGGAATTTAACAATATAAGTTCCATGATCTAATACACATTTGGATGATACGTAGTCAAGTTGTTTTTAAATCAGGGTTCCACTGACAAGTCGCGGTGCTTCTGAAATGAAAGAGAATCATTTTTCACAGACATTGCTGACTTAAGCAGAGACTTCTCTGGTTAAGAAAGATTTCCGAGTTGCCTCAAGCGTGGGTGTCAATCTGTGGGGGACACGGTATCAAATGAGAATAATGTCGCCCCCAGTTGCTGCATACGCACATTTACTTCCCTTTGAGTTCAAGTTCCCTGGTAGATATGTACATTATCAGGTTTCAATATGAGCTTTCGCCAGAATTCACATTAAAAAAAGACCTTTGCACAGGGAAAATTAGGTTACTTTCTGATTGTATTTTTTTCACATAGTGTTGAGAGGTTACTTTTGCTGTGGTACTGGCCGATGAGAGGAGGGAGGGGGTGGGGACAGCGAAGGACTAATGCTTTAAAATGTCTACAGAACGTCATGTGCACAAAAGCTAAAACTGACTTAGTTTTATTTTGACGGGTATAAAAGACTGAAAAGCAGATAACCATGTTCCTTTCTTTGCCAAAGGCGTTTGAGCTGGGGATATAGGTACTTTAATTAGCCCCAGGTTAAAAATATGTGTGCGTTTGGTGGTACATAGAAGGGGTAGGCTAGGTCTACCTGTAATCATAACGCCCGACCTCGACATGCACAGTGCCGACCGCAATTTGTGTTGCTGCGTTTCATATAGCAACTACAAAATCTTCTGTATACTTTAAAATAGTTGAGTACGTATGACTCGCAGGCCCATAGCCAAGGAGGGTCGAAGCGTTCGAACGACCCACCCCAACTTGAGTAAGGTCCATTTTTCCAGCCCTGTGTTTGAAGGGTCAGCTATGAAATATTTTTTATCTTGACATACTGAGGCCGAATTTCCGTTTACTTTTAGCAGGAAGATAAAACCCTTCCATTAATGTCATAAAATGTATCCAGGCCCAAACTGACCACAATATCTCATCACCACATACATATACTATGTGGAGTGATGAGATAATAAGCTAAAAAATGCGCATGCATGGTTTTGTCATTGTGGTCGTGGATATCATTGAACTAGATACAAAATAAAGCCGAGGATACAATGCCACGACAACATGCGACACGACGGCGACCACCCACCGCGTCTGCTGTGGTCGTGGCGATGTGACCATTTCCACGACTAGAGTTCAGTTGTGTCGTAAGCCGTCGCCGGGTCTGATTAAATATATTCAATTGTAGTCGGGTGCAGTCGGTACATTTTAAGCCCTGTTCAAACCGCAACGACTGCCAAAGAGTGTCTACTTAGGCGCGTAGCCAAGGAGGGGGGCGAAACGTTGGCGACCCCCCCCCCCCCTTGGCCATGTGGTATTTTTTTAGGAATTCGCCAGAAATACCCAGGAGCACAAGCATAGCCAACGAAAGGAGGGCAAATAGGGCGACCCTGCTTGATCTCGTTTTCGATTTTTTTTCTCGCGATATCGCTAAATAGTAATTCCCTCAATTAATGCGGCAGGCCTACCAAGGCAGGGGTGGAATGCAGGGTTGGGAGCATGTATGTATTCATGTAAAACACCCAGGAAGGTCCGTTTTCTACTATCTGAGTGGTTTGTAGAGCCTAAATGTTTCTTTGAATGATCATCTCGGCATCATTTTCTACAGACTAATTGTTTTCTCAGTCATTGAGAAATTGTAGACATGAGATCTGTATTTAAAGGCTAGGTTCGTGCAAGTGAAAAGACTTGGGAAGGGCTATTTCCGACCATCTGGGGGTTTGTAAAACTCAAAATTTTCTTCTACACTCCGCGCCAACCGATGGTGGCACTCCGCTTAGATAGTCCTCACGAATCCTCACCCCTCTTGACATATTCCTGCCTACGTCGCTGTGTCTACTTTTTATGTAAATTGTCTCCTACAGAAGGTCTTTTTTTAGTCCTCTAGAATGCCCCAGATTGAGGGGCAAATTTCAAAAATTCCGGGAAAATGTACCCGGACCCCTAGCAGCTGCATCCTTACGGCACGCGCCAGTCGCTTCCGTATTTGGAAAAAGGTCCACATCTTGGAAAAAGACCCACCCCTCCACATGGGCTGACTACGGGCTTGACTCGTTACAAACTGCAAGGTACAGAAATACCAGTAGTAAAGCCGAACTGATTTAGTGAGTTTTTCGTTCGTTTTCTATACATTGTGCAATGGGGAGTTTCCATTGTAACTATTTAAAGCAAAATATGTTCCTTGTATGAGATATGTGTATAACCAGTGAGTGTAACTTGAACAGGCTATTCTGTGTGAAGGTGTGGCCTCTTTTGACTATACAAATTGTGTGGTTACCTACCATGCGGCATACTTCGTATCTGTACCAAACCGTAGTTCACAAACATTTGTCATAATATTCACTACAATCCGCTATTCCGCTGTACAGTAACACCATAGTTGTAAAAATGGCCGAAGGCGGTACCCAAGATTTGAAAGAGTTGTTAAAAGGGATCAGTGAGAACATTTTGGATCACATTTCTTCTGAAGAAACTGATGATGAAGGTGTGAAAACACAAGTTGAAGAGCTGAGGGATATCTACAATAACCATCTTAAACTTAAGGAGGGGGACGAGAATTATCGCAGACCTGAATTCAATAATCTGGTGACGCGATTAGCTTATACTTTTTCATACTACGTACGTCACGTTCATGTACTGCGTGATTCTCTTCGGACAAGTATACGTAACCTAAATGATGAAGAGATGAGAAGGGTCATTTTGGATAGTTTGAAAAGTATAAATCTCCTGTGTGCGATTGGTGGAGGCCCTAACACGGATTCAGTTGGACTGCGACTATTCCTCAAAGATAGTAACTTAGATTTCCCGAAAGAAGTACGCGTATTGGACAAGTTTGTTGAGTGGGAGAAGACTTGGTCTACTTTGCAAGAGAAAATACCGACAGAATGCAGACACGAAGCAAAGTATATTCAGTTTGATCTTCTTGCTGATGGTGCCATTGCGACTGATGGTCCCAATCCACTTTCTGTTATCAGGGACGCTGATCTCATAACAATGATTAAATCGCTCTCCGACGTTGCTTCCGACACAGGTGAGTTACAGTTACTGTATTTCCTTACCGTACATTAACAAGAAAATCAAAGGCCGAGTGATTCCTTGCATCTAATAAACTGATAGAAATGCAACAGGCTAATCACAGACTGTCCGAAGTCAGTGGCCAGTCGTATATATTTCCTCAATCTACACTGGCTTTCAATAACAAGCAAGCCCCATAAGGGCACTATAGGCCTATGGTTCTTTACATAAATATTATCTTTATACTGTAGTCCTTTAGTCTTTAACAAAAGGTTTGGGCCCCACTTCGTCCATAACAAGAAACCAAAGCCACCCTACTACTCTAAAAAGCCCCACGTTGAAACATATAATCTGTAGAAAAACTATCACTTTGCACAATGTGTTGCTACTTGAGAGGGGGTTACAGCGCTAATCATAGGTTAAATCATTTAGAAATAAAACGAAGTCCTTCAAAGTTGACCCCCATTTTGAGCCCCCAGTTCCTAGACGGAGAAGGATATAACCCTGTCACTCTCTGAGGATTTAAAATTGTATTTTCCCTTTACGCCTGTGGAGTTTGAGGGCCATCGGCATCAGAGTTTTGCCATGGGGAGGAGGCAAAGTGAGACCCTCCCATTGCATTACGGACATTTGTTTTTGATAATTGGTTTACGTACAAAGTCAATGGGGATGAGATTGGCAAAGTTGACCCCCATTTTGAGCTCCCAGTTCCCAGTTCCCAGACGGAGAAGGATCTAACCCTGTTACTCGCTGGGGATTTAAAAGTGTGTTTTTTTTTTTTGTTGACGCCTGTGGAGTTTGAGGGCCATCGGAATCAGCGTTTTGCCATGGGGAGGGGGTAAAGTGAGACCCTCCCATTGCACAACAAATTAACTTGACTTGCTGCACGAAACAACATATACCATATGATTTTGAACTCAGTGCGGATTTGAATACCTTATACGTCAGCGCTATAGCCTCTTCTGTGCTACTTTGCCAATTTCTAACACGCATGCACACGCACGCACACACACCCATGCAAACTTAACTGCATAGGTTCTTTTGCCAACGCAAGAAACCAAAAAGGAGTAAGAAGAAAAGCCTCATAGTTCCGTACCACAGTGGTTTCATGTACAGTGGCCTTATCTCAGATAAAGATGTCTCTGGGAATGGGAGGAGCATGCCAATTGTCTTCCCTCAGAGGTTGGGTGTTCACCACTTCATATTGTAGGAACTAACTAAACTTGCAGTGCAGGCAAGTACATCGATGCCCAGTGGGAATGTGGACGTGTACGTTGCACCCCTGGTTGTAGTGATCTGTCCAGTGACACATACGGCCTAGGCTACAATATTTGTACATCGCAAGTGAGAGTGATTACCTGTTACAGAAACAAAATAGGCCTCGCTAACAACGGCATCGAGAGATACATATGGCTACGGTAGCGCAACTCGAAACACTGACGCAGTAAAAAACACATACACACACACACACTCTAAGTTAATGCACTGTTAAAAACGTAATTTGTAAAATGTAAATTTACAGAAAATAAAATAAACAAATACAAAAGGATTACAGAAATTTTCTCATAATTATTTTCCAGACAATTTCTGTAATTCTTATTTGTTTCTTTGTTTTATTTTCTGTAAATTGACAGACATTTTTTTACAGTGTGCCTGCATTTGGTGACTGCCCTATGTTACGACATCCCTACAGTCAGAAAAACGTAAAGTAAAATAAGAACTCCATAACTTTTTGGTAAAATTTTACACACAGTTAATGTAAGTCTTACATTATGATATAACAATTTTACTAAAATTATGTAAAATTTACCAAAATTATGTAAAATCTACAGATACTGCTACATTAATTTTTCATAAAATTTATGTAGTTCTTATTTTACATATTTTAAGTAAATAATTCTCTGAGTGTAGTTTCCGACACCCCTATGTTCCGACACACTTATATTCTGACAAAAGCGACTTCGTAAGACCCTCCTGTTCCCTTGAACAAACGAGCTATCGGTCTCCCCCCCCCCCCCCCCCTCCAACTTAAGTCAATGGTATCTCAATCATCTCGATTGCATGAGCTCTCTCCGGCCTTTAGTGCACACATTTACAAGTTAACAAATAACGCATTGTACTAAATGCCATCATATTCCATGCTGTTTAGTGAAACTGTTGACACTAAAGTCGCATTAAACATGTGTTGAAACTTAAGGAAGCCCTGGTAATACAATCAATGCACCCGAGCATCATAGCCGGCCCCCAAATGGTGTTTGATGTTATGGACGTGTAGCAACATATGAGTGTCGGAACATATCCGGTGTCGGACTATAGGCTTGTAAACGTGCATTTTTGTTGCCTACATGCTCAGCTTACAACCGTGACAGGAAAAATACTAGGCCCTATACCCTCCGGTGTAGCGTGCTGGCCGTAAAGACTTTTTTGCTCTCACTTGCCGACTTAAAATAACAAGTAGAACGGAAGAACATCATGGTGGCACTGTCATGGCTCGCTTATGTATTATACATATGCGATATCAGTAGTTCAGTACGCGTACGACTACGAGGAAACCTGCATAACTTATGAATCCAGTGCACGTGTCACTCTGAGCTGTCACTTTGAAAATACAATCCTCGACAAAAATACATCGTCCCCCGCTCCCGTTTCAATGTTGAAATGTGGATATCGTTTGGTAGGGACAACATTGAATGAGTGAATGTGTCCTGTGCACACTGATTCTCAGTGTAGCCAACATTGAGAAGGGGAGAGGGTTACTTGTCTCAACCATGAGAAATTCCAAATTAAACAATTTCAACATTTATTGGGGGCGGGTAGGTAACGTGACATGTGTTTTTGTGTGTTTGATTGCTTGAACTTAAGAACACAGCTATTAAAACATACCAATATACGGTAGTGTAGAGAAGCGTCCAAACTTTGTTAAACAACTTTGAGAGTCGTGATAGGAACTTCTCTGTAACCTGTAATTGAATTGTATTATTATCAACGTACAGGGCTACCAGTCATTGGTTTATGCCGATAATTGTAGGTAAATGTGTTCACGGGTTTGATGATAGTATCAGATGATATTGTATACTGTGTATATACCACATATTCATGCTATTGAGTTCTTTGTATAAACCGAGACGGTCTCATGAAATTCCAACAACGAGAAATCGAATAGAGCATAATTGTATTTGAGAGTGTGTTTGGTAAGTGTGCCGTGTTTGACTGATCCAACCAGTTTTTATCTTTATTCAAGTTATTTCAATAAGTGCAGTTAATTGTTGGGTAAATCTCTGTTGTTACACTCATTCATGTTTGTAACCTGTTGCAAACACAGTCGACATGGCTGGTGCAACTCTGGTAAGCACCGCATAGAATAGAGAGCGCATAGCAACCATTTTGCCCACTCTCTTAATGCGTTGCATGAGAAAAGGTGTCAAGAAATGACGAAATTATGAATGGAATAGTTATTTGGCCATGAAGAACGACATTTAGTTTCAGTTGACTATTACGCATTTACGCATTATGTTATCGGAATAAAACTCAGACAAACGCAGTGGCCGATCGAGTTACGGCAACGCACCAAACCGAGTGTTTGCGTGTGGACGGTCATTTGGGTGCCGAGATTGCACGGTAAGCGTTGGTGCGTTCTCGCGCACATACTTTTATGTCCGTAATGGTTTCTCGCAGGTAGTGGTGGATATGGCCTAGATTCCGTGCAACAATTCCTCTCTTAGCTCCGCAAAAGAAACCCTTTCTTTCCTTGGGAAAATGTGTGGAGTCTAGTTTTAAACAAACTCCTAGACAACAAACTACAAGATTTTCAGTAATACACAGGTGATAAGATCGCTCGCTGGGTAATGGGAAAGGTATTTTTCCTAGGGAGAACAGTAAAGCGTTCCAAACTATCAATCATTTATTTTGGGAATGTCCCAACAGTAACCGGTTTGTCATGGGCAAAAGTTATATACAGTCGTTTGTCAAATGGCAAAGTCGATTTTAATTCAGACTTTTTGATTCCTTGCCGAAGGCTCAAGATATCTATGCGATGGTGATGTCGGGGGTGTGCGTGGGTGGGTGGGGGTGTGTGTGTGTAACGATTTGTTTGTAGACACGATATCTCAAGAAGGGTAATTCCGAGGGATCTTATACTTGGTATACGGGTTGGCCATACTGATTACATGATCACTATTGTTTTGAGTGGAGGTCAAAGGTCATTTGAGGTCACCAGAGGTCACAATGCAAAAACCTTGTAAACACAATATCTCAAGAATGGTGACTGTGACTGATGTCATGCTTTGTGTGTGGGTTGGTCATATTCAGTAGATGATACCTATTGTTTTTGATTGGGGTCAAAGGTGCTTTGAGGTCACCAGAGGTCAAAGTGCAAAAACTTTTAAAACACCATATCTCTCGAAGGGTAACTGTGACTCAGATCATACTTGGTGTGTGGGTTGGCCATATTAAGTACATGATCCCTATTGTTTGTGGTCGAGGTCAAAGGTCATTTGAGGTCACCAGAGTTCAAACTGTAAAAAAAACTTGTAAACACAATATCTTCAGAAGGGTAACCATGACTTATGTAATACTTGGTGTACGGGTTGGTAATAATGAGCAAAAGATCCTTATTGTTTTTGGTTGAGGTCAAAGGTCATTTGATGTCACCAGACGTCAAACTGTAAAAATGTGTAAACACAATATATCTAGAAGTCTAACCTCGACTGATTTCATACTTGATGTGTGGCTTGTGTATACTGAGTAGAAGACTCCTTTTGCTTTTGGTGGAGGTCAAAGGTCATTTGAGGTAACCTGAGGTCAAACTGTGAAACCTTGCAAACGCAATATCTCCAGAAGGGTGATATTGCATATGTTATACGTGATATGTGGGTTGGTCATACTGGGTAGGTGATCCCTATTGCTTTTGATGGAAGTCAAATGTCATTGGAGGACACTAAAAAAGGTCGTTTTGGGCTAAAGGCTTATTTATGTGGTGTTTCAAGAACAATAGCTGTAGTTGATCTCATACTTGTCATGTGGATAATTCATGTTTGTTATTATATAACCATGTCACGAGGAATCACAAATCCTTTTGGCTTTCTATTTTTCTTTACCAACACAATCTGCAAAGTAGTCTTAAATGGAATTTGGTTTGTCTTTGGCCTTTGTAAATGTATTGTGTGGAAGTCCAAATATACTCACATGGTTGAAGGTCATACTAAAACAGGACAGCAGGTACAACAAGCCGTTATTAAAGAAATATAATTTCTGGTATGTGTAGACTTCAATCGACTTTCTTCGTCAAAGTTCCTTGACATATGGAGAAAAGGTAATTCTTTCGTTAAGATTGTAAATAGTATCATTGTGATTAAACTCTTTATTCCTTTCTTTCCTTAAAGGGGAAATCAGGGTTTATTTTCACAATTTATTTCACTACCACAATCCTCCACCGGTATCGTACAATGAGTTATAACTAACAAATATGATCAAGATTATCTCAAAACATGTAGACAATTTCGAGAAACGAGTCAAATTCGCAAAAAATCGGTGAAGAACTCCGAAAGTCTGTAACATCCATATTCATCGAATCAAATATGAATATTCAATACTATTGCCTTATCAAGGTATGAGGAGGCCGTGTGGCTGAACATTTTCATACGGAGCCTACGTGTGGTGTATCTATCATCGACTATCGCTAAAACTTGTTTACTTAGCATTGCGCAATGCACGAACAGCATGGGAACCGTAAACATTTGGTTATGTTTATTCATATAACGTCATCATAGTCTAACGCTGTGATTGGTCATCGTATAGAGAGGGCTGTCTTGTCTTGTACATGAACGTTTATTTCATGTACCCGACAAATATTAAGAGTTCTCATTCAACAGTAATTAAAGCAATAATTACCATTTCTTCTACCTTTAAACACCTCCCCAGCGTCTCTATATTTCGGTTAACAACCACTTTATAAAGAAAAAGCAACTAAAGATGAATTTTCTCAGTGAAACCCTGTTTTCCCCTTTAATTGTATTGTCTAATTATGTAACTTTGGTTGAGAACCAATAGACGGAGGAAACAACCTAAAAAAGGGCAATCGAGAGAGCTCGTTGATTGGCCGGGTCGAGTTCGAGGCCAGAGGTGGGCTACAGTAGCTGACTTGCAATTGAGACCTCCAGTCATTGCGACGGGTCGATTAGCTTCGACCGGTGTGAGTTGACGTTCAACGTTCAGTGATACCATGGCCTCAAAAGGGGGCGTGTCACTGTCTCGCTTTGTTCTTTTACTTTTTGATTTTCATACGAATGAATGGCATATCCACCACCAAGATCTTTTGTTCATCTGATCAAATAACGAAAGTCGTCCTACTTCGGCTACGTGCATCTATCAACCGCGACGTATTGCTCTCCGTTCCACTGCAGCCCATTTAAACTTGGAAATAATTTCACATAATTTTCGCTCCAAAGGCCGAAGTCTTGGGAAAGAAGCATTGCAACAAAAGGTTTAGGACTGCAAATGTTTAAGAAAAATGGGGAGAAGAGGCATTAGACTTTACACAATAAAAAAGTGCAACCAATGAAGTTTCGATTTCTCGAATAAATTTGCTATTGTCTGGCTCTCTAATCATGAAGGAGGATAGACAGGACTTTGAATTTTTCGACATTAACTAAATTATTGAAGCGGAGGATGCAAAAAAAAAAAAAGAGAAAAAGGAGGAAGGAAGAAATGTAACATGAACTCTCAACATAAATAAATATCTACGTAAATGTACATCGATATGACAGAAATGATGGGTACTTTTAATACAAACGCACAAAACTCAGACAAATTCGTTGATCTCCCATCATGAATACTCCTAGACAATTTCAGTTCTTAACGTAAATTCAGGAGAGAGATTTGAGGGAAAATTGTTCCTTTCTCTGTAAGGTGCATGAGAATAGTATTAATTGTGTCCTTAACTTCTCAAGATTTTCGGATTTACATAGTTTGAATTTAGACTATAAACATAAGGAGTATATGTACATACGTTTTATTTCCTTTGATTCGTTTGCTTATACTTGTTTGCTAGCTGGATAATCATAATAAACAGTCAGTGGTATTTCGACCGGTACTCAGTGCTACACACTGTGATAAAATTCAAAGGATTTTGCAAACATGGTAAAATGAAGATTAGCACTTACTAAAATAAATTAATACAAATATCTGCGTCAATGATCATTTTCACTGTGAATTCGCACATTACGTGTGTGCACGAAAAGGTTTAACGTAAATACTTGAGGAAATATACGGTAATGTGTAACGTAATCTACAATGAGAAAAAAAAAACATAACTAGCTGAGTTAATCCCAATCGAAGCTATGATCTTCGATTAATTAAATGAAATTGTCTCCTGGAAATGTGAGCATTTTAATGTCCTGATCAGCAGAAGCATGAGGGCTCTGAAGGCTTTTGTGATCTGTATGATATATGTTGCTAAGTAAAATTGGATTTTTAAGATACCAGTTTTTTAAAAGATTTCGTTTTAAAGAGGTCTACGGCGGATGGGAAGGCTCATAGGCACAATAAAAAAATCGTTATTCCTACTCTTTTCTTCGTTTTTTTACTTTATTCCTTGTTTTTCTGACTTTTTTCTGACTTTTTCTAGCACTTTTTTATTTCTCTGAGTTTTGTTTTCCTTTTTGGTTTCGATGATAATCGTAACCTTTGTAATCATGCACACGTGTGCGTGTGTATGCGTGTGAGTGTTTGTGTGTGTGTATGTACAGGTATGTTTGTGACGCCCTACCTTGTAAACACGATATCCCAAGAAGAGAAGCTTTGACAGATCTCATATGTGGTATGAATGTGTACCGCATTAAGTAAAAGAACATTATTGTTTTTGGTGGAGGTCAAAGGTCATTTGGGGTAAACAGGGGTCAAATTGTAAAAAAAAACTTGTAATCACGATATCTCAAGAAAGGAAGCTTGTAGAGATCTCACATTTGGTATGTAGGTGTACCACATTGAGTAGAAGAACAATATTGTTTTTGTGGAGGTCAAAGGTCATTGTGGGTCAACAACAGGGGTCAAATTGTGAAAACCTTGTAAAAACGATATCTCAAGAAAGGAAGCTTGTAGAGATCTCATATTTGGTATGTTGGTGTACCACATTCAGTAAAAGAAAGATATTGTTTTTGGTTTAGGTCAAAGGTCATTAAGGGTCAACAGGGGTCAAATTGTGAAAACCTTGAAATCACGATATCTCAAGATCGGAAGCTTGTAGAGATCTCATATTTGGTATGTAGGTGTACCACTTCGAGTAGAGGAACCCTATTGTTTTTGGCGGAGGTCAAAGGTCATTTGGGGTCAACAGAGGTCAAATTTTGAAAACCTTGATAACACGATATCTTAAAAAGGGAAGCTTGAACAGATGTCATATGAAGTGTGTAGGTGCATCTTATTGAGTACTCGAACGCCATTATTTTAATGGAACTCAACAAGACTTGGGACCTTTTCTGTAGCCTAACATATAAACATACACACTGTGATAGAGCCTATCCAATACATGTATTTGTAACTGTTGTGCCTTGCACTTGCAGAAGAGGAACAGACTAGACTAAGATTTTGAAGTAAACTTCGATCCAAGTTGCTTGAAAATGTGCTTTATGTTGCCTGATATATTGCATATATTACATCAGGAACAGGATGGCATATTTTACACACTTAAAAGTTGTGTGGAGAATATTTCACCATATATAACAGTGTTACGACAAACCAACAACTCAAAACTCAAGAAATTTGAGACCAAGCTCAATCATATTGGCTCATAATCACAGGCAATAGGTTGAAATAACTCTCATATTTCATATAAAGCATACGTAGCTTATTGTGACACATACTAATGCTATTATATCAGATTCAGAAAAAAAAAATTTAAACAGATCATCGAAACCACAATGCATTTCTGCATTCTGGTTATCACTTGTTTTGTTTTCCTGACATTTTTTCGTTATCACAACTTTTTTCGTTTCTCTGACTTTATTCCTTATTTTGTTACTTTTTGAAGCTACGCACTGACGTAATTTATGATAAGTCTACACCAAAGTCAAATACACAGCAGCTATATAAATGCGCTGATTAACTTTAATACGTTGTTTCAATTCACGCTGATTTAAACAACAGTACTTCCAAATTGGCGTCAGTGAGAGGCTTAAAAAAAAAACTCAGCAAAACGAAAAAGTCGCAATAACGAAAAACAAAACCAGAAAAAAAAAACAAGCTCCGAAAAAGGAAAAGGCAACAGAAAGATGAATATAATCAGAAAAACAAGGAAGGTCAGAAAAAGAAAAATCGGAATAACTAAAGAAAGTCAGAGAAACGAAAATAAATCTTAGAGAAAAGAAGAAAGAGACTTAGTCAGAAAAACAATCTTTTGTTTGTTTTTCCTATGGCTCTATCCAGCCTCCATACCTGCTGAAAAATTCCAATATCTTTTATTCATACGGAGTTTTACTGTTTTAATGCCAATCTCGTTGCTTTTCAAAGTAGTTACTGTCATTCTCCTTCATTGAAAAGTGTAGTTCGTCCATGTATAACATGGCGTGTACATTTAAAAATAAAAGTTAAGATCAAACATTTTCTTACCCTTTTGGTTTTTCAGTACACACGCAATCACTTTAATGAGCATAGCACATGACTAATGTCAAATATTGCTGACATGTTTCCTTGATGAGCATAGTATATTAACTATTGACAAACTTCACTGACATATCTTCCTTGGTGAGCATAGCATGTTAACTAATACCAAACATAGCTGGCACGTTTTCTTTGACGAGTATATAGCAGAAAGACTCATGTAAGATATGGCCAGCTCCTCCTAAATACAAAATACAATCTCATAATCACTGTACTTAGTGAGTGTTCTTAAGCTTTTGATTCTTAGTCTTCCAGTAATATCACTATCACCTTAAAACTTTGTCTTGTCTGTAGATGATAATTGCATTCATTGCATTGCATTGCAATGCATTTTTTTAAGGAACCAAAATCAACACGAGAATGAAAAGGCACAACCCCAAGTAGTATCACCTGGTTCGCCCAAAGTAGCACGAGTTTTAGGTCCCTTCCTTGATTCTTAAATGGCATATCATGTGAGATAAACTGATGATTGGCCTGTGTTTGTGATACTTGATTAAGGTTGTGAGCAATAAACCCATATCAATCGTCAATGTAGCACACTCAACCAGTAATGTAGTAAACACCCCGCTAATGAAGAAAAAATCAACAGCTTAGGTAGTAAAATCGCTCCCCGCAAATGTAGAACCACCCAACAGCAAAATGTAGTTCTAGATTTGCGGGGAGCGATTTCCATAACTACATTTGTTTTTGGGTAGTTCTTCACGTGCGGAGAGCTATTTTTACTACATAAGCTGTTGATTTTTTTTTTACCTTAACGGTGAGTTTACTACATTACCGGTTGAGTGTGCTACATCAGCGGTCGATACTACATTTGCTGGGATTTTCTACATTTGAGGTTGTAACAGGTGTCATACAAAAGAGGAAGTACTTCAAGTGCTGGAAGGTTACACCCCAGCTTTTCTAGCGTGGACATTCTTCTTTGCTAATCTTTAATTTCATTCTTCCAATATTGCTTCTTTCTTCCACGTCGCTTTTTTCTTTATTTTTGAAGCAACATTTACACAGCACCTTCAAATCTAGTCTGTTCATTTTTCCTTATTTTCGTTATTTTATTTTTGCAAACAAAGTCAAATCCCCACATGAGAGTTCATACGTGCATTTTCATACACTATCAGAAAACTGTTTGTAATATGTTGGTTTAATTTCTTCATGTTTGGTTATAAATATATGTATATTCCATAGTTTCAAATAAACTTTAATTTTTTGTAACTAGTTTTCCACAACGTCTTTCCTTGTTTGACAAAGTTTAAGTGGCGCAGCTACAAAAAAGTCATGTGCACGTGTGTTGACAAAAGTAAAAATGTTGGAGCACTCAGACTGAAACCAGAGTTACTGCTCTTTGTTGAAGTATGACCGCTTTCAAGTGTTCACATAAATGCTGATATAGAGTTTACAGGCTTTTACTTCCAATAGGCTATTATGAAATTTGGCAGCACATCATTTAGTAGCTACCCTACAACAGGATAAACTAAAGTGACGAATTTTGTTGCAATATAAACATCTTAGAGTTTTAACAAAAAGCCCAAGCTCCTCCCCCCCCCCCCTCATTAACATGCCTGGTATCAGGAGGACAGCCAGCTGATATGATACATAGTTATACTTCTCAAGAGGTGCCTACCCTAACTGTTATGGTATTTCTATCTATCACTTAATGTTCTATAATGTAGAAAAGGTCTCCTCGAGATATGATTTTAGCACATTATGGAAATTTTTTACAATACAGCATCTCTGGCAGACATTTTGAAAAGGGAAGCTGGACTTAGACAAAGCAGGGACATTGGGAATTGTTGGAATACTATCTATGTGGAGTGCCACCACAGTTTGGCACGGAAACAACCAGAAAATGTCAGGATAAAGTTAAACCCTATATCAACGGAAATTGCTCTTTACCATCTCCGTGAGCATACCTTGAACGGGTCCTGTCAGAATTTTTTCGGATGGAAAACTAAGTTTCTCCTAAGCACAACTGGATTTTTTTTTTCGGGGGGGGGGGGGAGCGGTTTTCACTCAACTCTTCGAAACCAGTGGCATCACAAGAGGTGTATGAAATGGCAGCCGAGAGACTCGATGTAAAATCAGGGGCATAGCTACAATTTTGTTTCTTAGTGAGCCTGGCACAGACTGTCATACATGTGTATAGATATAGATGGTTTGTCATTATGATACTCTGTTAACGGCGCCTTAAGTATGCTCATAAATTTTGGATCTAAGGCTAAGGATAGGGCCTCTTGTCCATCTTGGCTTTGGACACGCAGTGCCTCTGAACATCCTAAAGGTGTCACTAGCAGAGTACAGCTATGTCAAATCATCAACATTGTTCAAGATAAACTGTGGGAGAACAACTTTTTGCAGTTTTTCATAAAATGGGCCACAGGCCCATGACCTTGGATAAAAAATTCATGAACACCCTGAAGGCACCACTAGCAAAGCACTAATGTGGCAAAACCAATAACACTGGGCAAGAAAGAATAGTTTGCACAGTTTCATAAAGTGGGCCATAGGGCCCACATGGGACCTTGTATCAAAAATTTTTGAATACCTCAAATGGCCCAATACCTAGGAAAAATTATGTGCAAGTTTCAAACAAATCCCTGGAAGTATGTGCGAGGAGAGGCATTTTCAATTATTGTAGAGAGGATGCTCACGCATGAATCTGCTCCTAATAGGACGTCATACGACGTCGTACAGAAACAAAGATTATTCAGACTGGAGCTTCGAACTGTGCACTAAGTTATAACTTTCATTGCATAACATTGGATGAAGTCACAAGTACACTAAAGGCAGTTTTGGATATCAATTTGTCCAAGTATGTAGAAAAACAGTTTTTACTATTTAGTCTACACGTGAGGATCTCTTTAAAACAATAGGGATCATCTACACTATATGGCCATACATGTTTTATATGAAAATAATATAAACGATCCACACAAAAAGTATGACATCCATTGCAGTTAACATTCTTAAAGTATCATGCACAGGGGCGGCACCAATTCCCCCAGTCTGAGTCTGTGACCCCTCGGTCCCCCCCCCCCCACTCAGTTCCTGAAGTATAGTGTCCTTTCAGTTTTCAAGGTAAAATGATTCACAAATAATTTCCTCCCTGATCTAATCATTCCCAAACTTTTCGAAGTAAAACCAACCTGAGAGCTCTCTGTAAATTTATGCAAGCTATGTAAAACAATGTACACCTCCCTGGTCCAACCAGAGGCTTAAAAGCCTTACAGTTATCAGTGTTCGCAGGGATAGAGCACTTGCAATCGACTTGGAGAAAGTAGTTGATAGGTTTATCATAAAATATCCGAAGACGAGAATTACATTTAAAGAGAAGTTAGAACTAGCTAACAATAATGGAATGACATTGATCGAACATGAACCAATCCTTGTGACATTTACTTTTGAATATCTGCTTCTCAAGACCTGTTTTAACTCTTTTTTATGCTACTGGTATATTCAGTATATTCAATATCATATCAATTTTATGTTCTGATCTCTTCTACACACAACATTGTATCGTTTCCACTTGTGTCTGTTTGCAAAAAGGGATGATAAATAACACTTATATCTCATGTGGGATTGAAAACCTATTTACTTGCATACACCATATGTCATAAGGGCACTTTCCTCTGTTTTAATAAGATTAGTCTTATAGTGGTTTTGTACTCTGAATAATATGGTTAAGTACATAATGACGTGCTCCGTAAATTCTTGAATGGATACTACGTCAGCTTGTTACTACATTCATCTATCTGTTACATTGAATGTACAATCAAGATTAAGCATAAGTTACATAAGGTACTAGTTTTAATGTGTACACCTCTCAGTATCAAATACGTTTGTTTTCTGTAGTGTGTTAGCATTTACTTTCAATTTCTGTTGGAAGATCTTGAAAGTGTACCTACAGCAAGTCTACCGGATACAGATTTTGTCATTGATAAGTTTTCCTTTGGCTAGGAGCCTATGTGCTTAGGCTACTATTTGTTGTTTTGTTTTCATTATTTATTCCTTGTATAAATCGGCAGTGCTGGTTGTTTGATGCATGTTTGTTTTTTCTGATGTGTTAGGAGACATTTTCTTACTGCAGTTGTGAACACATCCCTCTAATACATTATGTACCACCTGATATGCTCGATATATAAACTTAGGTGTAACAGATACATATGTATATATCTATTACCTCTTAATATACTGTACATATTGCATCCACCTTTCTGTTTTAAAAAAAGTGTAAAAAGTGTCAAGAGATTGCTCATTAGGAGCTTTTAAACATATTGTCGCTTTCCAACTTTTCATGTTGTCAGCTAAGAAGAGTAATAGCCAAATAAGCTTAGCTTGCATTAAAATCATTTGGAATCTTTTTTCTATGATGCATTATTGACAGCATACACCTATCCTGAGACTTAAAGTGATTACGTGTGTACTGAAAAACCAAAAAGATAAAATTATGTTTGATCATAACTTTTTCTTCATTTTTAACTGTACACGTGAGATTGTACATGAATGGACTCTCCTCTTCACCAAGCTGAGTACACAGAACTCAATAAAACAATTCATAAGAAAACGTAGAAGCTTAAGAGAAAGTATATACTGTGTCATACAAGATGTCCTATAGCACAAATGACCACACACCATAAGTATAAAAAGTGCAAAAAGAAACGCAAATCATGACCAGTGTGAAAGACCTAAATCGTAACAAAATATCAGACAGTCACAGGATTAGCATTATGGTGAGGGACTTCGGCCTTCTGTAGCTCCCTTTAGTACACCATGCATGGTTCAGACCTGGCTTTCGTGCAGTTGACCATTTACGTACTTTAAGCCAAGTAATGCGGAAGTCAAAAAGTACAATTTGCCTCGGATTTGTGCATTATGAAAAAGTCTCCTATAGACGAGACCATCTATCTATTTTGTTGCCTTAAGAAAGGAAGGTGTCAGTCAATAGCGTATCAAAATTGCAAACGCTGTTTATAAGAATCCAACAGCAAGAATTCACTTACATGCCATTATCACAGACTCATTCACAATTATGAGAGGTGTCAGACAAGGAGACCCAGTTTCCCCTGAGCTTTTCACAGCCACATCGGAAGGGTCTTCAGGAATATTGACTACAGTGACACGGGGATATTAGTGAATGGCAAGCAGGTGCGCTTTTCTGATGATATTCTCGTCATGACCTATACTCATAGCAAGCGACAGGTAACAATACAAGACCTTGCAACAAAAAGTAGAAAAGATCTCAATATAAAGAAAACAAAGTAATCGCTAATACAAACCACAACTTTAAAGTAACAGGGCATGGAAACAAGCTTGAAAGGGTAGACCACTTCTTATACCTTGCCAAGAAAAGTACTTTCACCAATAAATCTGCTGATTCTTGTGAAAAAGTTAAGGTGAATCATCTCAGCTAGGTCAAATTTGGAGCACTGAGCCACATCTCTCATGCCACAACAGTTTCCATCTCCATAAAGAGGCATACTTAACCGATTCACCGTACCTGTCCTTTCGTATGATACCGAAACCTGGACTAAAACAAAACGCATGGAAAAGAGATTATGGGTGAAAGAAAGAGCGAAGGAAAGGATCATGATACTGTGGATGTGATAAAGCAAGGCAGAATTACAAATAAATATCTGAAGTTGACTTTCACTGTTCAAGATATAATCTTTACTATCAAATCAAAATTCAAGCTGGGAAGGTTTTTTAAAGAGAATGAAGGACAACAGATGGACAACAGCACTAACAGATTGAACATGCAGAATGGGGTCACTAGGAACAGGGGAGGCAGGATAGAACGTGATAAGATGAAATCACTGCTCACAAGGGCTCAGCTTGGCAGCACTAGATACTCTAGAATTAAGAGCTGGCCAACTTGTGAGTTCTTCCTTCTGCAGTGGAGTGAAACAGGTTGAAGAAAAAAATTAAAAGCTTCAGCATGCTCAACTACCCAAAACATCACCAAACATGAACAGTAAAGAAGACAAGAAGAACGTTTTACATCAGGAAGACACTAGCCAAAGTCTTGAGGGATATTAACGTATGTTACATGTACATTATCTAGTAAGCAAGGGCTTTCAATGATTCTTCGAGCTATACAATTTGTGCACATAGTCTGCCAAATATTTGAGACTGAAACGTTAGAAAAGTCCAATCTGAGATAACTGGCATGTACAAAGACATTTTTTTTCTTAAAATTATAGTCCAACAACTAGCATCTCTCTCTCCATCTCCCTCTCTTCTAAGGCCAAAATGCTCATCTTTTGATATTTTGACATTCAGTCCAATGGTACCAAGAACAACCACATACAACTATACACCCTCTGTCAACTGACATGAATAACACTACACATGGATAGAACAAGCTTTGAACTTTAAAAAATGAAATACTTATGCCTAGACCACATTTAATCCAGTGCCCAGCTGATTTGCCCGAATTCTAACCATTGGCTGGCGTTTACAGATCAGTCAAAAGTCGGCCAGAAATGTTTACACAATCCCATTGAAAAGGGATCTTCCCACGCTTTTTATAAGGCCCAGATAGTGGCTGGTCGGTGATTGGCCGATTTTTTTTTTAACAGTACTCGTCCGATACTCAAGGCCCGACTTTCATCTGATGCCCCTACGGCATTCATCAGCATACCGACAGATTTTTGAAGACCTGACAGTGTCCGGGCAGGCATCAGTAAGGGGCATAACAATTACCTTGCGAACCACAACCGGAATCAGATGAGCATGGGTTAGTGGGTACATGTGGGATACAATTACCGGTAGGAACTAGTCTGCACGACTCCATTTGCTTGCTTTTGAAGAAACGAGAAGTAAATGGTGCACATCCCTCCAAAGACATTAGAATTGTACTGAAAACTATTGCCTCTTGCTCGACTCAAGTACTTTACAACAGGTAGACGCTCTTTTCGTGACATCAGAAAAGAGGCAGTTGAAAGGAAGAGCCAAGCCCTGGAGGTGGCAGATGCGTACCTGGCTTATGAGACTACCATTTCCACAAGGAAATAAACTGTACCTGCTTCAAACAACTTTAACAGTGATGTTGATAGTGTTCAGTCTTGGCAACCACAAGCAAAAGACTGCCATTGCATCGTATAAGTTGTACATTTCGAATATGAAAGTTTAAAATGATAGGACTAAAGATGCTGGAAATGCTCTCAATACTCTCGTTAGGGTTACACCAATCTATTTCATGGAATAACTATCAGAAGCTCATTGGATATCTCTTAAAATGTAATGTCTAAAATGAAGTTAATAAAAGACTGTTTAGAGGAAATGAAAGGCATTACCAACAACTTTATATTCTCTCTTTTGACTATCGAGGCATCCATTCATAAATGAAATGTCTACAAGAAGATTATTAAAAAGAGAGCAATTAAAACCTGTAACTTACCTTAACAGAAATAAAACTGAACATAAACAAAATGTGTTTTGTTTTCATTATTGAATTTGGACTTTATTTGCTTTCTATCTGTTACTCGTTGAACTCTTCTGACCCACTTGTGACCCATCTCCAATGAGTCATCTAATTGCCGTGCATGGCCGGGTTGTCACCCCTACTGCAGACCGACACCCGGCAGAATTTAAGCCGATGTTGACACTGCGCAAGGGCGATATACCAGATGTCAGACGAGACATCGTCGGAACATCAGCCGATGAGTACGTGATGACTTTCCGTTTCGCGACTGCTGAATTGTAACTCCGAATTAAAATGAATCTGACGCCCTCCCATAGCAAACAATAAGTGACCCGATACCCCGTAGGAGGTCTGCAGGCACCCAGCTGAGAGAGCTTAAAAAGACAATGATATGCAACATCATCGTATATGTTTTCGTTTTTAGCGCATGATCGTATAAATTTAAATGGTCGTAAGTTGTCAGTACATCCTCGTATATTTTTACAAAATTTACATCACCATATAATCATCAAAACCCTTGGACAAAATCTTAATATATGTACCTATGAATAACCAAATATTCATGTTAGCAGAAATGTTTACTTTACTGTGACGCATACACAATACTTGACTAATGAAAGTGCACATGCCATTTCTTCTTTGACAATGGTACTATCACATCGTAGGATCATTCGTTCAAAAAATGTATACATGTATTCCTTAAATAACACCCAGCTAGCAGAATATCTACCCATCGGGGCTTGAACTGGGCACGGTGGCACATGCCTATATGTACCACATGGATCTCAGATGGCTGTCATGCGGGCAATACGGGCAACGTTCGCACCATTTTACCCAGATGGAACCCAGATGAGCCTCATGTGGGCTAAGTGGGTAGTTTAATTACAGTCTTTCATTTGATTTTGATTATTTTTTTCCACTTCATACATGTCCTAACATAAAATTGGTACAAATTCTGCACTAGGCTCAACCTGTTGAGTACGTTGCACCCTTTACACTAACTAGAATCAGTCTATAACGCTATATCTTGAATATCATTAATATTCACAATTATATTTTTCACTTCATCTCGATTTATAGGTTAAATGTAGTTAATGATTAAATTACTGTGTAATCTCATGGCTTAGTTAATTGTACGTATTATAGGAGTTTTTATGTACCTGGCATGTGCGCATAGTTCCATTCAATTATTTTTGTTGTTCTTGGTTAATAATGCAATGGGTTGTGATCCACATGAATAATTTGAATGAGTTTGCATATATACCCATTGAGTCCAACTTACTCATTTGCATTTTCAATCTCCTGCGAAAACAAGCAAGGTTTCGATCATTTTTGTCAGTGCCCGAAAAGTATTTTTTTAAAGAAGTAGCAGGTCGGGCTTTTTGGTTACAGATTGTGGTAGCGAGAAATCATTTTGCATTGGCCCGAAACAAATTTATGTAGAGTTGGAAAAGGCACACTATGTATACTTCTATACATTGCGGCCTACAGTACAGCTCAAACCTAATCAGGAACACGCCTTAACCATCAGCTAATTTGGGTGAGAGCATGGGCGATTTTTAATTCCACTGAGTGAAAGTCGCAGAATAAACAGGCGACTTGGCTACATATAATTATAAATACCTTAATTCATTATTTGTTTATTACATAAGTTCGTTTAATTGTTTTTTCTAGCAGGAGTTGTTGTTAATGATTGCATTCTGTAGTTTTAACCATATGTGATGTTACACACAGGAAAATTTTGAGTATTGGATTGTCAAGCTTTTTAATCGTTTTCTTGTAAGCTATCATTATCAAGCTATGGCCACCATTTGTTGTTTATCTTGTCAGAGAGTAGAAGACAGAAAATGTGACTGTCTGGAAATGTCTGTAACTTATGAACAGTATCTTTGTCTTTTGTTTGAATTCTAAATTCACGTTCCGGCTCTTCCCAAGAAGTGTTAAAATGGAACATATAGACAACCCAAATTCGTGCAGTCATACTTAACTTATTCACATGGACACGAACTTGGTTCAGACATACTCCCTCCTTTAATTATTATCGTCGCCGTTCAGCGCTCTGCCAAAAATTCTCTACAGTATATGAAAACACCCCTTGCAGTATTTGTATGGAACGCCTATCGTACAATTATTATTGACAGTGAGTGCATACCCTATTTTTCTATTGTATATGGGCAGTCTGTGCAGCTATGGGCAGTCATGAAAGCTGTTTGTCCCCTTCAGATGTTGTTTCTTCCTCCTCAATGCTTGACATGTTGCTACATCCCTGAGAGGAACGACATGTGTACTTTTGAAGCGTGTATGCACCATATATGTAAAATAAACATCAGAGGTCACTACCCGGTACGAAGACATACCTCATGTATCCAGCAATAAATATTTGTGTACTGGAAAGTCGAAAGCGTGGTGACATTACTGTAGGTAAAGAATGTATAACGCCCATGGATTGAAAATAATACGTATGTTTGAAAGTCCTCTTTGTGGTATTAGCTTAATCTTTCTTTTTTATTTGTCTTTTAGACAGAGCCACACAAAGAGTCCGTCAAATTCTGGCAGAAATGAAGACCGGTGCGTTGTTATTATTTATTGATAATAAGAACTGTCGGTGGAAAGAGGTATTCGATGGAGCTAGATACTTGGTAACTCATGAGACACTTGTGTTTGACGACGATGTACAGGTGGAAGATCTAAGCATGATAGCACTAGAATCCGATGATTTAAGGAGGCTATGCGATGCAATTGGTAATTATCCACTTTTGAGAGCTAATGAGAGTAAAAATGTAATGATGTTGATCAAGAAGAAATGAGTAATCTCACAGTTCTGGCAGTAAGATTTTGCAAACAATAATTGCTCAAGAAAATTTGAGACACATCACAAGTGAAACGTTTTGAATATGTTATTATTGCAGGTAGTGAGATTAAAAATATTCAGTTGGTATGACAACGTACAATGACCAAGTGAAGGATAAATACAGAACAACAAATTCACGAGTTTTTAAGTTGTTTTTAAATGCATATAGTTGCACTGTGTTGTTTACAGCGCTTAACGTGAGTCAGTGTAAGGGTTTAGCGTTCTTTATTAAGTTTGCAGATATTCTTAATTTGGTTAAAGTGCAGACGAATTTGGTTGTAAAAAGGTATCACAGAATTTACGTTAAATGTTTTTGGAAAGACGAAATTAGAGATAAATCCCTTTTTCCTTATGTCTTCAAAATACTGTACAAAACTAATTGCAGTGAACAAATAAAGCCATAAATGTCGACTTTTAAATATGTATAAAAGTCATTTGATAATACTCTCAGAAATCATATCCAAACCGTAAGTGTAAATTTGTTTGTTTAAAAGTGTAATAAGATCTGTATATTTTGTCTCGATGTTTTTGTTGGCCCTACGAAATTCAGACTATACAAGAAAGCATAGCAGTTAATCACTGTTACTTGAAATCACACAAAAAATGAAAATGGATATGAATATTAATGCAGTAAAAAAAGAAACTTACACAATGTTGTTTTAGAGTGGCTATGGCATATTCGAAGGGTGTGACTTTCATTCACAAATTTTGAACTCATACTCCAGCTTTAAAGCGAATAAAAGGTGAAAGTACGAAGACAGCTATTGGAAATTTATATTAATACGATCAAGTTTGCCAAGCATTTTGTCAGTGTTTAATGACTTTTTAAATTACAAAAAAAGGAGGAATATCATGAACATAATTAGTTTTCTGTAATCTCCTTTTCTTTGATTATTTATGAGGGACATTTTTGAGATGTCATGCATGAACGTCTGGGATGGAACATTCGTCATATCCTGTAACATGTTATTCCTTATTGTTTATGAGTGAAAGTATAATGACAGCTTTCAATAGCAGTAGGAAATTATTATGATGGATTTTGCAGTTTGTCTTATCATCAGATCACTTCAGAAAAAACGGTGGAGATATATCTGGATGTCATACCAAAATCTTTTAAATATTTTGTGAAAGATATATCTGCTTAGGGAAATATATTCGTGCCACTATAAAAAAGAGATACATTTCAACAGTATGTGTTTGGCGACAGCATGCATATCCACTTCGTAACCCCCCTCTCGACTTTTTTTTCTGTTGTTTGATGCTTTGTAGATTGTGGTTATTTTTTATGATTAATTTTTCATGATTAATTATAAAGCATTTTCATTTTGGACGTTAGTTTTTATGATCATTTGGTTACTTTCCTTAGACATACGTCTGGTAGAGAAAATTGTCGCTTTGGAGCCTGTTTTCTTTCTACAATTATTATCTTATCTAGAGCGTAGTAATATATAAGTTAACATACGACACGACACTCAGAAACAGTTTTGTATGTTTGTACCTATTGCTATATGATACCATACAATGAGATAATCCGTACTCAAGAATGGGACCGCAAGGGAATTGATTCCCTACCTCCATACGGTCATCAGTGTTTAGTTATTTCACGGCTATAGATTGAGACAGAGGTAAGATTGAGACAGACTTAGGTAACTATCTTTCAGAACGTTGAAACTGAAAAGTTCAGTATAAGTTTCTGCGTTCTAAAAAAAAAACAATTCATTCCGCTAACCTCTGTCGCAACGTATAGCCATTCAATAAATCAACACTGATAACCGTAGAGAGGTAGGGAATCTATCCACTTGAATCCTTCGTCTTTATCAGACTTATTTAAGTCAAAAACTTGCAAGAAGTCTCCAAATGCTTTTTATTAGTTAATGCACCGCTCCTTTATTCCGCAAGAAAGCAACTTCTAAATGAAACCCACTGCAAAATTTGACAGTAATACTGTTGGTTGGGATATACTGTAATTGACAGACATTTTTTACAGCAAAAGTCGAGGGGATTTAACAATAATTAACACTAAACAATTGAGTCGGTGACTCATGTCTCACAATAAGTTGCAGCGTCAACCAACAGCGGAAAGCGCTTTCTATCCAAGAAAATCGGCTGACTGTAACGTTTACAGGGGCTTACTGGAGCAGCCTGGGAATGGCGATTCTTCGCTATCAAGAGTGTAGGCGTGTTTTATACCGAAATTTTTGAGGAGCTCTCCTCGACAACGGAGCACTGTATTCTTAGCGCAATTGTTAGCCGTCCCTATGCTAACTTCCCCATAGAGAATGTGCAGTGCAATTATATAACACATACTTGTGATGTACATGTTACATTGTTATTGTAACATTGCTACATTGTTACATTGCTAATGTGTTGGGTTACGGATATTACGATAGATGATAAGGTATTATTTTCTTGAACACAGTGAACAATCTTGATGATTAGTCGGCTATGGTATCATTGTGTATGGTGTGTCATCCATGTTTCAGGCTTAAATGCCATATCCGTGATCGTTAGTGGTTGCATGAGGTGGAAAAAAGTCAAAAGGCGCTAATACTAGAATGCACCAATAAGTTCAATTAAGTTGAATTTGTTTCTTGAAATATTTGAGTTGAACAAACTCTTTTTGGTCTTTTCGTTTAATTTTACTCACTCACTCTTTGCGAGTACTTGTTGTTTGTCTGATTGCTTAGATTTGTTCATGTTTTAGTCTTTTATTGTGTAGTTTTAAACTGTTTATATTCTCCTATCTATATTTACTGTTAACAACACTTTCTTGAACAATTTTACTCAATGTCTCAATTTCATCAATTTGCTGTGTAGTATACTGGCTTGAATAAATGAAATAAATTCCAGTTTTATGTCGATATATTTCATTTGTAATGACCCAGTGGCAGCTGAACCGACGGCGACTTGGGATGCTCAGACCTCCATTAAAAAATAGGAAAACATCCACTACCTGCAGTGGAAGTTCGAAGTTGGGACTGTTTTTTTATTTTTTTTTTTGTAGCTCCAATGAACAATGTACTAATTAGTTATTGAGAAAACGGGACTAAACATGAAAATAAAAAGAGCGCTAAAGCTTCTCAGGGTCACGCAAACCCGTCGCCATGGTCTGTGTTATGTGGAGGCACTGGTTGAAGCGGTACCTTCAGGGTTAAGATTCTGATTTTTTAAAGCCAAAAGTTTCGAAGAAGTTGTGAGAGATTTGGGAGGTCAAAGTTAGGTATGGGGTTTTCGAGAATTCTGGTGGTTCTGGCGGTTTTTATTGGCATTGGGTCTTTATTCGGCTGTTCCATAAGTAGGCAATCCGCGGAGCCTTGTCCGTCGCAAATCACATCCCTATCGTTTTTGTATTTTAGTTCGACATCGATTATGATGCAGGTGCGAATCCACCAGGGGCCCACCAGGAACACTCCCCCACCCCCCTCTTCGATAACCAACCATTTATTTTACCGAAATGAGCAAATACATATGGAGAATATGCTTCTCAAATTCTAAAAAATCGCATAGCCATATATAAGCGATTCTAGAATTCAAATCTTCTTCGGGGAGAATCTTTAACCCACCCCCCTATCCACCCCCTTTCTCAAAATTCTGGATCCGTGATGTACTCCATACCCAAAGGGCGCTGAGTTGTACATTAAATCAGTGATTCTGATTGTTCGTTATGAATACAAGTGCTGAATATGCAAGTTGGTGCTTTAGTACATGCATGCAGTACACCTCGTATGCTTCGAACAGATACCTGCATCCGTGCATCAAAGGCATTCTCAGAAATGCATGCGTGTCAAAGTATCAGATCCTGATCGGATCCACACGGACCGTCAGTATGGATGCTTTGCAATACCACAAATAGTGTGCGTTTAGTTTTACGTCGTGATCAACACAGAGCGTAAACATCCCGAGATCTTGTACAATTACACTGTAGGCAAATATATACTGAGTGAAAGTATTACCAAAACATTGCCACCAGACATAATCGCTCAGTTCAAAACATGGTTGCATAGGTTGAAGTGTCAAATTCACGGAACGTCAAAGATGTTAAAGTCACGTTGATACCATGTACCACCAGTACCTAACACACTGTATTATGCGCTACAGAAACAGTGACCTTTGACGTTGACTCATCATGTCATCGGTCATGCGGACACTACAATACATACCCAGGTACCTACCCACCGTACCCATACGCACAAATACACACACACATATACATCAGGACATCGCTTCTAATCCCCTAACCCCACTCGGTAATCTTGGTTCATGCCATTTTTATACCATGAGGTAACCCCAAATAAGGGTTGCTGACCCACCAAGATTCAGCTGAATACCACCATCTGGTGTAATTTGGACTTCAGTATACTGAAACGTGTCCTTTTTTGTGACTTGAACCGCTTAACGGAGTACAATATCTCCTCCCTGTATGCTACCCATAGGGATGAGATAATAGGGATGAGAAAATGACGTACTAAATGTTCCCACAAAGGCATAACTGATCATGAGCAGTGCCATCGTTTGGGATGCGTTAGTAAAATCGTTTTACAGTTCCCTCCTACTAATTTGGATGGTGGTTGTCATGTCCCCTAAAATTAGTGATTTTAGACAGATTGTTCGGCACTGGTCTCGTGAAGCATCTCCGTTCACATAACGCAGAGCAATGATTTGATGAATATATATTTTCTGACTTTGTGTTTGTGTCTTACATATTGCGCCAGTCCGTTGCAGTAATCTGGTGCTACCCGCCGGACAGGATCAGCCTGGGAGGAACCTCAGGGGGAGGGGATTTGGTGGGAGACAATAGTATGATCTAGAACAGTGGTCCCCCAATTGGCCTTTTAGTAATACAAGGGGCGGTAAACGTGAGGGGAAACGTAGTAATGTAAATGCAAGGACACCCACCAAGGACCAAGAACCTGCCACCCCCTTCAAAAAGGACCCCGCCCCGACGTTTTAGGACAAATGTCCGTCCCATTTATTTTCGACGAAAGGTTTTATTTGTTTTCAGGGCGAGCTATGCCTTAATATAAACACCTGCTAATGATTTTGAGTTCATTTCGCTCATCTTTCTCTCTTTTGTCTCATTTGTTTCCATTTTATCCTTTGCTCTCATTTTCTCTCATTCGCCCTCATTTTCCTCTCAGTTGCCGCTCATTTTGCCCTTTTTATTTTCTCATTTGGTCTCTTTTTGTTTTTATTTGCGCTTCATTTTCTTCTAATTTTGTCCATTTTCTTACTTTTACTATCGTTCCATCTCATTTGTTCTCATTTCTCTCATTGTGTGTATTCTACTCCTTTCCTTTTTCTCGTATGAAGTGTGGCACAAGGCAACCTGAGCGTATTTACACCCACAATGAACAATTTTGTTCAAAACAAATTCTCTCCTCGACCCTTACCTTTTCCACTCCTCAATTTCTCACTATTTACTAACATCTAAGTATACTTCGACATTGTATTTTCAATACAGGTGTGAAATAAGATAAACAATACAAAGCTGATTCATACCAATACGAAGTCACATGCACACTAAGTTTACTTCGCAATTGATGCATCTTTTCAGGTATCTCTCAAGGAATGATATAGGACACCACAGTTATCGCTTCCAGCTACAGTTAATTTTCACCCGCGGGAGGTGATGTGCGCAAACTTCGACTGAGGTAAATTACAGTATGATTTTGGCATACACCCCGCAATAGAGGGCAGCATTTTAATCTGCTCAGCATGTGATTGTACGTGGCCATGTTTATTTACTATAAAGTGACGGTAAGACCTAAATTCTCCGTATTAAGGCACGTCACGTCAAACAGCTGACTTTATCATTTCTTGTGGAAGAATTACTTCTGGACTGGTAAAATAATCAATCTCTGCTATGTTGAGTCTCGTGGATCAACTTTCGTGAGGTAGAGTTTTCTTACCAGTCCGACTGTATTGTACGGCAAGTGAATGTCAGGGAACGATACGCACCACTAGACTTACATTACTATTACTTCAGATAAGCAATGACGAATGAAAATCAAGGTTAGCAGTTGATAAAGTAGGCCTACACCATGTTTATACTGCTTAGCCATTGGTATACATCGACCTCACGTGACCGGTGTGGCTAGAAGTTACTATGAGCACACTATGATATCACCCTGTCAATAGTGCGGCAATTTATTTGCACTGGAAGAGCTTGAAACAATCATACAATGTTATGTGGCTAATAAGAGAAGACATTGGTGCATTCCCCTCACGTGACAGAGCATTCTAGGACTCTTTTTTTGATTCCTTGCCGAGGGCTCAAGGAATCTATGCGATGGTGATGTCGTGTGTGTGTGTGTGTGTGTATGTAACACTTCTTGTAAACACGATATCTCAAGATGGGTAACCATGACTGAACTCATACTGGGTGTGTGGCTTGATCATATTGAGTAGATGATCCCTATTGCTTTTGGTGGAGGTCAAAGGTCATTTGAGGTCACCAGAGGTCAAAATGTGAAAACTTGTAAACACGATATCTCAAGAACGGTAACTGTGTCTGATGTCATACCTGGTGTGTGGGTTGGTCATATTGAGTAGATGATCCCTATTGTTTTTGGTGGAGGATAAAAGTCATTTGAGGTTACCCTAGGTCAAACTGTGAACACATTGTAAACACAATATCTCCAGAAGGGTAAGTGTGACTGATGTTATACTCGGTGTGTGGATTAGTCATATTGAGTAGATGACTCCTATTGTTTTTTTGAGGAGGTCAAAGGTCGTTTGAGGTCACCCGAGATGAAACCTTGCTAACACATTATCTCCAGAAGGGTAATGTTGACGGATGTCATGCTTGATGTGTGGGTCGTCAATGGTCGTCGTGGGAACGTCAAATGTCATTGAAGGTCACCAAAATAAAGGTTATTTGGGTTAAAGGCTTATTAATGTGGTGTTTCAAGACCAGTAACTGCAATTGATCCCATACTTGTCACGTGGATAATTCATGCTTGTTATAATATACCCATGTAGCAAGGAATCACAAAGCCTTTTGGCTTTCTGGTTTTTCTTGAAAGCGTTGTCATGCAGAAACCTCAGCGCGCCGCTCTGATTAAACGTATATCTGGTAGAAGATTCTAGAACGTACGGATACCTCATAAATACCGCAGAGTACAGACAGTGGAGTATTTTTACACCAATTTCCATTGCACATCCGACAGCTATGGCAAGTACACAATAATATAGCAAATTCGTTCCTACTACGTATTGTACAACGACTTTTATATACCGCATCAGCTTGTGGATTAAGTTCATTCTTTGCAAAAAGAGGAAAAGATATAAAAACTGCTGGCGGAAATTGGACTCATAGTCAGAATGTCATATGTGTGACTTTTAATTTTCACATAAAATATTTTGGGATTTTAGCACTACCAGAATAATATTGAATAAGGAACAGCATCAAATACTAAAGTTCTACTCTAAAAATCTCCGAGTTACTTGCATAATAACTTAGGATATGGATGGGATATGGAAATTAAATTTTCTTTATAGTGAACACATTTAAGATAATTTTGTGTAACACAGAGGGACTCGACAGTAATTTCGAGCTTGGATATTGATCTTTGAGGCGTCTGGACCAAAAAGTTTAAGCTCAGGGCCAACTGATGGAGTGGAGCTTCTCGTAGATAGTCCTGCCGACAGGCAGCCCATCAGTATGTTTACTTTGTTTTCGTTTCGCGGCAAATTGATGGTTGGAGTGTTGGGTGAGGGAGCGCAGGGTGAGGTGGCAAATGTTCTCTTTACATGTGTACTCTTTTTTATGATATTTAAATTTAGACGAACAGGACAGAAACAGCATTTTGAAAGTTTCCTTTATTCTAAATTAATGACATGCATGTGATTTGAAGCAAAAGAATTGAAAATAAAGTTGAATGATCGACAAACTTCGAAACATACACAAAGTGAAATACAGTTTCCTATACGAATCTCAACACTTTGTTTCTATACCTACTTATTTGTGCCTGGTTAATCTGTCATAAGTGTGTATTATATAGCGAAGTATTATATTGCTCCGAACGCCGCTGATCGTAAGATCCTTCCATAGTTTGTGAGGGACGACCGAACAAGTGAAAGGGATGTAATGGGTGGAAATATTCTAGTAAAAAGGAATAAAATTTATGACTATATTTTTCACAGACAAATGTGTTTTCTTATTAATGAAGAAATCGGAGACATGCATCAGCTCCCTATTTAAAGGGTGGGTGTACATGCAGCTTAAGGCACACGAAAAGTTTCATTTTCCTGCCACTACCTGGAAGTTCTTGTACGCACCCCGCAAACCGCTGGTGACGTTCAACTCAGTCATGAAGATTCGGTCCTCAGGGCGGAAGTTCCCTCATCGATTTTGCTGAAAATCCTGGACACGCTTTGGATACATTCTGTCACAGATGTATGGCAATAGGTGGCGTAGGCCAAGGTGCAATGCAACCACGAGATCCTATACAGGTCCCCATGGAGGAGGTCATGAGCCTCAGCATATACGTTATTGTCACAAGCGAAAAAAAAAGAGTAAATCCAAACCACCAACCTAGTCCATTATACAGTAGGGGGTTGAAGGAATAACCCGTCTTGAGTTTGTGTGATCTTTTTTTAAAAAGCGTATTTTTAAATTAACTCTTCTTGCACTATTATTATTATTATCATTTTTATTATTTGCTGTCATCGTCTTATCCCTTTGAGTTCAGATTGAAATCATTACCCATTTTCTTAGGTTCGCCGTTGGCAAAACCGTTGTAATACCACAAAAGAGAGTGTTGACTGTTTTTCTTTTAACCAGAACCCAGGCTGTCAAGAATATCTTAGTTTCACCTTCAGTGAGACCTCAGATTCAGGTTTTGGGGTACTCTTTTGTACGCAGTGCCCTGCCATCTTGTAGAGATAGGCTGAAATTTTTCATAGGCTAAAATGTCGACTGGCAAGTAATCAACTTTAAAAATAGAAATTCCGGGCTGTGCGGCACCAAAGGGGGCATTTTCTCCCCTGTTAGAACTTTTTTTTCCTGATTTTCCACCCCACCCCAGCTGAAGTGACCTAACAAATACGTACATGTGTATATCTATTTCCTGTTTACATTCATAACTTTGTATTACCTTTCTGTTTAAGAAAGTCCAGGAGACTTTTTTCACCCAGAGCTTGTGTTAAATCCTTGGCGGGATCGGTTAAGGGCGGCTTTGCCCACCTGGACCTCCAACAGACTTTGCCTCTAGACCCAACCAGGGGACATGAGTTTTGACCACCTACAGAACTTCCAACATCACTGCTGCTTCTTCATTTGATCATGAAACTGCTAACTGAAGCAGTACTTCCATGATTCGCTGGAGGGGGACTGATGGAACAAATAAGCATCCATACCATAACAAGGTGTTTCAGACTTTTGCCCCCAGTTCCCCCAGATGACACTTGACCTCCACCAAAAACAATAGGGTCTACCGTCTCAATATGGCAAACATACATACTTAGTTTAACTTTTATCTGACTTTCCCCTATTGAGTTAGAGCGTACCCAAGAAACGGAGAGTTCTGCCCCCCCCCCATGTCTCCAGGTGACCTTTGACCTCCACTAAAAACAAAAGTGCACACCTTCTCAATATGGCAAACCTACATACCAAGGTTGACTTTCATCTGACTTTCCCCTATTTGGTTATAGCGTACCAAAGCAAGTGTCACAGATGCATGTGCACACACCTGCATACACACAATCCAACCTGACTGCATACAGTAGGTTCCTTTGCTGACACAAGGAACCAGAAACTTGTCAATCTTCATACACAAACTAATTGAACTCATCCTTCAAAGAAATGTTTTGAGTTAAAAAACACTTTTATCACCCAAAAGCCTGGCATGGGAAGCCGACCTAATCAGAAATCTAAAGCACATGGTTACCCTGGCATTTCCCCTAAACCTAAAAAAAAAAATCCAGTTCTGTGTCACTTTCTTTCACAAACCTCTGGCACTTTGTTTTTACTATAGGAATGGAATTTTAAACATCATTGTGAGACATTACTGTACGTAAAATTGAGCCAAAATTTGTGGGCCTCTCATCAATTGCAGTAGAGTTGATAGCCCTGGTACTGTCATCAAAAGATGTGATTATGAGAGTTAAAAAAAAAGGATGGTAGTGTAGTCTGTGTCAGGACGTAAGAATAAGCCAAGTATTGTTAAAAAGAGTGCCCTACCTGGCTTGTACATTTTGAACATTCTACAAACTGCAAAAGAAGACCTAGGCTAGTACTACTGCTACCTGGGTAAATCCTCTGTTGTCATCCATGTTCTACCTTTGCTGCAATAAAGTTTCCAACACTACAGCATTAACATGATTATCATTACACGCATGTAGAAAGGTACTGTAGCCATTGACTGTCTTGGCCTGGCGTGTCTAGCCTAACGATACATTTCAAATCACTACTTGTGGAAGCCTACGTTTAGCAGATCGAAATAATGAAGCACATCACCATTTTTTGTCATTTCTGCTCACTTGATGTACACCTTTGGGATAGGCCTTGCTACTGTACTTGTTTTGTCATAAAGAGGGGGAGATAATTTCATCTTTAGTGATGTAATATCTTGTTGGATGAATGCATTTTCATTTCAGATAATACTGATCTATACTGAAATAAAACATGGAACGTGGAATGATAGATTTCCTCAGCTGCTCATTCGACGGTCACCCAATTACATCTAGATAGGCCTAACCACAAATGCTTACCACTAACCCCCCCCCCCCCCAGACAAATCGTCCTCGTAACAAAATGTCCCCTACTTTGGTCAAAACGTCCATGTGCCAAAAGGTGCCACAAGAAAAGTGTTTTCAAGAGTTTAGTAGTTAACAGTATTACTAGTGCAAAATACAGGCATTGTGAAATTTATGCCTACTTTATGCTACAGCAGTGTTTTCTTTGCAGTAAATGCATGAAAATCGACCTAGGTACAAACTTACAAATGGTAATCTTAAACGATTACAAACTGCAAAACAAAATGTTACACTATCTTCAGTTACAAACCTCAGTCGGTTGTTCTCGGTACTAGTACTTTGTCTATATTAACCTCTGGCCTAGCCTTCATAGGCCTATGTTATCAGCCCCTTGTGTCTATTGACCCAGCTAGACACCAGTTGAATAACGCAGTATCAAACACTATTTACCTGGACTCAGATGATATAATACATAGTGTAACTAGAGACATCGATGCCAGATAAGAGAGCCAAATTTAGCCAACCGATCACTCTGAACATTAATAAAGAGATCAGTGGTGTACTGTATGGTAGCCTTCATTAAAGACAGCATCAAATTCTGAGTCAGTTGGCTCATGCCTCACTACTTACAGCGACATCAGAACAAAAAAGTTGCGTCTAGGTTAACAACAAGAAAAGTTTGACAATAGAGTCGGGTGCGGCGCAATTGTCCCATATCTTCATCTATGGAGGAGGACTAGGCCTAGAAAATTAAAAGTCATGGCACAATTCCAGTTTTCTAAATTGTGCCATCTGAATAAGCTTGCCAACTTCAACGTGCATCATTCCCATTTATTACAATATTAGTGTTGTAATAATGCTTTAGCCTTAGGTTCATTACAGCGTTTTTAATTCGCAATTAGTACCAAAGTTACGTCCGGGTCAATAACAAGAACGAAGGGCCTGAATAATAGAGTCGGCGTCCGGGTCAATAGCCACCACCTTGAATTTCAAAAGGAAATAGACAAAAGACAAGTACAAATTAAATACACAACAGTTTTTACAGCAGAGGACAGTTCTAAGCAAAGTAAAAAAAAAGGGAATAGATCAGATTAATTGCTCTTTCTCTCTCTCCACCTCTCTCCACTCTCTCTCTCTCTCTTTCTCTCTCTATGAAATCAAAATCAAAATTTGCAATCATGATAATGTCAAAATTAGTGTAGACAACAAATGTTTGGTGTTAGCTTGGTGTCATAGTTAACTAAGAAAAGCTAGTGATTCTTGCAATAAAGAGACATCAGTTCAATGCCGCTTTGCAATTGGACAAAGCATTTTAAGATTTTCTGCCATCAGGAACGATCAAGAGCATATGGTCCGCTCCTTAAATTTAAAAAGAAATTCAGTGCTATTGCACATGCAAAATGACATTTCATCATGGGCAATTGAAAAGGACAAGTTGCAATGTCCGATTGTCTGCAAAAGATTTATTGTCATTTGAAAATCTGTAAATAACCATTGCCAGCTCGATGATCAGAGAAGTAGCGGTTACACTTAAATGTCATCAAAAGAAAAAAGACTACACAACATCTAGAAACCACACATGTTTAGCTCATTATGATAATTACCAGAACAATCCAATCTCTTTCTACAGACAATATAAAATAACCTTATGGCCACCTGTTGGTGTTCCAGTGTTGTCAGAATGATTTATTTATGTATCTTTATCATGCAATCATATTACAAGATTTACAACAACAAAAAAATGGGGGGTGCAGCAAAATCCCCACTTGACAACCGTCTAAGCCTCACAAACAAACATTTTGCGATCCATGCACTGTTAAATGACAGCACGTATTACCCATATTAACCTTAACTGGATTGTTTAATTTGATAGGCATAATGTTATTAAACATTACTCCAGACAAACCTAGCAGCAGGTTATTATGTGAATGAAGAACAAAACAACAAAGAAAGGAAAGACAGAACCTGATCTTCAAAAACAAATATTTGACAATTTTCCTATACGTACAGTAGAGCTGTAGAACTTTGAAATATCGTATTCAGAGTATGTGCAATATATATATATATATATATATATATATATATATATATATATATATATATATATATATATATATATATATATATATATATATATATATATATATATCACACAATACAAAATGGCTGGGTTAACGATTTGCACCATGATATACCAATGCCAAAGTTATACAACTTAGACCACGATGTATGCCACTTTGGACATATATAGCATGATCACTTTCCCGGTTCAGCTGTGCACACAAATTATATCTTCATTATTGACTGCCAACAGAGCTATACAGATAGTAGAAATGGGTGTGTGCGAACAAAGATATATTGTTGATGAAAACATACATCCATTAAGCCGACCGCTGCATCAGAAGATCGTGTCTCTGTGGCATGTGGCCCTTTCATCTTTATGACAACTAATTGTAGATACCTGACACCAGCAAAAGGGGTATACTGGCTATTGGTCATTAGAGTACATATATGGGACATATGAAAAACACATATTTGGGCATTGACTGAACTAACCTTTACAAATGTTGAAAATAGCCACAAATTCCATAAGAATTTATCAAACATTGGACAATTTATAATTGCATCATGAATAAACATATGCCAAATATTTATCTGTGTACATGGAAGGACTCACACGATGTTCTGTTATCCTTTGTTTATTTGAACTAATTTCAAGGATAATTGAGTTTTATATGCTCAGAGGGTTCACATACCACTGTGAAAGCCAGTTACCAAGGAATAATAAGATGATAAATGTAGACCTAGCAAAAGAAATCCTGTCAATGTGCAGCATTTCACAATGTAAGATTTGCATTTTCATAAAAAAAAACTGTCCCATCTATTAGTGTTTTTAATTTGGTCTGGTCGTAAATATCTCGGTGTTGTGTACTAAATGATAATCTGACTTTGGGTGACATGTTGATGCCACTTTAAGAAGTTACATTCTAGGCTATACTGTCTTAAGAAATTACCTGTTTTGTAAAGTATTTTCGGAAATCTTAAATATTTTGTTCGATGCTTTTTATGTGGTGTTATAGCATAACTTTTCCTTTGAAATGTTTCTACAGTAGAATCACAACGAAGAGCCAATTTCCGTAGAAAAATAGGTGGGAGAACCCTTGGACGAATTAAGTTGACCATCTTCACCAGTGCCTCAAGACTAAATAAGAGTCACTTTTCAATGATTGCAGCCATCCACTCCAGAAACAACTTATGGACAGATGTACTGAGGAGGGCACTGTTACGTTCTCCGTGTGATTGTTACCCATCGCTACAGGAATTTGTTTTTACACAATGAGTGTAGTAAGCAGAAGATTCCATTTACCTGTTGAGTTTTGACTGGTTTAAATTACTTTCAACTGGTTTTGTCAGGCACCTTCTTAAAGCCCGACACCAATTACACGTTACTTGACAAGCATTTTCTTCTGGTTTTAGCACGTTTAGCTAGGAACCTGTTAAAGCCCGACACAAATTATACTACTTGCCCTTAACTGGACTTTTCAGTTTTCACCTGAAATCAGAGCGTTCCTTGCTAGTTTTACTATCTAAATCTACTTTTGTTTTGTCGTACTCTTATCATTCTATATTCACTGGTTTTATTTGTAGCTTTGGTCATGTTATCTTGATTTATGTCGCTTTTTATTGCAGCCTATGCTTTTATGAGGCTTTATTTATGTAGCTTCTTTTAGGTTTTGTTTCTGTAGCTTGTTTATGTCGCCTTTGTTTCCTTCCTTTTAATTTTTTTTTGTTTTCATTTGTATTATGTACTTTTGCTTTTCATGAAGCTAATATTTACCACTTACTGTTTTTATATCCAGAATATACATTTTTGTTGTTTCTGTGCAAGCATACATGAACTTATTTATCTGTATGTCTACCTGCCTGTCTGCCAGCGTGCTAATCTGTCTATTCGTCTATCCGTCCTTCAGTCCTTCTGCCTGTCTAATTGAGAATGTAACCAGAGAAAGACACATCAAAAATAGAAAGACATAATGCTTTGTCCTCCGGATATATTAATAAAGATACACCACGATCAATCTACTATGAATGAAATACAAACAATCCAATCAACATAGAAAGAATATAAGCTAATGATGTATGTCCAGATAGTAAAGAAGGTGGAGGTTAAGGTCATTTGGCGTGACATTTTAGACTACTTACTGCATCTGACATGAAACAAGTAAATATCAGCAACCAATTCTATCAAAATCAATCACATGTTGACCATTTTATCAGTATATTCTTTTCTTACACCTGCGTCAAGGATAAAGATTGGCCAAGTATGTAAATTTGTGACATAGGGACCGGCTCACATGACATTTCATATGTAATCCTATGTTTTCATATGAATTTCATAGAAAATGTGATATTTGATATGCTCCGATTTATTTTGGAAGGGTAAATTGTCCTCTTCAGATATGTTGATATCACATATCAATCACTTTTCAATGTAGTCGCAAGTAATTAGGTACAACGGTTTACCAAAAGAAATACCAACACGGTACAACACAAACAAATCACTATTTTACATAGGATGTAAGCTGTGTCAAAGATCTTCAAATGTTACACAAGAAGATATGAAGAGAGGTTATTGATACAAAAACATTTTCAACGGATTTGTCATTTCAAGATTTACTCTACAACGTTTGAGTAGCCTAACGCTGCAGCTCTATATAGTTGCATATCACACGACCTTCAAACCAGCTGTTCGTATACTAATCATGTGACATTTTTTTTTTTATTTTGGAGTGACAGTTTGGAACGAACTTATCGATTTCAACCTCTCATGACCTATGTCAACCGGTTGTGAACACCTAACAATTTTTTTTAAAGACGAAATTTCAGGTACTTTGAACAGTTTTTTTTTTTGGTAGGACATGTACACGGATTGACAGTCTAGAGGTCAAGTAGGATTACATCGACGTTGAGACAGTATAGTTCAGAGTACAGAAACAGAAAGAAGATTACTGTACTAATAAGTATGAAAGGGTGCATTATCTGTTCGTATTAGGTCCTCGAAAATAGCCTACAGATAATGAATATCGGTGTTGGCAAATGATGGAGAAGAGAAAGAGCTTGAAGAACTTAGTTGCAAGACTCCAGAACTGACCAGTGGTTTGCACGACAGGTAACCATCTTGTTACACTTGAAGTCGTCCACCCCAAATCTTAACCCAAGTCGCAAATTTCTTTAACATCAAGTCGAATGTAATTCTGTGGATGTCTCCTCTTCACTGACACCACTAATTCGCAACATAGTCTATGCAGCTACATTGCCGTTTTCAGCTATATGTTTATCTAAGTTGGGTTCATTAAATGTATACTGACTTATATCCAACTAAGATGGCAAATGGCAAATTGGCAGATATAACTTTCATCATACATGCCATTGTTCATTTAAAATGGTATGTTCTATAAGGCAGGGAAAATAGGTGTATGTCAATTTAAACATCGATGAACTGAAACTGATTGTTCGCCACACTGCATGGTTCTTTAAAGGCTGTATTGCATCACCCTAAGCTATATTTTTACCTCTCTGAAAGGAAAATTCTCAACTGGTTCTAAGTTACAGTACTCTTAGATTGACAGCAAATTCGAAAGATGCAGAGCAGCTCGTATTACACAGCGTACACAGGGATCCATTGTTTTGATTACACATGCGGAGGAATGTAAGACAGGCCGATTGAGGGACTAGAGGTAGGTGGTTGGGAGAATTGAAACTGTCTGGGGTGATGCATTACAGCCTTTAAGTTGCTGTTGTTGTTGTTGTTTTTATTTTTAACAAAATCTGCCACATGTTGACAACTTAATGACATTTGTCCTCTACTGAAAATGGAAATGCATTAACTAAATGAAACACACTTAAAACCACAATTTCACCATAATACACCACACTAAAAAAATGAAGTTGCTTATACTTCTTACGTTAGCATGCTAGGTATGCTACCACTGTTCAAACTTCATCGGAAACAACGTGTGTACATCTTTTCTAGACGTTAACCGTGTAACTCAAAGACGTGTAACTCAAATGATTTTAATTTCATCCATATATATACTTCAAAACAATATACCTGTTGAAAAGAAATGCAGTTCACCTATACACCAAATATACACACAGTCAACTATGTTTCTACTATTGAACTACTGTAATTACAAAACATTTCAATGTACATGAATATGTGACCTCTTTCAAAATTTCCCCTTCCTGAGACGTGTTTACATGTTTTTACTATGACCATGATGCACTCACATAACGTTTGTTCATACATTCTTGGAAAGAATTCTCAACTCCTATTGGCCCATTTCAGTCAGGTGACTGTGGGTTATTCGCTGGTAACCCAACTTGTTAAACCACGGTCAATCACCAGCGGATGAATACAATAAAACTGAAGATCGACAGTGTGTTTTCAGTCTGCTATATCTTGCACAAAACAATGGCTAATACAGTATTTCTAAGAACAGGCCTACACTAGGGAATTAACGTTCGATTTGAAGTTCGTAGTTCTTAGTTCTAACTTTACCTAGGCTGCTCCTGCTCATGCCCTTTACATGAATAAAGAACCAGGTCTGCATCTATAACATTTGTATTCCTTCGAATACGGAGAATAAACTGGATGTGCCTAATGAACCGGAGCCATTGAGTCTTTGGGCATGGCAACTGAGATCCACGTCATTGTATGAAGAAATGGTCAAGAGAACACAAGCAATTGATATCTAATCGACCAGGGTATATTTTGCTATCTGAGTGGGATATAAAATACAGTGTGGTAGTAAAACCTATTTAGGACGATGAAGGTAGTATCAGCAACAGAATACACCACATTCATCCTTCCTCTTCACAAAATCATGCTGTTGGTCTCTCCACCTCTCTCTCTCTCCCCACCTTTCTCTCGCTACCTCTCTTTCCACCCCCTCTCTCTCTTCTGAGTTATTTTGTTTCCATTTGTTTCTAAATATGGTCCTGATGACCCCACATCATGATCGACACTCAAATCAGGATCTGACTTCGATGAGGGTTACATTCATCAAATATGAAACAGCGTCTCTAGAAAAAATGCAAAGGCTTCAATATGTACATACAGTAAGTTTAAAAAAGGATGAAAACCTGCATCTACTTCATCAGCAAACGAAGAACACAAATTGGACACACTTGATGCCGTTAGAGTATTTTACATTTTATACATAGCAGAAACATCTGAAGCACGAGAGCTACAAAAAGGTAACAAACTGAATGATATCAAAGAATAAAGCAAACTTATTTCTGAGCATTGTACAGCGTTCCTTTAAAACAACATTTATAAGTGCTTCTTCATCTTAGCCTCGTGCTGCTTTTCTCTCTCAGGCTTCTCTCTTCAACTCTCTTCCTCTCTGTCTCTCTCTTCCTCTCTGGTATATTGCGTCGAAGACGATCTCCGGTCACACTTCTTTTGTCAAGCTGAACCCCTGTCATGTCAGTGACGTCACAAAGGGGCCCCATACTACAGGTGTCCACCTGCCCCTTCTGCTCTATATGCATTACTTTAAATGTGATTTAAGGTTAGAATGTTACCGACATCATTGCCTTCTCAATGATGAAAGTAATACTGAACCTACTACAAAACCTCCTTTGTGGATATGAAAAGGTTATTTTTTTGGTAGACTTGAGTTTGGTCAAGTATCTCACAATGTCATTCGTTTTTAGAGTGTTTTTCTGAATGCAAGTCCAGCCCTGTCAACCTTAAGCGGCTTTGTTCATTATCATGTTCATGCCTTAGAACCAAAATGCACAAGTGAATTTCTGAATTACACAATATTTTGACTGATTTTTTTTTTTCAGATATGTTCTTGAAGGCTTAATGTTGTTTCACCTAAGGCCTACTTCATTGTTATAAATCACTAGTGTTTGGTAGAGATGGGCACTGTGAGTGTACTTCTAAGAGTTAAACCCCTGGTAACCCCAGGTGAGATCTTACCTCAACCCCCACAACCTTTGACCTCCATACAAGAAGACTTTTGTAATGTGGCACACATACTCCAAGCTTTCCTTATTGTGACAACATGTTTCCAAGTTGTTACTATTCGACCTTTGTTGACCCATATGATCTTTGACCTCCGTCCAAAACATAGGATTTCTCTTGAAATCATTTGAAAATGAGCTGAAAATACTGAGTGTGTTACAACATTTTCAACTTTTTGACTGCTGGTAAACTCAGATGACATTTGACCTCCACCTAAAACAATAGGGTTCTGTTAAGTGACATAATGCATTTGTATGATAAGTATCAAAGAGTCAATGATTCCTGTCTTAAGATATCGTGTTAATTTTTTTTTTACCTTTGGTGAACTGAGATGAACTCTGATCACCAAAACAATAGTTCTACTTGATGTGGACATCTAAATATACCAAGTATGAGATTATCAGATTTATCTGTCTCAAAATATTGAGATAAGAATCTGTATCTCAAAACACACAGATCATGTTATATCTCCGGGCTGCATCATGATTCCCACAACGCTTCTTCTACATGTACTTGTGACCTCAATTCATCTTCTTTCAGTGTCACATATGCACGTTCAGTCAAATCCTTGCGAAATTATCTATCTTTATCTACAAATAATTCAGAGTAATGCAGGGCCCAAGAGCTGCACTTCATTACTCCACTGGCAGATTCTAGAAATGTGAGTTTAGGAATATTTCTTGAATGCTTGGAAAACCCGATAATTAAGAGTTCTTGTTTTTTGGTTTGTTTTATTTTTTTATTTTATTTTTTTTTTGACACGGAAAAAGGATGCCGTTTAGAGAAAAAAGGATGCCTTCAATAATAAGAATGTCTTAAATTTGTTTTAAAGTATTCTTTTTTTTTTTCGTTTCAGATTTTGTGGAACTCTATGTCAATGACATAAAGTTCAGGTTATCTTCTATGTGTGGTAGGCTGCAGTGTGTCCACATATATAGGACTGTATGTTTAACATCATGAGGCCTGAAGGCAGCTTGTGATGATCGCGTAAATTAACAGTATTTGTTCCATGCCATTTTCATAAAATGTGTATATAGGCCTACTACAGGAACGTAGTTCAATCACTGGATTATTTTTCCCTGGAATCATAAGTGTAGAACTGGAAAGTTGTGAAATTTAGAAAAAAAAGTAATTAAAGAGTTCTTGTTTTTTGTTTTGTTTTTTGTTTATTTTTTGTTTTATTTTTTATTTTATTTTTTTTTGTTGAGAGGGAAAAGGATAACTTTTAGAGAAAAAAGGATGCCTTCAATGATCTTAGAAATCTCGGGAATCTCAAAAAACTTGAATCTTAATGAAACTGTTTTTGGTTCAGGAAAACTGTTACAGTGTATGTTATGGGTCTCGTATATGTTTTAGAAGCTATCACCAAAACAACAACAACAAAATCTATGTATGTCCATTTTAGACTAGTCTAGGACCACCTGGTCACTAGAGAGCTTCCCTCTTTAGAACTCCCCCATCAGCTCCCTGGAGAAAAAGCCGAAGCTACTGGGCTTAGGCTTATTCCTAATTAATATACTCGGAGACTGCCGTTGAAGAAGCGATAAGGTTTGTATCCTTATATTGGTAATCAGTGTTCAGCTGATTGATGAAGGCCTTGCTTTCTTGCAAATAAAATCATACTTGGATTTATTCAACTTTTCAAATCTTCAACGAAATAGAGTGTACCCCCCTGTATCCCCAAAGATGAAAGTCTGGTGACGTCACTGACCCTGCTCTTTTCCTTTAGATTGTCAAACTATAGTCGCCTGATCAGTCAACCTTCCGAGTTCTGTGTTTTCTACAAAATGTAATAATAAAATCTATGATAAAGACAAACTTACATAAATCAAAGGCGTATCATAAAAGGTCGCTAAGAACAATATGAAGAGTTGCTGCTCATTTTAAAAGTCTTGCGACTCAGTGATAAGTACACGCCTTTCTTCATTGTGTTAGATTGTTATCAGTTATATTTAAACGAAATAAACGGTTAAACAGTATACAAATAAAAGCATAACTGGCTGACTTAAAGAGTACAAAACAATGACAAATTTATTCGAAATTTCTAAATTATTTTTACTGCATGTTGTAGACTCTACTAGGCTGGCTCATATTGTTTTCTGCTCTCGCTGAACAAGGTTCCAGGGGAACCAAAAATCTCGAATAAATTTTTCATTGTTTTGCACTCTTCAAGTCAACCAGTTATGTTTTTATTTGCATACTGTTTAACCGTTTATATAAGATATATATATATATATATATATATATATATCTATCTATATATATATAGATATATATATATAGATATATATAGATATATATAGATAGATATAGATATAGATATAGATATAGATATAGATATAGATATAGATATATATATATATATATATATATATATATATATATATATATATATATATATATATATATATATATATATATATATATATATATATATATATATATATATATATATATATATATATATATATATATATATATATATATATATATATATATAAGATAGAGCAAATCAGGTAATGCCTTTGGTTTCAACATATTATATCTTAAACAACAAATTACAAAAATAGTCGAACCCCTGGTCCTTCTTTAGGTGCAAGAGAAGCAATGCAAGAATGAATTACACACTATTTGTGAAAGTTAAAGTTGGAAAAGAATCCTAGACCAGATCTTTGTTCAGTGAAGATGTGGAGCATTTCTGAGGATAAGATTAACTTGAGTCAGAATTCTTTTGTTGCGGTGTGTTGCCATGGAGGATTGCAACCTTAAGACAGTTGACTGTGATTAGTCATATTGAAATGCAGTGCGAAAGGGAATCCCGCTTTGTTGATCCATATACTGCTTTTTTGGTTATTGAAAAGTTGGAATGGAAGTGGGAGTCAGGCTGACTGGTGTATTGTACATCGGGACAAATGGTGCACACAATTAGATACATTACATGAGTGGTATCACAATTTAAAAAAAACAAAAACAGACTGAATATGATGATAGAGGGGCTTGGTGGAATGGTGGAATCAGTGATCGTGTGATCTCAGACACTGTGTCTTGTTTTGCCGCCTTAAACCTTACAATGGGACCGGGAATTGGTGGTTTTTAATTGCCCTTTCACGAAGTCAGTGTTTCCCTGTATCAAAACACTACAGCAGTGAACCAAATCATTCCTCATCTGACTTAAAACGCATTTTTCTCTCTTTTTACTACTCCTCTGTCACTCAAAGACTTAACGCTTGAAGCAAATGAGTAATCAAACTGTCAACTCATTCCAGTGGCTGGAATAAAGACTTTGGTATGTTGAGAGATTTCCCATTTGTGTGGGGGTGGGGGAAGATTGTAATCGAGAACACACTCTGATTTGAGTCGAGATAATTTATGTAAACAAATTGATGTCCTAAAAAGAACTAGGGGAGCATCCAACACAATTAAAGTCATTACCACAGACACTATTTAAGGTCATTTTAACATCATACCAACAACAGGGACAAAACTTTGGCCGAAAGTTAAAGGCGTACATGCTGATGCCTTTGGCCTGGGATTCGAATCCATCATCCGTCGCCTGACGAGTCCCAAAAGGATATCATTGTTTACAAGGTTTGCACAATCTGACACCTATTGACCCCAAATGACCTTTGACCTCCACCAAAATAATGGAGTCTTTCTAATCAATACGCTACACCTACATGCAAAATATCAGATGGATCAAAGTTTTTCTTCTTGAGATGTTGTGTTTACACGGTTTTCAAAATTTGAAACCAGTTGACCCCAAATTACCTTTGACCTCCACCAAAAACGAAAGGGTTCTTTTAATCAATGTGGTACACCTACATACTTAATATGAGATCTGGCCAAGCTTCCCTTCGTGAGATATCGTCTTTACAAGGTAAGGCTTCACGTACATACACACCCACACAGGCCTACACACGCACACACACACCCACATGCATGACTACAAAGGTTAGGATTGTCACTGAAACCAAAAATGTGAACTAGCTATCCAACACAATATAAATACCATATATTGTAGTGGATTGCCGTAGTCTACATTATTTCGACTGTAATCTGTTTGTTTAACATTTTTTGTCAAAATATGTTTTATATTATCAGTTTAATACTATAAAAACAATAAGAAGCGAACACTAGCTGTACTATGCTTTTCAATGTACAGCAATACATAGTCATACGTGTATAGTATTTGACCTGATAAATGTCGGTAAAGCAAACACTCTGAAAACTATAACCACATTATGGTTTGAACGAATATTAGCAAATGAAATTGGTCAAAGAGTTTTACCTCTCTCACTCCCATTTTGATGCGGTGTCGACTCGATTGTATGCTGTATTTTACTCAAGATCTTCTTTCCATACAAGATCGCCAGAACAAGTATGCCAACTGTAAAGTGTAAACAAAGGAATGTAGTATGATCATTCAGTTGAACAGTCATTTAAGGTGAAATGTTTTTTGTATATATCTGTGCTGCAAATGTGACTCTCCTTTGTGTTAGCCTATTTTAATGCTGAAAGTTATTGTTACGGTGATGGAAAATTATAGATCCAAATTTAGTAAACATGTCTTAGTGAGGCAACAAAGATTTGTCCACATAGAGTATTTGACAAAAGACCTTGACATTTCAAGGCTAAGGTGAAAGATTCTACTAGCATTAACTGCACAAGAGACTATTCTAAAGTTCCAAAATTATAACATCGTCTATGTCTCTACAAATAAGTGATCAGTTGTGTTTTCAGTATATCACATTTAAGCATTACAAAGAAATTACAAACAGTGTTGAACGCAAATGTCCTGAACTTGACCACAGTGCACACCTAACTGTCAGTTGTGAAACATCAAGAATTATGAAAGCAATGCATTACACACAAGGTGCATTTAACGTCCACACCTGAAGCTATCATCTTCATCAGAAAGGAAATAACATTTTAAGCTGTCAATGCGGCATTTAACACATAATACTTACCTTACATAAATCTCATTATAAAAGAAAATACAATTTACCTGGTAGTAGCACTGATATAGAAACTATACCCAGCAACTTCAGCCTGTAATTACTGTCAAAACCGTCATCGTTTGGGAGGACTGCAGCAGCCGATGAATTAATGCATTCATATCCCTCTTTAAATGAAAATGAAAATAATTTAGTGAATATTTGCTGACTATTACTGAGTTTCCTTTTAATAGATTGAACCCACACATGAAATTTGGGGCTAACATGAGGACTTTACATAAACAGGTGGTTAAAACTTTTTATTGTAATTTGTGGAGCATTATGATTTAAAACAACAATTTTAGAATCATAGTTCTAGTGGGCAAAGTTTTCCACAGATAGAACCACCAATACTACCCAAACATTTTAAGACTTTAGCTTTTGTTAGTCTTTCGGGATCTACAGTCCATTGGCTCCTTCTTTTTCCAGGATCATTGATAACGTTGGCAGGAGTTGGTCATTGCAAATGAAAGGCCTATCCTTAGACGCCAGATGCACTAAAAGTATCAGTTTTGATCGTCATCATTTGCCTTATTGTAACTGTGGTGCTCTATTCAGCACGTCCTTACTTGTTACGTCCTATAATAAAATATGTGATAGTCAGTAAATATACAAACATTCCCGTAGCTTGAATTGCATATTGGGTGGGGGAGGGGTGGGGGTGTAACCATAATAACTGATCGCTATCCTGTCGAGGGATTTATGAGGGTAAGGGTTTGAAAAAAAATTAAAAGATTAAAACTAGAGGAAATTAGCATACTTTTGCTTTTTCTGAAGCTGGTCTGAAAAGGACATTTCTAGACAGTTTGTAGATCCCTTTGAATTCATTATGAATAAAATTATCACAGCGTCTTGCCACTGAGTGATCTTTTTTCCCCTATATTTCCGTCTGATGACCTGTGACAGTAGAATGAGACGGGTGGGGGCTGTGGGAATATGTTCAGTCCTGCTCCTTATCAACCGGTGGTTCTGCAGACACTCAACCCCCTTCAAAACGTTTCTTTTATCATTCCCTGTGCCTAATTTACGAGAGAAGTTTACAACACCTTAAGAATTTTTTGGCTAGATTCCCTCCCACACACACTTTCAATAACAAATCGACGCCTATGATTGGTGGACAAATAAGAAACTCTAATGTAGCACACAAAAATACAATGAAAATCCTTTAAGCCGCACAACACTACCTGTAACTTGAGGTTAACTATGACGTCAGTTTTTTGCACAGAGTGTTCTTGAAATCCTGATGTAATTCAAAGAAAGCAACCATTAAACATTTCTAGATCCCAAACATAATATTGAACTAGAAAACAATCACGAAGCATTCTGTTTATAAATGTGTATACTTGCCAACTAGTATAGTGACGTATGCATCTGACATGAAACCAAAGGCAGCTGGTCCACGTGCTTGGCAGATAACAGTCACATTTTGTCCACAAGTAACTCTGCTGACATCAACGTGTCCTTCAACTGTCGTGTAAAACAAACCATCTTCTTTGTAACTACTGACTGTAGTTTTAGTCACAGCTACATTCGTCGAATACGTCACAATACTCAGATCCACCTGAGGACGGACACCATTCACTGTGCAGGTGATAGTCTCTGCCTCTTGAGCAGAGAGATAACAGGGTTGGAATGGCTCGCATCCATTAACCACAATTCGTGGAGGACTTGGTAGCACTATTGACAAGACATGTAAAAGATCAAAAGCATTTCTTTTGTGGTCTATCGTTTTTTTAGGGACCATTCCATCACTACGGACTACCTACACACCACAACTTTGAAGTTTAAGTATCTTTCCCTTTTTGGAATATCGTGTTTACCACAAAGGCTTCACAGACACACCCACACGCTATCTATCCCATCACCATTGCATAGATACTTTGCTTGGCCTTCGGTCAGAAATTAGGCCTAGACATTTCTAAATTAGGGCCTACACATTTCCGAGTGAGAACTGAACAAGTAATAAGCTCGATAAAGCATCATAAACATTAATATAGCCTCTCTTTTCCATTGCTAAACAAGTGAAATGGTTAAAAAGATTTTGATCTATGGGTTGATAAAGTTGTTCCAAGGTAAGGTGTCTGAAATACATACAATGCTACTGTACAACATCAATGGCAATACATATGGTTCACTTCACGAATTATAGGTTTGAAATAAATCCGTATTGAGTGGTGAAGGCATGAAACGCAAAAATATAAAGATGAAAATGCTTTTGGCGAGGGACGACGTACTTATTGGGGTGGATATGCTGCATTACAACCCCTACATCCATGTTCATGAGGTGAACATATACCCTACCAACTCCCCCCCCCCCCCCTTATCCCCTTACGGATTTATTGCTCACTCTTTACTGGAAGAGCTCATCTTAATAATTAATTGGTGGAGGCACTATGGTAATGTTCCATTGTAAAGCATGCTGAATATATTAGAAACGTACCTATTACTTCAAGATTTTGAACAAATGATACCGTGGTGTTCTCCAAATTGCTTACACATGCATAATATCCTTCATGATGTAGGCCAACTTGCTTGATTACCAAGCCTCCATCGTCGGTGATATTGAATCCAGCCATTTCTACTGTAAATGATACCTCACCATATGCCGAATACAGTATGTATTCAAAGTCTTCACTGATCAATGCCTTGTATATCCACAGAACCACATTGTGAGCGGTGTCAATCTCAGACTGACACTTTATTTTGAAATCTTCCTGTATTTCAAATGCATACGCAGGGTCAAGATTTTCCGCATTTGTGAAAGGAACATCAACGGAAACTTCAAGAAGAACTTCTCGTTCAGAACCCTTCGTACCAGGTACAGGCTGATTAGACTTGCACACTAGCACCACCAACTGATTCATGTTTGCATCGACTTGTAGTTTATTCATAGCCAGTTGTGCAGATGTTGTAAATGTAACTGAATCAGCAGACGCCATGTAAGTTACGGTAGCATTAAGAAGTCGAGAGGACCTTCCATCTCTCAGGAACCATGACACCTCCATGGCTGGTTTGCTTTCCCCGTGAATGCATGATATAGCTCTGTCTGAATCAACTTTGAGGATACAAGTAGACTGTCCAGAACATTCTGGTATCACTGGAAGCGGTTTAGCTGGCTCAACTAAAGGAAAAATGATATTGAAGAGTTCATTCAAGTATTTAAATATTTTTTCAATCATAATGCACACACAGGCCGAATGGCATCTATCCTTATTCATTTTTTGTACTGTATTCTATAATGTCACAGCTAAACGCTAGATATCTATCTGTCTATCAGTCCATCTGTTCATCTGTCCATCTGTCTACCTATCTGTCTGTCTCTCCGTCTGTCTGTCTATCTGGAGTTATTGCTGTTTGCAGTTCGGCAGTCTATGCACTGAGTGATGTGTTCATGGATAGCTGATTTCTCTGAGAGATGTTCCTTGATCACCATTCTTTTATAGGTCACCCATCACTCTAACTGATCACCTTAGCGCTGTCAATAAGAAATGTCATGTGGTTTTTAAAACATTCAAAGTCGGTAACTACTTTTCCTTGAAAGGTAAGACTCTATTGTCTAGAAAGCTAATGTCATCTATTCTTCTGAAAGTTCTTGTGATAAGACCCAAACTTACACTGGAAAGACAAAAAGGCATTTAGGATCCAGGATCAAGAAACATCTCTCAGGTAAATCAGCTATCCATAAACACATCACTCAGTGTGTAGACTGCCAAACAGCGAAAAGCAATAATTTCTGCATCATAGATTACGGAAATACATATTTTGAACTAAAAATCAAAGAAGCTTTACATATCGAAAAACTCAAACCTGTTTTAAATAGTCAACTGTTCCAGCGTAGATCACCCTATACACTCTCTGTGTACAAAAACCTGTTGGAAGTTACATTTCTGATTGATATATTGTCTTATGATGTTTTGTATATATTGTCACTTACCCGAGAAGGAAAATGGGATATCTTTGAAAACGTTTGTAATAAACAATGACTTTCATTACCATTTTTGAGTTAATTTGCTCTTTTACCTGTTTTTTTTTTGCAAATGTAGAACTCTTCCTAAGTTATACCTTTGTTCAAGTGACGGAAAATAAATTCTAGCTCTGCCACTGGTCTGTAGGGTATCAGTCATGTGTATCACTCTCTAAACAACGTACCGATTGATTATTACCCCTAAACGTTTTGCATCTTTCTCAGTTTGTTGACTTATGGAGGACAATATGCAACATGCGACCAAATAATAGGCGTATAATTATGTTTATACTTTCAAAACGTTAAGATTGTGAAAATGGAATGCGACTAAATACAAACTGCAGAAAAAGTCCTCAAGTTGAAATTTTCATAGGAGCAAGACCCCATTGGGCTCTGTGGTTGATTGCGTGGAGATTATTTTAACCCCTTTCATCTTAGCCAACGGTAATCCACAATTTATCATATCCCCAAAAAGTTTGAACCCCATTTTGTCGTTATGGCATGCTGATCAACCAAACATACTCCCTTACCACAGTACTTATCTAAACTATAGAGCTATCATGCAATGTCCTTTATCAAACTGCTGAAAATGGAATGCTGGCTATTGTAGAAATCTCAATTGAAACCAATGAGGAATGTTAATGACCATCAACTGGAACCTATCGTCTCTCTATTGACCTATATTTTCAAGCAGGGAGCAAATGTCGAAATAGGAATCTGCCCAGCACTCTCTGACCTGACAGACCCCAGCACAGGAGGCTTCCTTATTGCAAATGTAAACAATACTCTTATATATATATTGATTAACTAACTATATTGTGAAGTGAGACGAATAAGTACCGACAGGATTATAAGAATTAAATAATACCCATTTAGCAGGATGCTATAAAATAATGAAAACAAAAAAATAAAAGTACAGCCCCATTTGTCCCTAACAATACTGATCAGCCAAATTCACTGACTACCATAACACTAACATGAAAACCCTCAACAATGAAACATATAATTTGTAGAAAAATTATCGCTTTGCACAATGTAATAATTTAAGGGCCAATACAGTTCAACCTCATTCTGAAGTTGGATTTAGAAATGCTGACCACTACAAGGGGTTCCACTACCACAATGCTAATTTGACAAACCTTTCACAGTTAAAAGCAAAATATGCAGAAAAGAAATATTTTGCATGATTTCATGAAATGGTCCATATGGTCCACATGGTATTAAAACCCCTAAACAACCTGAAGTAGTAATTAGACACAATTTCAACTTAATTTCATACAATCTGTAGGAGAAGAGGCATTTTACATGATTTCATAAAAGGCACATACTGTATGGCCCACCACGAACTTGGAACACCAAAATCGTGAACCCCCCTGGTTCCAATACCACATTGCTAAATTTAACAAACATTTCACACTGTGAAGCAAAAATATGAAGAAAAACATGATTTCATAAAATGTTCTTTGTGGCAGCGTATGGGACCAATAAGCCTGGACAACCTGGAGGATCCACTACCGTAGTAGTAATGTGACACAATTTCAACTAAATATCATTCAATTTATGGGAGAAGCATTTCGCATTATTTCATAAAATGGTCCATACGGCCCAATTGGACATTGGACCCCAAAATCTTGGAACACCACAAAGGCACCACTACCATAATGCAGCCATAGGCCAAGTATAAACTGTGTCCAAGCTGTTCAACTTGAGATATCCTGTTAAGGAGGTTGTCAGAGTGTTTTCCTCCAGTGTCTCCAGATGACCTTTTACCTTCACCAAAAACAGTAGGATACACCTTCTAACTATGTCAGACCTAGATAGCAAGTTTGACTTTCATCCGACTTCCTCTATTGAGTTAGTGCAAGTGTCACAGAGACATACATACACACACACACCAACCTGACTGCGTAGGTCCCTTCGCTGACGCAAGGAACCAAGAACTGGTCATTTAAATGGAATAATGAACAGTTGCCTGGAGAGATAGACTGAAGGATGGTAAAATGATGAATTAACGAACTGACTCTCGCGCTGATGGGAATTCAGAGGTATTTACAGACTACTAGAGAATATTTGGATGATGAATTCTAATTGTGGCATACACACATCACGCCAATCCACATGTGAAAGTTGACGGGCACCGTCTTACCATCATTTTTAGCTATATCCGCTGGTCTCTCCAATTCTTCTTTCTCAATAAGCTGGAATATCACCTGATTGAGACATGACACAAATTCCTGACAGATCTTTACTGGTATACTTAGTTAAACTTACCATACACAACTAGAGTAATATCGTAACTGCTTGCAAGTAAATTTGAATCCAGAGCTTTTACACGGAAGGTTTTCTCATCTTGGATTGTCACATTGTATATCACCAAAGACCCTTCGTTGTCAATATTATATCCATCTGTTGTATTCCCTATTCCCGTCACTACTCCGTTCTCCTTTTGAATGAATGCAGGGGCTTCGTCGTCATTACTCTCCAGCCAGTAGATGGAGGCAGAATCCCCTAAGCCGTCGCATATTAAAACTGCTCTCCCGTTTAACAGAGCATATTGTACTTGCGAACAACCTACTTGAAAAATAAAGAAAACAGCGTTACTCAGATTGAAGACATATGACATTCTCGTTTTGTCCTTGCAGTCATAAGTGTAGTAACAGCACATTTAGCATTCTAGAACAATTGTTAGAATTTGGAGAAAAGATACTCCCTGTATCCACGATCCTCATCTTTCAACATTTTTTTTTTTGATAAAGTTAGAGTCCGTGAGGTTCTCACATTTTAGAGCTCCTATCACCCCTAACCGAGTTTATTCTTCGGTGGGGCACTTTACCTGCCAAGCTGAAGAAATAGCAGTACTCCTGATGAGCGGAAAACACTTCATGCGTATCTACCCTTTCATTACTGACCCCCTTTAAGTATTAACAGTACTAAACCTTGCAAAGATACGCCCTCTGTAAGTGGACATTACGGTTCATGAAGTTGAAACTTGGAAAAATGTTCATATCAAAGATTCAAAGTGAGTTTACTGTAAATTTTGTTTACATATGTCATCTCATCGTGTTACAAGTGCCATACATCAGTCAACGTTTTGTTTCATGCGACCTATTTCCCCATAGTTGACAGAATCTAATTCATACACGCACGATGCTCTAATAACAAACTAAATGCATATACATTTGGATAAAATAATTGTAATTATTTAATATGCCTCTACTTAACAGGAGTAGCCAATGTCAAGAATTCAAACATAATATTTGATTATCATTGCATCATTCGAAACACACCTTCAGAAGGAATTGCTACAAAACTCGATTTTGTTTGAAATCACAACATGGCAGCTCTGTTGTTTCCTGCTTATAAATTAGGACTGGGAGGAATCTTACATATGATTAAACTATCCTAAAATGTATTTTTCCTGAAGTTTACGATGTGAATACAAGAACTTGATCAACTATCGCAAGAGCTCCCAATTGACTCAATCGTCCAATCACTTTCACAAAAATAGGCGATATTTGAAACGTAATTGGAAACCGTATGATTTCGTAAATGTATTTGGACATAACTGGATCTTATCTTTGTTGATACTGTAGTTAGTGCTGTTCAACATCAAGTATCTACTTTAAGGTATTGTCTTATACCGAGATTCTCTTAATCTTTTCTAATGTCACACTTGATACCCTACAGTACTTCAATGCGAGTACTATCTTTATTGATTTTCATATTCTGCACGAAGAGGTCTGAGATTATTTCCTGATCCATGGTGCTAAGTTATGTTAAATAGAGGTCGTATATTTTGGTGATTGGTGTGCTCACCGTCCCTAGGCGTAACCCAGGTAAAGTGGATCACAAGATTTCCTGCCGTCATTTTGACATATCGTACAGTATGACTCATCAGAATGTTATTAGTACTAATGGGAGGGGGACAAAAGGTACTTTCAACAACAATAATACCAAAAGGTCTGCTGAGCACAAAAGTTGTAATAAAAATAAGATCAGAATGCAGAAAGGCATTGTGGTTTCGATGATCTGCTTAAGATAATTTTTTTATTGTTTTTATGTCTTACAAACATTGTTACTTATTTTGATGTTCCATTGTCGCCAAGTTTTTTATCTTTCTACTAAAATGCTAATTTCTGTTTGATGTGCCCTGCAAGGTGCCCAACTTTTGTGTACACAACTTGAAGCGCTTGTCTTGGAATTTTCTGTAACCCCTAATCACGGACTATTCTAATTTCATACTTCTAACTATAGCATGTATATTGCAACCATCCATTGGGCAATGAAGCACAAGCCATTGTGTGAAGGTTAGAATATGTTTGCAGTTCAGTTGCGTTCTCTCTGATCGACTACCTGAGCAAGCAAGCAAGTATCAATTGCTTCCTTCACAAGGCTTTACTTTTTGCTAAGTATTATCCACCTTACTAAGTGTACCTGGTATGTTTGGTATACATGTTAGCTGTTAAGTTTGATACCGTCAGTGTAGGTGTCAATGCCATGCTATGTATGCCAGGTATATTGACGCAGTTTATATACAATGTTTTCACAGTTTGACCCTTGTTGAACTCAAGTGACTGTTGACCTCCATTAAAATAATAGCGTTCTTGTACTCAATAAGATACACCTACACACCTCATATGACATCTGTTCAAGCTTCCCTTCTTGAGATATCGTGTTTACAAGATTTTCACAATTTGACCACTGTTGACTCCAAATGACCTTTGACCTCCACCAAAAACAATAGGGTACTTCTACTCAATGTGGTACACGTACATACAAAATATGAGATCTGTCCAAGCTTCCCTTCTTGAGATATTGTGTTTACAATGTTTTCACAATTTGACCCCTGTTGATCCCAAATGACCTTTGACCTCCACCAAAAACAATAGGGTTTTTCTTCTCAATGTGGTTCACCTACACACTAAATATGAGATCTGTCTAAGCTTCCCTTCTTGAGATATCGTGTTTACAAGGTTGTCACAATTTGACCACTGTTGACCTCAAATGACCTTTGACCTCCACCAAAAACAATATGGTTCTTCTACTCAATGTGGTACACCTACATACAATATATGAGATCTGTCCAAGCTTCCCTTCTTGAGATACCATGTTTACAAGGTTTTCACAATTTGACCCCTGTTGCACCCAAATGACCTTTGACCTCCACCAAAAACAATAGGGTTCTTCTACTCAATGTGATACACCCACATACCAAATATGAGATCTGTCCAAGCTTCCCTCCTTGAGATATCATGTTTACAAGGTAGGGCGTCACATACATACATACATACATACATACATACACACACCCTTACATACACACATACATACATGCACACACCCTCACACAAACACACACACACACCCATTCATGATTACAAAGGCAAATCGAAACCAAAAAGCATACATCACAAGACAGCATTCTGCAGCATGAACTATTTTCTGTCCCACACAGTATGTGGTGAAATTCAATTAATAATACAGAAAGTGTAGGTATCACATTTTCATGACATTTTATTTCGTTTTTTCATCTCTCTACCAAACTACAACAGTTGGCTACTGTAACTTGGGCCTAGTATTAAGGCACCTAACAATGTGAGATGCTCTACTTTGTTGATTTGGTTGCTGTTTTGTTTTTAAAATTACATTGTGTGAGCAAATTTGGCCTATACATTCCTGCCATGGTTGCTGAGACTTAAAGTACATGTGACAAGAAAAACACAGTTTGGAGTATTGACAACATCAATCATAAAAAAAATGTTCAAAATTTAGCCATAATATTAATCAAAACTCCATAGGGGTCTAGAGCTCCCTAGGGTCTTACAGCACATTGCAAACCCGACCTATGTACGGAACTGCAGGTTTGTCTGGAGAGCTATTCTGTGGTCACTCTAGTAAAAAATAATCAAATTTTATGGTCGGGCTGGCCAGCCTATCTGCCCTGTGGGTCATAAAGTCCACCTGAACTATCACCTATCGATATCACATTCTGATACTAGTAAATCGACACCCAAATTTTGCTTTAGAGGCAGGGATTGACTATATTGACTAATCATCCATGAAGTGGAAAGATTTTATCATAGATAAGGTTAGCTGGAGAAAAAAATCTTGCTGTATTCTTTTAGGGGGAGTTAGACCGCTATGTATGCAACATTCTAAAGCAATATTCCCCAGCAGTGCAGAAAATCCCCGAGAAATCTAAATCTCAACGATGAGTGGGGTATTATGAAACGATAAATAATTGTAGTTATGAACCAGAAAGCCAAAAGGCTTTGTGATTCCTTGCTACATGGTTATACTACAACAAACATGAATTATTCACATGACAAGTATAAGATCAACTGCAGTTATTTTTCTTGATACACCACAAGCCTTTAACCCAAACTGACCTTTATTTTGGTGACCTAAAATGACCGCGACATTTGACGTCCACCAAAAGCTATAGGGATCACCTACCCAGGCCATACAACCCACACATCAAGTACAGTATGAGTATGACATCAGTCAACATTATCTCTGAGCTCCAAGAAACACACAGTAATCAATGCTGCTTCTAGTCTTGCCTGTTGTTAGTTGAATCAAATAACTCAACCTTACCTCATCTGAACTCAGCTTGTCTGCCATGTTTACCTCAAAATTCTTCATAAACGACCAGAATGTTCTTGGGTCTCCATCGTATGGTGGAATTTCTGCCTTAGGTAATTCCAACGCTAATTTGAAACTCAATTTCCTCCTTTAACTTTTTCAATGCTTCCTCCCTCTCCTCAGTATAATGCTTTTGGCATTCCAACATCCAGCTTTCTACTTGATCAAATGCTTCATCAGACAACAGCCCAGCCAGATCAGCATGAACCTCTTCCATTGCCTCAAATTGGCACTCTGCCTTTTGCAAATTTTCCTTTATTGACTCTGCGATAATTTCTTCCTTGTTACAAGAACTTTCAACACACTCAAAGTCCTCGTAAGTTGACCCTAAGTTATGATTCCTCCTCAATATTTTTGCTTCCTCCATCCTTTCCGACATTGTGAAATATGATTGAAAGCACTCCAATTTGATTGTTAAGAAACCTTGTTCTGCTACCAGCTGTTCCTCTGGATATTGATATTATCCAAATAAATGACAGAACAGATGGTTTTTTTTTTCTTCATTTTTTTATAAACCCATTAACATTCCAATGCATGAATTAATGCCACCTTGTCTATCTGACCCCATGACCCCCCATACCAAGACTATCTCTCTGGACAACTTATCGGAGGCCCCTCACACTAGAAGTTACTCACTAAGTTACAAATGCAGTACTGTAGCCTTAAATCCCATTGAGTTAACTGTGTGAGACGGAATCAACAACTGCCAATAGTAATTTTGCACAATTTAGCACATATGCTTTTCAACTAATTTGTACGGTAGTTTATAATAACCACAATAATGGTGTTTAGGCTATTATTGTTTTATAGTGAAAAATTATCCCTTCCTCTCTATTGATAAGCATTAAATTTCACAGGGTCGTGAACCTGTTAATAACAGAAAACCTTATCAAGTTTAAAACAAATCTGACCCACGGATAAGGAACTATGGCAGTTTTAACATTTTTTATGTTTTACCCCATAACCTCATCAATATGCAAGATTTGGACACCAAAAACAATAGGGATCATCTACTCAATATGGGCAACCTACATGCCAAAAATGAAATGACTCAGAGTTACCCCTCTTGAGATAGAGTGTTTATGAGCAACCGTCACACACACACACACACGCACGCACACACAGACATCAGGACTGCATAGATTCCCCAGCCTACGGCAAGGAATCAAAAAGTAAGGATTGACAGGGTTAAAAACTTTCACTTCAGTTAGACCCCTCCCCAGGATGATGATCACTGGGTCCTGCTATCAACCTTTAGCTCCAAGAGGCAACTCAAAACATTGGCAGGTGTGAGTGAAAAAGACAATGTCTGAAATATTTCTCGTCACATGGCAGAAAATGGCACTTACCTGGCCCATTTAACACAACAGGGGTCATTCAAGAGGGTTCCAAGGGGGCAAAATGTGCTTAGTTTGTACCTAGGCTGTTAATGTCAAATCGCAGCTTTTGAATATTTTGGCAGAAAATTAGTGTCATTTTGGGATCAAGATGTCATAATTTTTCTGTCTTATATAGATTATCACAACATGGGTTCAGTATCATCCTTAAACAATGGTACTTAAAGGATGTTCAGCAATTTCAGGGAAAAGGTCACATAGTGGATATTTTTGCTAGAATTAGCCATTTTTGGGGTCAGGTCACTTGTTTTCATAGATATTGACCATTGTACAATATTGTACTAAGTCTAATGAATGCATATACTGACTACCTAATTAGTACCACAAGAAGAGGTGGTACGTCTTATCTCACGTCTGCTTTGCTACTGTACTCGGTCTATACTGTATACCCGCACTGTCGACTTGAACACCGATGACTAAGTTACTTAACATCTACCTATTTCCTAGATGTCTCCTAAAGGATCAATGCCTTTTTTTTACAATTGCTTTTTTTTTATAATACAGAGGTTTCTTTGAGCAAATTGTCATAAAAATCTAATTATATTATTTTGATACCACATTCTGGATTAATTTAAATGTTTAGATTAATGTTTACATGTTTACATTATTAATGTTTACATGTTTAGATTAATGTCTCGATTAATTTACATGTTAATTTACATGCATAATGAGGAAGTAGTTATCTAAGAGATTCTAATTGCTTCCATAGAATGAAACTAATACCGAGATTCAAAGATGTAGTAAGGACCATCTTAAGCTGAGCAGAGTTCAAAGGCAGCTTCAGTATTGCCAGAGATCTGCTTGAAAAACACGATTCTAGGATCGAACTAAACCCCCAAAAATGTTGCAGAGTAAGTTCATTTACAGATACCACCCATGATATCATGCAGTGATTCCTCAGGCCTTAATAATACCTTCAGTTTTGTATTTAAACACTTTTGAGTATCATGATGAAAACTTGTAAATGCTTGTACTCCTGGCAGTTATCAGCATACCTCAACCTTGGAACCAAGGTTGTGCATTTCTATGCAAGGGACAAATACAGTAAAAACAAACAGAATCGCGCCAAGCATGGAACCCTAAGAATCATCATACCCACTCAGGGTAGGAAAACCACAGCATGCTTTAATTCACCAAACATTCATATTCTTTCAACAGCTTAAAGTTTATCTTCAATGGCTGCCTATTTAAGTCTCTGTGATAATCTAAGTATATAATAGCCTATCACATTCCCTACTTGCACTGGGTATTATTCAGACCAAAGTTACTTCATGAACTATTATAAAAATGCACATGAATATATTCATTACACATCTGAGGGATATCTGAGTGGACTGGCATCTTCATCTTCCTCCAAAATCCTCAAAAAAAAAAATAAAGAAATAAAAATAAAAACAAAAACATGCTACTCAAAGCAAAATTTACAGATGTTGGATTACCACCACTTGTGTCACTATAGATGGTATGTATTCTCATAAGGACAGATCAAACTATTGTGAAATATAAGAGTGGGCAATTAAACAGATGAAACTAACAAGAACGCAGAGATGCATTGTCGTTTCCATGATCCAATTTTTTTTTTTTTTTGAATCTGATATAATAGCATGTCGGTGTCCCATCGAGCTATGTATGCTTTATATAAAATTTGAGATCTGCACAAGCTTCCTTTCTTGAGATCATATATACATGTTCACAATTTGACCCTTGTTGACATGGAATGACCTTCTATACCTCCATTAAAGGCTAACGTTCTTGTGCTAATGAGATACAACTACACATTGAATATGACATCTGTCCAACCTTCCCTTCTTGATGTAATATGTTTACAAGAATTCCACACTGTGACCCTGTACTCTGAGTAAGCGTTACATTAACGTTCATCCCGACTCTACTCACTGCAATGTTCCTTACTTCCTATGGCATACTTGGTCCACCCAAAGCAGCAGTAACTTGAAATTTCATGAAATCACTGCTTACTACATTATTTACACATAGACTTCCATCTGTACATGCAATGTCTATGTTAAGTTGCTAACCACACACAGCCATCTTAAGTAAGAAAAATTGCTGCAACGATAAAAATGCTGAAGTGAAATGGCTTTACCTCAGCTAAAGTAAGTTTTACCACAGCATCTTTAATAATGATTATTTTTACATGTCACCATCATCAAATGGCAGGAAAATATCCACTTTATCTCTTTAACTTTGTCATCAATTAAGACCTGATATATTCTGTAACAACCCTGAAAAAGTATGCATTTGTTTTCTTTTTAACAAAATAGTGAGGAATCCAGGTACAAGTGACAATATGTAATCATTAACTTGAAGGGGTGGGGGGTTAGGGATAGAAGATATTAGGAAGTTTTAAGTAGAACATTTAGAAGTGACAGTAAATTCTTTACCCATCCCCTGTGGCTATGAGCCAATATGATTTGAGCCGAAATGATTAAGCTTGGTCTCAAATGCATTGAGTTGGAGTTATGAAATTGTGTTGGTTTGTCGTAACACTGTTATATATGGTGAACTTTTCTCCACTCTTTTTTTAAGTTGAATGTGCCAAGTTTAAGTTTAAAATATGCCATCCTGTTCCTGATAACCCAATATGTGCTTAGCGATCAGGCAACATAAAGCACATTTTCAAACAGCTTGGGTCAAAATTTACTTGAAAATCTTAGTCTAGTCTTTTCCTGCACAGTAAGTGTGGGGCACAACATAGACACATGTGCTGGCTAGGCTCTACCTCAGTATAACGAATGTATGTTAGGTTGCAGCAAAAGTCCCAAGTCACTCTGAACAAAAATATCTCGCAGAAGGAAGCATTCGAATTCAAGTTTGTGAAAATATTGCGGATTGCTAGTCTGGGGTCTTTTGCACATGCCATGCAAATGTTTTTGGCAGTTTTGACTGATTGAGATATTTTTTTCATACTTTCGACATACAATGTTATTTTCCTGAACATTGCGATAGTAACTACAGTACCAAGTGTACACAGACAACAAAACAGTGTGTAAGATCCAACAATGGTTTTTGTGAATGAAATCTCTTACTTTAGGGAGTCTAAAACCTAAATAACACTCACAGTTTGCCTCAACAGAAAGTTGTCTTTGGAATAAACATTGGGTAGGCATTTGTTCCGATCAGGGAGTTGCTGTTTGACAATAGATTTGTCCAAGCTTTGCTTCTTGAGATATCGTGTTTACAAGGTTTTCACATTTTGACTCTTGTTGACCCCCACCAAAAACAATAGGGTTCTTCTACTCAATGTGGTACACCTACATACCAAATATGGGATCTGTCCAAGCTGTGTGTTTACAAGGTAGGGAGTCAGGGACATACACACACACCAATACACACATATGCACGATAACAAAGGTTACGATTATCATTGAAACCAAAAGTGGAAGAGTGTATCAAAACTCTGAACCCATAAAAGTGAGCAGACTGAACAAAAGTCTGTCTATGTGCACATCAACATGACAACCTGGCATTACAAATCCTTTTTCTCCTTCAGTGCTGGATGCAATAAAGTAATACCACTAGATGCCATACATAGAAAATGCCACAAGACACTATACTCTTTTATTTATTCATCTAAGGTGACTTAAAGAAGCAGCAGAGGTGGCTCTAGTTAAATCATGTCAGGAAAGACATTGTGGATTCTCAGATAATTTTTTGACTGCTAGGACTTTTGAAGCAGCAGAGGAAGGTGGACCAGGAGATCCTTCTTTCTTACCTGTGTTGCTTGCAGCAGACGATGGCAGTAAACTTAATAGCAGTATAACAAGTGACACCAGGTCTTTGAAGGAAATGCTGGATGAAAGAGATTTGACTTTGAATTGTCAGTTTAAAGATGTATGTGGACTATTGCATTTGGTGTCCATTACTTTATGCTTGTATGGCACATACAATATCATTCTGGTTTCATTCAAGTTTTTACAGTAACTGATGAGTTCATTATAAAACTGACTTAAGCATATTTCAATCTGGATGTAACATTGGACAAAAATTAAAATTCCAGCAACAACAAACATTGCAAAATTACTCATTTCATGCGATATATCAATCAAATTCTCAATACCTCTCTCTGGTAAAAGGTAATTCAAACAAACAATTTAAACAAACTACTCTACATCTGTAATGATTTAAGGAAGCCTCAAAAGTCTAACCTAAGATCATTTTAGAGATGAGCAGTTGCTACCCATTGTAATAAGGATAGTATCCAGACAGTAATGAGTCACACTCTAGTGCACATCCCTCGCATTGTCATATAGGTTCTGCAGCTGTTGGCACTAAAGAATGTGGGGTATTGTATGCATGCTGCATAAAAAGCAGCAGTGAGAAGCTTTGTAGACCAAAGATAGCCTTAGGTTAATATTGATTCTAAGTTACTATGGAAATGGTACAAATAGTAAGAATTCTTTCTCTTCTCTGTCAGATCTTTTTCTGCAAGAAGTTCTAATTTTGAAACACGACCATTTCATTGAAGTCACTGTAGCTATCTGCACAATCAGCATATATGCATATTTTGCTGGAGTTGTAATGTGATATCAGCAAATAAATCAACTGGTTGCAAATAGCAAACTTCTTACCCTTCCAAGCTCAATGAAGGCACTGTTGTGGATGACGCTCCATTCTAGAAGTGAGAAATCATATTTGCATTAAAATTGCTGGATAGATATCTTCAAGTTAAAGCAGGTGGCGTAACTGCATTTCACTGCGACAAAATCTTTGCAGTACATGTGCGGTTGCAAATATGTGTTCATTTGCATACAACAAACTGATAAACTGATGCACAGGTAAGAATGTAGAAAAAGTAAGTGACTTTCAGATCTATGAAGGAGCTTAGATTAAAACTAACAGGAAGATGTACCATACTTTGCCTGAAACACAATGGCAGTGGACAGTGAATGCCACCAAAATGATTTATTCAGGCACAGATTTACACTGCTTGTTACCTTTCCTACGCAAGTGAAAGTATAGTCATCCGAACATTTTGGACGAAGGGTGGAACCAACTTTTTATTCGTTGGAGACATTGGAGACAGTATACATACACCAGAATGCACAAATGCATTGTGGTTTTGATGATTTCATTATGAGAATTAATCTTCATGAATCTGACATATTGCATATGGTGAGTGTGTGTAACATATGCTTGGTAATTAGCGTAATTTAACATGATCACCAAATGGGATGCACAATAACATCTGATATAAGTATTACCATTATTCCAAAATGATAAAGCACCCTATCCAAACTGTAAAAACACTTCACCAAAATTCTATCCTTTAATATAATGCACCCAAATACTAAATTTGAGATCTGTACAAGTTTCCCTTCTTGAGATATTGTATTTACAAGGATTTCCCTTTTTGACCTGTGTTGACTCCAAATGACCTAACCCTCCACCAAACAATAGATTTCTAGTTATTGACTAGGTACACCTACATGAGAAATGTAACAGTTTCCCTTTTGAGACATTGTTAAACATATTTCCTTGGGTCAGCCATGGTGACCTCAAATGATCTTTGACCTCTACCAAGGTTGTTGATTCTTTATTTTTTTAAATAATTATGATTTAAATCAAATTTTAATTCAATCAGCTTGATTTAAATCAAACAACCCTGACCTCTACCAAAAATGGTACCCTTTTTTAATTCAATAAGGTGCACCAACATATTAAAGGTGAGACTTGCACATGTTTCCGATCTTGAAATATCATGTTTACAATGTTTTCACTATTTGACCCATGCTGACCCAAAATGACCTTTGAACTCCACTGAAAATTATGCATTTCTAGTCTTTACTGAGGTATACCCACATCCCAAATATGAGATCTGTACAAGTTTCCCTTCTTAAGATATTGTGTTTACAGGGTTTTCACTATTTGACCTGTGTTGACCCCAATGTCCTTTGACCTCCATCAGAAACAATAGGCTTATTGGACTTAATAAGGCACACCCACACTCTAAATATGAGATCTGCACAAGTTTCCTACCTTAACATTGTGTTTACAAGGTTTTCACTAATTGACAGGTGTGGACCCAAAGGACCTTTGACCTCCACTAGAAACAAAAGAGTTCTGGTCCTTAATGAAATACACCTACACACTAAATATGAGAATAATACAAGCTTTTCCTCTCAAGACACTATGTTGAAAAGCTTTCACTTTTGACCTTCACAAAATACAATAGGCTTCTTGCACTCAATAATGTTCACCTGCATACTATACATGAGATCTCTACAAGTTTCTTCCTTGAGATTTTGTGTTTTCAAGTTTTCACTATTTGACCTGTGTGGATCTCAAAGAACCTTTGATTTACCTCCCCTAAAAACGATATGCTTCTAGTCCTTAATAAAATACAGCCACATACCAAATATGAGAATAATGCAAGTTTTTCTCTCAAGATACCGTGTTGACAAAGGTTCACTTTTTGACCCCTGTTGACTCCAAATGACCTTTGACCTTCACCCAAAACAATGGGCTTCTTGTACTCAATAGCATACATCCACATACAATATATGAGATCTGTACAAGCTTCCCTTCTTGAGATATCATGTTTACAAGGTAGGCAACACAACCATACACACAAACAATACATATTCGCATGAAATACAATAGTTATGATTATGTTATGCTTAGCCTACAGGAAGAGGACAAACCTGACATTCTTTTAAAGAATGATTTCAAAAAAGATTTTGACAGTATTTCTCAGGCTTTTTATGAGAAAGGTACTCTCTCTTTTCAATTCGGCCATTAATTCTAAGTTTCACAATCTTTATCACCCTGTTTTGTCCATTTGGCTTTCTGTCACAAATTAAAGTTTCCCAGTTGAAAGAGGTTGTAGGTAGGGGACTCTCTGTCACCCTATATTTTTATGTTATCTACACAAAACTTACACAAATCGCTAAGTATATGTTTGCAATGATGCAGGGCACCAAATTGGTTCAGTATGCCAATGATACAACCTTCTTTATCTAAGCAGAGGAAGCTTCCCTCTGTAGCCAGAGTAGCTATGTTACCAATGTGTGCAGTGTGAAGTTCCAGCAACATTCACTTGCTAATATCTTCTTTCATAGATTTTCATACTTTTAGCTAAAAGCTGAAAACAGAAGGGATCATCTACTGCTATAACTATGGACAACCAACTCGTCAACTTCGAAGTTCAAGCACATTTCCCTTCTTGAGATATCCTGTTTACAAGGTCTTCAAACTATGCCCCCCTTTTGACTTCACATGACCTTTGACCTCCACAAAAATGACAGAGATAACCACTCATCAAGTGCTATCAGTGTTAAAGAGGTTTGTTAAGAGACTTTTTTAAGTTGATTCATACTTCTTTAATCTAGCAAATTGTATGCTTTTTTAATACAGTAGTTTACATTTGTAGCCTTAAAACTACAAGTACAGTCTTACAGACTTTGCAAGAGTAACATGATATTGTAACCATTGTAACCATATCCAGCAAACTTTTTCACATCTGATCAACATCAGGTTTAGTTCCAGTTGGTTGGATCAGAGGGCACTCCCTATAAATTCTTTTGGACATTGTTTTCACATCATGCAAGGTAGTTACTTAGAGAAGTCTCTCCAACATCAGCTGGGCATTTGTATTACGTGAAGTAGTGTGTGCACTCCTGCAAGTTGTAAGGATAGTAAGGACTACTTTCTACTGAGTATATAGGTAGATGAAGGGCGCTAATTAAAAGGGAAATCCCACAGAACATTACACTCAGTGACCATCTCTAATAACACTTTCCTGATTCCTGCTTGCCAGTTAGGGGGAGACTGAGGATCTAATGGGCATTTGTGTAGCATGATTGTTGGATGCACCCCAGGCGATGTGACATGAATTCATAACAATAGTTAAATACAACACACACCACACCATGGCATGAAATCTTCAAGTAAAATGTGAAAAAGCAAGCAGTTGAAGTTGGCCTTAAAATTATGAACATGACTATGGTAAGTACCTGTAGACAGAATACTATATCTACCGTACTGAAGTAGTATAAACTACAGGAGGCTCTGTACTTCAACCAGCTAGCACCACTGGGCACTGTTTCTAGCGGGCTGGGCAGGTTCTCCACCCCTTCCAGCCTTTGGAAAAGTGGTTTAAGACTGGGTGATACACTCTCGTCTGTCTGATGGGGACGTTAAATGGCAGTGCCGGGAGCAGGCTTGGGTTTGTTTTGGCAATTATGGTTTCACCCCTGCCTCGATATCGTCTGCACACTCATCGAAAAGAGTAAGACAATCTCTCCATGTTCATCTACCATCAACATGGTACAGGGTACTTGATGAGTCCAAATGGGGCTTCCTGATCCTCAGCTTTTAAATTCAAATTCTAGTCTTTCAAAAAAATTGACAACCAGCTGTGAATGAGTCACAATTGGAAGCACTCGTCTCTGAATCCTACCATGGGCTGTGCATTGTTACTGTACATTCTGGGTTGTTTCTTAGTAGAACCTTTGTACAGTAGCACGTAAGATGTTAACAATAGGCAGAAGGACTGAATCTAAATAGCTCATGTTTTTGTCTATTGATTTTGCTGATATTGTTGTTTGGTCTATGAGTTCGATATAATTATGACACATCAAGGGCTAATTAACCAGAATGCACAAGTGCATTATGTTTTTGATGATCATCAAATCAGCATTATTTTCCTGAATGATTTTTTCCTGAATGATCTACATCGTTCACCAAAACAATGCAGGTACTTTGTACTTAATACGATACATCGGCCTACAAAGAATATGTGAGATCAGTCCTAACTTACCCACTTGAGATATCGTCTTTACAAGGCTTTCACAATTTTGCTAGTTTTGACTACATATGACCTTTGACCTCCACCAAAGCTATAGGGTTCTTTAAATCAATGTAATTCATCTAAATACTAAAAATGAGATCAGTTGACGCCCAATTCTTCAGATATCATGTTTACGAGGTTTCACAATTTGACTAGTCTTGCCTGCATGTGACCTCTGACCTCCACAAAAAGCAATAAGGTTCTTTTAATCAATGTGGTACTGTACACCTACACACCAAATATTCAGTCTGTTCACACTTCCCTTCTTGAGATACCATATCTATGAGGCTTTCACAATTTGACTGCTGTTGACCCCAAATGACCTTTTACCTCGGCCACAAACGACAGGATTTGTGTACTCAATGCAGTACATCTACATGCCAAATATGAGATCTGTCCCAGCTTCCCTTCTTGAGATATCGTTTTTACAAGGTTTCTACATTTCAATCTGTTGAACCCAAAGAGCCTTTGACATATCCTTCAAAAGCAATAGGCCTATTACACTCAGTGTGGTACAACTATATAGTAAGTATAAGATCTGTCCAAGCTTCCCTTGTTGAAAGATTGTATTCACAATTTTTTTTCACACTTTGACCCCTGTTGACCCCAAATGATCTTTGACCTACACAAAAACCTCACATTCATTTTACAAAGAAACTTACATTCACACACATACACACAGTATGCAATACTGACACATGTCAGCATGACTGCAAAAGTACTAACAATCATTATTAAAACCAAAACTCATGTGATAGAGCAACTAGTGCCCTTGGTATCTGCAGTCCCTTCATCATAATCCAGTTTTCACTTCTTTCTCCATCAAAGGATATGTGGAAGATAACTTCTTTAGCTCCTACTAAGTTGTGATTTATGCAGCTAACAGCCACACAGTTCTGCAGCATTTGAGGTAAAGAAACATTAGCCTTTGAGGAATCTAAGGAGGCTTAGATGCTGCATGTACTTGCATGGTTTGTTTTCATAAAGTTCATGTTGTTACGGGTGATTGCTATACTGTAACAAATGGGCCCATTGCACTGTTGTTGCAGTGAACACAAAGTGTACCTTTGTGTGCCTGTGTTTGCTACTTTACATGCAAGACAAGAACTTGGGCAGACTCAAACAATGCCATTGTCACTCCATCTGTAACAACTCTCTGCTTATTATGCACTGTAACAAAATTAGTTCATTTACTACACTAACATTGGAGTAATTTGCCAGTGCAGGTGGGGCAATCTCTATGTATTATAATACACATCTTACTATCTTTGCATGCAACCTTTTCATTTGAGAAATAAGTCCTGAATTTGTTCATTTTGTTAGTCACTTTGCACCAATCACGGTAACACTACTATACAAAGCTTGGGAAGTGTAACAGTGCCAAAACCATCTGAAGTACATCCTTTGTTGCATCTCAAACATATGAGACGGAGGGTTATCGATCTGTGTAGTTAAGTCAATACTTTGTCACTGCTACTGACTATAGACATTTACAGTTGACCACCACTATGTTACTATGTAGTATAATATCGATATTTTAGATATTTCTTCTATATATCGACTTTACTATCAATATTCTTGAAAAGCATATCGACGGTATGGGTATTGTGGGAATACCGACTAATAACGGTAATATATGATATACCGCCACTGCTTAGTGTAAAATTTCACTGCACACAACGGTGCTTGGACTTCTGTGCTCATATAACATCAGCAAACTTCGGAGATGTGTGTGTGATGGCATTAGGAATATTCATTGCTTCAGTGCTGCATTTACTTATGCACAGATCTGCGTCTGCGTCTTGAACACTTCCCTAATGCAAAGCATACATTACACTGAATTGCAATTGGAGTTTCGAGGTCAAAAACTGTGAGGCGAACCTTGTTATTTCATTCCGCCAACAATCCTATTAAGTGTATCCATCACCAACTTGCTACTTGCAGCAGATATTGACACTATTTAATACATCCATTCAGCCTTGATAGGAAATATCTTGGAATGTCTATAGCACTTGTAAGAAACAATATGGAGGAACAACTTCCCCTTGCAATGTAGAGACACTCAAAGATATAGTCACCTTCTTTGGAACAGTCTTGAGGATGTCTGGAAGCCCTGTAGGTTTGCTGGTGCAGTCAGGCTGGATCTGAGCAGGGAAGTCTTGGTCAGATTGCTTCTTACCTGCCTGTTTACAGGGGCTCAAATGGTCTACAAAAGAGGCATATCAAAAACCAGCTGAATAACTAGGCATGCCAAAAGAAGAAGTGTATTTCAACTTCTGCTCATGATGTATTCAATAGTAGAAGTCTAATAACTTTTGCAGGAAAGAGTCATGTTTGGTGTGACTAGTTTCAACTTTCCTCCCCTTTTACAACTTGCAGCTCTACTCCCCTGAACTTTTAATCTAGAAAGACTCCAATTTTATAATTGTTATCAAGAATGTTATCAAGTCGATCCACAACTTCATACTGATGAGGCACTGAAATCATTATCTCTTGACATATTTAATGCTTTTGGTGAAAATGAGGTCCGTCAATATATCAATATTATCCATATATCTGGTATTGAACACTACACCAGTATTATCAAAATTGATGTTTGTTCATACCAATATATAGATAATATCTATGAATAGTTAAAAAAAACAATAAAAAAACAATACATAGTAAATACCCACCGATACTTACTTTAAGCTCCAGCTTAGGAGATTGTAACAGCAGCAAAACATAAATGAGTCTTTTTCCTTCACTTCTTTGTCAAAAACATCTAGCTGTGCTATTGGACACCAATGAATCGCTGTTTAAAGGAAGCCTGGACATATTCTATTTTTTAACTTCAGCGTGACTTATTCTCTGTTGCTCTGTCCCTTCCTCTGTTCATACCACCTACTTGCAGTTCTACTGTAGTACTGCACAATGGTAAGGTGGATGTAGCGTTAAGTCACCATATATGTAGCTTCCCACTCATTGCAGCGAGAGGCTTTTTACTTGGCATGCGCAGTCATTGCTGCAGGTTCTCAGATGTCAATGCAATCTGTGCAAATGTAAGGTAGGTGGAGTTTCCATTTACTACTGACCAATTGGCATTGAGCATTGTCGTGTCAGGCAGTCACAGCAGGCAGCCTCACTCAAATCCTGGCCGTTTCGCTCAAATCCTATTGACTCCCAATACCATTCACTCCATGCCTGTCAGTCATTCTACATTGGATCTTGGGGGAGGGGCATAGACAGCTCATACAGATCTAACACTGTGAACAACAGCTGAAAATTCTCCATTGGAACAGCACAATGATTTGCTCACTTTAAGCAACGGAAGTACTGTACCATGCACACACAATACAGTAGTTGTGTTGAATGGTCCCCTGTAGCCCTTGTAGTATGTATATTACGACGTTGTTTGCATACAATCGGTAGTGGAGGTGGATTTGCTTATATTTCTGGAGAAAGTCTTCAGAAAACGAATCAGTTTTCAACAATTTTATGTAATTATAGGGGTCTAGAGCTCCCTTGGGTCTTACAGCACATTGCAAACCTGACCTGTGTATGGAACTATGACCAGGTTTGGCTGTAGAGCTATTCTGTGGTCACTCTGGTAAACAATATTTCAAAGGTTACAGTCCCGCTGGGAAGCCTATATGCTCTGTGGGTCATGAAGTCCACCTGAACTATCACCTATTGATATCACATTCCGATACTTGTAAATCGACACAACAAGTTGTGCTTCAGAAGCAGGGATTGACTATATTGTCTTATCATCCATGAAGTGGAAGGATTTTATCAGAGATAAGGTTAGCGGGGAGTACAAAATCTTGCTGTGTTCTTTTAGGGTGAGTTAGAACATGAAACCCCGTGCCCCTTTCCAATGTTGTGCTATAGAAGTGAATGTACCATTTGAACAGCAATCCTATAGCCAACACTGGACGGGGGCGTGGGGTGTCCCAAGGTATTTTGTCCAAGATTGTCTGAGTTTTTTGGGAGCAAATTTTGGAGCGAAATTTCGAAAGAAAATTGAACATTTTTGGACAAGGTGCATCATAAAAATTAGTTATCAGGGCCTATGGGTCTGGGGATTTTCAAATCAAAGTAATCTGAATTTCGACTAAGGACATAACAAGTTTAATTTTAATTTGGGGGTTTATTTGTATATTTTTTGTTGAAATGTTGAAAAGAAGTGATCATGAATGAATAGATTGTTTCATGGTTTTGTATGCGGACAGAAATAGTTGTGTTTAGAAATAACATTGATGGGTAGCTGTTGCATTGCGTTGCAACAGGAGTGTTACTGCAATTGTAGAATGCTGGTAGGAATCCCAGTCATAATATATTCTGAAGTAGCTCCACGTTCTACCAAAATGCGTTAAAATCAGAACTGTAGATTCAGCTTAATATTAAAATAATTGTAGAACGTTAGTTAAGGCTGGTTTTTTACAGTTTTGGCTGCTAAATCAAGATTTGTGACTGCAATTGTTACATTGCATGAAGCGGGTAATGTAAGTTATCTCCAGTCTTGTTATTAACGCAATTTTCCCATGGGTTGCTTAATTTTCCTGTCAAAACATTTGGTAGAACGTGGGTTTCATAAACCTATAGGCTACTGTCGGACGCTGTTGTTAGGTCTAAGTCAGCTTGGATGGGGAGGCCGGGGTTCGATTCACAGCATGACCATAGTGTTTTTCACTGCTCAATTGCCCATATATAAACTCAAATGTCTGTCAACTTCTCATTTTTCATTCTTTCATATATAACATAAGGTAATATATATATATATATATATATATATATATATATATATATATATATATATATATATATGTGTATTAATATAATGATATAGCTCTAACAACAAATATGTACTCTGAAGTCAGTTGAAACATGCTTAAAATGATTAACATATTACAGTGCACCATGTACGGTACAATAGAATGGGTGCCACAATGTCACTGTTATGTGAATATGAGCAAACGTCACATTTATTAAATTTGCATTTTTGGGGTTTATTTTGCATAATGATAGTACACTTTTTTTACCCAGATTAACCTGCAAGTCAGTCCTAATAATTATTGAGGGTAGTTACTTTAATACCAGACACCACATCATCACTGTGAACAATTTGAATAAATAACACATGTATATACATCGATCTTCTTCAACGGACTGCTACCATGTTAGTGTTTTGGGGGGTGTTTTTTTTTGTTTTTTTTTGTTTTTTTCTTCATTACCTGTCTCAATATCAGAGTTTGAGCCGAACGTACATCATTTGTATCATACAAAATGTTTTAAAGTAGTTTCCTGGTCGACAACATGCATTGGAGTTATGATGTTACCTCAACAATGACTGCATTTTATTTAGCACATTTTAGTGCAAATACATGGATTTGACTGACTTATTCCTCCCTTTACTCCGTAATAACATTGACAACATTCACACAATAATATTATTACAGTAAACCAACTTCAATATACAGTAGGCCCCAAACATGCCTAACATGCACTGCTGATGTTTCTTGTTGCAAAGAAATATCACCCCTCATTTTGCCGTTTAACAATTGTTTCAAATTGACGATTTTTCCTGTGCACCGCGCATGCTTCTAACCACTCGAAATTCTCAGACAATCTGAGACAAAATTGTTGGGACACTTCTTCGTATGTTGCAAATATAATACTGAATTTTAGGTGAGAGGATAACATGAAACCCGGTGCCTCTTTCCAATGTTGTGCTATAGAAGTGAATATACCATTTGAACAGCAATCCTATGGCCAACATTGGACGTGGGCGTGGGGTGTTCCAAGGTATTTTGTCCAAGATTGTAGGTCTAGGCTTGGGCCTAAGTAGAAACGCTGGGCCTAGTTCAGCTCAACTGACTAATTCCAGTAATGTGCATAGGCTTAGGACCACTATAATTAGGCTAACTAGTAATAAAGTCATGCCCTGTAAAGGTTAAAATTGGCTATAGCCAAGGATCCATGGTAGTTACAGTATGTGTTTCACCAATCAAGCTACCGTAAGCTATCTATAGATAATAGAGCCAGTAGTAGGCCTAATATAGTAGTAGCGGCTAGTACTAGAGGCCTGGGCTAGACAAAAAAAATGCAAAAGCTAATTTAAGTTAAACAGAGCTATGTAGGGTCCATATACACTCCCTGCAGTGTTACTTGGAATGTCAGGTTGTTAACATTAACACAGTTGCAGCAAGCTTCCTCAGGCAATCAAAAGGTACAGTACGTTCCCCTACTTTCGTGCATCCCTATTTTCGTGAAATCTGTCATAAGCTCTTTGTGTACTATGCAACGGATACCTCCAGAAGACATTTTAGTACTATACTCACCTGCAACTTATTTTCTTCAAAAGGACCTTAGGCCTAATTTAGGTGAAAATGCTTCACTAGAAACCATGAAATGATACCTTACTGTAACTTTCATTATATTACAATTAGCATTTCCCCTTAGTTTTGGTATCATGACACAATAGGCCTAGCCTGCTAAATGAAATCGCTGTAGAATCCTTCCAACTGCAGCCTAATTAATGCTTTTACTATAAGTAGCTGTAGCAGGATTGAAGGTTCAAGCATACTTAATGTGTGCAGTTTGGGGGTCAGTTTAAAAGTGGGAGTTAGAAAGTTTGCATATCATTAAGGTGCACGAAAAAATGGGAACGAACCCAATGCTGACAGCTAGGGTGATGAAACTTGATCATCTCCTCAAACGTTTTGGAATCAACTGAAATTTAGTTTCAGCTCTAACAATTAAGGTAAGAAAAGCTGTCAAAAAGTGTCAGTGTACTGCACATCTGCTTTTCCATTAAATTCTATCTTCAATGAGGGACTTGCTAGTTATTTTCCAACTTTGTTGCTTGAAATAGGGGCTTCCATGCTACTACTGTACTATGTAGGTCCAAAGACATAACGTCAGATCAGACCACATATTCACTAATCCATCTTAAAGGCCATGACCGCCTTAAATTTTGTTATGACCAACACAGTTATCGCTGGCAATTGATTGGCTGCCATTTATTGTTTCTCAACATTTTCAAATTTACAAAAGTTTGATTTACAGGAATTGGACACTTGGGCAACTGCTTTTAAACTTCTACTGTTGACTATTTCCCTACCATGAGAGCAACTGTAACACTTAACTCATCATCTGTAAAGTTGCCATACAAAATCAAGAGATCTAGAACTAACAGAAAATCTGAAGATTGAGCTGTTTTAACGGTGGCAATCTTCCTCAACAATCTGAAGCAATTTTCCACGCTTCCCTTCAAACCCAACAAATGTTTTCTGGGCAAGCAACTTACAGAAATTTTAACCACAAAATTTCCACATCAACAAATGGCTTTTTGAGAAAATAGATAACATGAGTACATAATAACCTGACTATCAGGAAACTCTTCTCATTAAAGGAAAATTTACACTAAACAAGAAATTTCACATGGGTCACCCATGATACCACATGGAAAATAAACACAATTAAAAGTGTACACAAGAACAACATCTGTTGAGGTTTATTGGCTAATTAATCACTACCGGGAGTCACAGCTTTTCTAATTGAGAACAAAGCTTCTCCTTGTTGGTTTGTATATAATACAGGTGCGCCAAGAAGTAATTGGTCGCATGTAAATTCACTACAAAAGTTTATCATGAATCTGTGCAGAGTGCTAATTGTCACTATTACACAGATCTACATGGTAGCCTAAGCTGCTTTCTTTTGTGGTTTGTCACCTCAATTGATAATCTGGAATGCCTACCCAAGAGGATAACAGATAAAATAGCTTACATTCTAGCAACAATGATAAACCAGGACAATATGAGAACAAATATCTGTCAGCAGAGCTAACATAAAGAAAGGGACGCACATTCGTCTAGATTATAAGTTACAAGAGATATGATCATGCTACCATCCCCAGTCTATACCTGTTCTAACACAACAAGGACAGATGTAATGTCTAGTTGAGCTAGCTCCCTAGACTATCTCGGCAAAGGGAACCAAGATCATGTGTTGCATGAAAGTTGTCAAGATATGAAAGAAAACATACATCATACAAAATGACCATCAAGGTTATTTTGAAAATAGTATCGAAGCATTCAAATGATTTTTCTTTGCAAAAATAACGTCAAACCTTTGTTTCCTTGGAAAAAATATGGTATTTGCGTCCACACAACTGTCCAATTGAAACAACGTATCTTTTTCATCCCTAGAGATTTTCATCCCTTTTCTCATCCCTAGAGCTATTTGAAGTTAATGCACAAAAATATTTTCACCTACCCTGTTTTGATTACGATGTTGCATATTCCATTGAACACCTCTTTGAAAGTTTATCTATGCACAAAAATCAGTTACAGTGTATCAGAGTCATGACGTTACACACCTGAATTACTTTACGAGAACGTTGTTTAATTGACCATGTGATTACCACAGCATTAGGTGATAAAACTGACCTAAGGCGGTGAAAATTTGCAACAAGTTGAAACTCAGGGGAACAAAAGAAAAGTGAGGTTGAAGTGAATCCCATTTTAACGTACGAGTAACGGCATGTGATTTATGGCCCATATGTTCGGCTTGTTGTGTATGGACCAGTTTTGCGAAATTTCGCAGGAAAACTCTATATACCGGATATTATCGATATTGATATGATATAGCGGCTACAGTGGCCTCCCACCATATTTTCACGGTTCACAATAGAACACAATGATTAGGTGGTTCAGTTGGCTGCACATGCTGGCAAGGCCTCATTGCTAAGGTGCTCCTTTGTTCCTCATTAACTCAACAGCAGCATCGTCCAAGAGGCCAACTTTTTGCATGGTGTCTTAATCTTCCCAACAAGCTTTCTTATAGGGAGGATCTGTCTAAGGATTTGTTTAGCACTATGCTTTGCTGTCATGTCTCTTGGAAACAAGTTTCAAATTCACACTTTCAAAACTGACTAGGGGTTGATCAACAATTTGGCAAAAAATAGTTAAACAAAAGGGTTTATACTGACCTGACTTTTTGTCTAGTACTGCTGGGGACACAATTGGTTCCTTAGCTGCTCCTGCCTTTTCATGTTTGGCTGTTCCAGGTGCAATTTTTGGGACCTCCATATGTGCCGCTGCAGGGGATACTTCAGCAGCAGGCTCTTCTGTACTTACTGGTGGTGTGCTTATTTGTGCTGTTTCAATTGGAGCAGTTGTGACAGTGGAGGTTTTCCTCTGCACCATCATCACCGCATTTGACTGCATAGCAGTGTCTTGCGGCAACCCTTCTGATTCTCCAATGTTCACCTCACTGGCCTTCTGATATACCATGCTGAGAAATTCTGCCTCGATGCGTCTTTTTTTCTGCTGTTCATGACTCTCAGGATTTTTGTACTGGGAAAGACAGGTCATCACAAACCAACAGTAATAGAGACAGTTAAAACATGGGATCCTAAAAATTAAGAATCTTCTTGTTAAATTTGAGACTTGTAACAATTGAGGTAGAGATAGGGAATGGACACTAATAAATGCAGTTGCCACTTGAAATGATTTAGATATCCCAATGGGTTGAAGACAAAAAAGTACATAGGAAATTCCAAAGTAACTGTCCATGTAATTCACATTGCTCAAAATGTTTTCAAATTATGAGGAGCAGGTCTACTAAGAGGAGCTTTTCCCTATTTGCTTAGCAAAATGTAATGGACATACCTTGCCTAATTAACACATGTTAGAATTAATTGAACGAAACAAACTTAAAGAACTACAGTAAAGACTGACCCTGACTAACCTGACCCATGGACTAAACTGAGATGGTGGATTACCAAAGGACTGACTTCCATGCAGTGGTAGAGCACTAGAGGCACAAATGCAAGGGATTCGAGAAGACAAACCTGCAGTAGGGTACCAGAGAACTAACTTGCGATGTGGAATCATAGGACTAGTCTCTAGCTTCCTTGTACCATTAGCACTGTGATAAAGGACTGCAGGGATTAAACTGCTAACACTTACAGTAGCAAACGTTTAAACTTGCTTTTACTTGTAAGTTTTAAGGAAAAATCACATTCAGGTACTTCCATGCAATTAAAAGGACAAAAAAATCCTTTTTTCAATACCACAAAATAGATTTATGAACATATAGAACATATAGCTGCACTGTGATGAAGCTTAATCACCCACAACAATTAATTTTTTTCGAATGTCAACATCATTATGATTATCCTGTGAGCTGGTACAAGATGACACCAGAAAGCCCAAAGGCATTGTGGTTTCGATGATATGAGTATTTCGGATCTGACATACTATGTATTGGTGAGGATGTGCAATGTATTTGATCATTAAAATGTTTCAGTAATTTATTGTGTCCAAATTGCAATGTTAGAACTACTTTATACACAGCAATATCTTTTACCTTAAGATAATGACTGACAGGTAGAGTCTATCATAACTCAACATGCACACCTTCACATACTAAATGAGAGTTATATCCAGGGTTCCTGTGAATGGAATTCCATATGTGCTAAGAAAATTGACCCTTGTTTGAGCCAAATGACCAAAGATAAGGTATTGACAATAATATTACAATTGTCACTATCCTGTACACAACAGATATGCCATCAGGACAAGCCTCCCTCCCTTGCGACAACAGGTTTACCATGTTTTCACTATTGACCCTTGCTGAACATTGACCTTGTCCACAAACAACAGCCTTTAGGTACTCAAAAGGTACACCTACACACCAAACATGACATCTGTCCAAGTGTCTCTTCTTGAGATAACATGTTTACAATATTTCTACTATTTGACCCCAAATGACGTTTGACATCAAGCTAAAACATTAGGCCACTTGTGCTTGATCAGGTACAGTACTGTACACCTATGTATCAATAAAGAAATTTCTCCAGAATCGTATTCATGAAATATCACGTTTACAATATTTTCATAAGATATTTAACTTCAAATGACTTTGACCTCCACCAAAAATGCGGTGCACCATGTTAAACCAGAAACCCGAAGGTATTGTGGTTCCGGTGCTATTTTTGTGTTACTTGATATCCCAGTGCCATATTAATAATAAGAATAGAATGATTGCCGATTGCCATGAGTTACAAGATGACTGAAAATCATTTAACTTTTCAATATTGGATTAATTAGGTTATTTCTATTGATATATTTTGCACAGCTGACTTCATATTTATGAAATTGAATATTCATGACCATATTGAAAAAACTGAAATATGCACATTTCAATGTTTTCATGTTTACAAGATTTTTGTGATGAAAAAAGATACTTCTGCCCTCCATTTATGCAAATCAGCAGTCACCAGAAGTTTACCAAGTGAGTGCTTAGATATATTGCTATTCTTCATCAACATACTGAATTTCAGCTCATTCCACAAAAATACAACTGAAATATGAACTTTCCAAGATTTTTGGTTTAAGTCTAGCCCCTCATTATTATGCATAAGATCAGTTACAAAATCAGTAGTGCACATCTACATCCAAGAGCTTCCTATGTTCTAAATATGAGGTATAATCCACGTGTTGTTTCAAAGGTTTTGTTTTTACAAACATTCTTGCTAAAAATCACAATAGTGCCCCCCCCCCCCATTTATGCAAATCAGCAATCACAAAAAATTTACAACGTGAGTGCTCAGATATTACCATTTCTTATCAGCATAATGAATTTCAGTTTACTTGAGTATAAAATATGAACATTTCAACATTTTCAGTTTTAGCCCACCCCCTCATTAATATGCAGGCAACTGCCGACAAATCAATAAACCACATGTGCAGACCATAAGCTAAATATGGACGAAGTATGACATTCGTCACATGTGCCATTTCTGAGTTTTCATGTTAACAAACTTTTGTTAGAGAAAAACCACATTTGGCCCCACCCACTATGCATATTATGAGATGCGGCAAGTTGATATTATGAAATTGTGTACAATAGCTGACAACATTATCTGACCAAGTATGAAATCTAATGGACACCCAGTTGATAAAATACGACTATTTCAAATTTTTTGGTTTAAGCCCCGCCCCCCTCATTAATATGCATGAGGTTGCTTGTAAATTTGATAGTGCACATCTACGGACCATAAGCTGAATATGTACCAAGTATGACATTTGTCCCATGTGCGGCTTCTGAGTTTTCGCGTTTAAAAGCTTTTGTTAGCAAAAACCACATTTGGCCCTGCCCCACTGTGCATATTAGTGAGTTGCAGTAATTTGATATTAGGAAATAGTGCACAAATGGCTAAGAACATGATCAGACCAAACATGAAATACAACGGACACCGGGTTATTGAAGTATGAGCATTTTAAACCTTTAGTTTTAGCCCCTCGTTAATATGCATGAGATCGCTTAGAAAATCAATAGTGCACATCTACGGACCCTGGGTTACATATGACCAAAATATGATATCAATCTAACCTACCGATTTGAGATATCGTGTTTACAACCCGGTGTCACACACATACAGTACATACACACACGCACATACAATAGACTCTCTATTGTTAATCTTGAGAGGACCGGAGAAATTTTTACAGAGGACCTAAAATCTATTGTTTCGGTCCTCGATCTCACCCAAAAACAAAGGCACACATACACACACGCATACAGAAAACACACGCCAGAATGAACACAAAAACCAAAATACTACTGGGGCTCGAAAAATATAAAAAAATTACCAGAGCTCCAAAAGAATCAGCAGCACAGATACCAAAAACTGTTGTACTCACTGTGTTTACATAGATGCCCTGGAAAAATACACCTTACCGACAGCCAAAAAAAAATGACCTTAGTTTTGCATTCAGTGACATTCTCTTTAGTGCTGATCACAAAGTTTGGATAACTATACACAGAGACACTATTTTTTGGCTTCAAAGTAAAGCTTATTCAGCATAATTTTTCATTTCATATTTCTTCTCTTCAAAGAAACCAGATTTAGTCATATGGAACATACCACTTAAAAAAGTGATCAGTGTATGTATCTAGCTTTTTTTTTGCACCACCTCTAGCAGAGTTTTGAACAAAGTTGGTAGCGACAGCGGTGCATACTGCCATAGTCAAAGTGTCAGATCAGCCAAGAATTCCTGCTCATTTTTTGTAGACTTATAGGGCCTTTTTATAATTTTGGGGGGCATTTGAATGATCCAAATCACTATTCTTTATACTCCAACCTAAGAAGGCATCAATGGATATGTTGCACAAACAAATATTACATCACAGAAACAAAATTCTTTCAAAAGAGGGCAAAGTGCCACCAGTTTCACCATTTGACCTTTTGTGACCCCAATTTACATTGACCATCAGTTAAAAGTACAACTTTGATGACCTGTCATGTACTATTCTTACCAAATTTGAAAAGATTCTGATGTAACCACAAGCAGTTAAAAGCTTTTTCATGAATTCACTTTCTGACCCCTCATGACCTCAAATGACCTTTGACCCACTTCACGTTAACATCACTGGAAAACGTCTAATATGTGTTATCATCTCACCAATTTTCATGACGAACACGCAAAGAACATGCGCACAGCAGCCCACTGACTAATGTTGACAGACAGAGACAGACAGATGCCTTGTCATGACAATAACTCACTTTGTTGGGCTATTAAACAAGATGAGAAGTTACAACCATGATAGAATGCAGGGAGAGGTAACCTGCCATGTGGTACAGTACATCCAAGGACTTACTACCTATGAGTGAGGACTAACCTGTAATGGAGCACTAGCTGACCCTGCACTGGTTACTTTACTGCTAACCGGTGCATCTACTGCACTGTCTCTTATGATTGATTCTGTGAGGTCTTCACCACTAGTAGGGTCCTCTATTCTCAAAATGCGACTCTTTCTCCCCTTCACGCCGTGTGGCTGTTGGGATGGCATGACCACTGATCCTGGTTGGGCCACAAAACCTGAAACCAAAAACCAAACAACCAAAAAAGAATTACCTATTTCTTTCCCATTTTCCTCAACTGAAGACACCAATACCTGCACTTAATTTATTGCTCTACTAATCACTTTCACTTACTTTGCTGCACACACAAATGTTTGGCAGATGTAGTGGTATACGGTCTTTCTTAAAACTACTGACAATTCATCGCTAGCCGTAGTGACCACAAGAGGAGAATATTTGCTGTAATTTTCATCATGATAGCTGACAGAGACACAGCAAACATCCATATTCAAAGTGTGTGTATGGCTATGATCGAAAAAATTTACAAATTTAAAGTACCTTTGCACTATTCCATGACAATTGGTCCTGTCAAGGTAAGTAGAAATCAGTTGAAGGCATCCAATTTTGTTTAAAAAAAGACAAGCACATACATCTAATTTCCATTTTCTGTTACAGTTATATGGAATTTTCCAATGTGATATGACTACAGAAATTGTGTTGCTTTGTAGACAAACACCAGAATGCAGAAATGCATTGTGGTTTCGATGATCCAATGCAGAGAATTTTTTCTGAATCTGATATAACAGCATTGGTATGTGTCAAATTGAGCTACAGTATGTACGCTTTATATCAAATGTTAGAATTGTTCAAGCTTGTTTTTTGTTTTTGCAATATAGTGTTTACAAGTCAGCTGTGTCGGTAGGAGCAAACACATATATCGGTATAGATGGCTGCTCCCTACCTGGTAAACCGGACATTATCGTGGAATCACTGTTTACTGTGTTACTTGTACGTAGCACAGTGTTGTCATGAACGAATGTACAGAGTACGCATATGTCTGTGTAAACAGTGTCAATTTGTCCAAGGTCTTCTAAAGATGAGAATAAGTTTTGAAAAAAAGTGTGTTCAGTTTCATGTGTGTATACTCTGCCTTTGAGTATAAGCGTTACATTAACGTTCATCCCTGACTCTACTCACTGCAGTGTTCCTTACTTCCTACAGAACTGTATACTTGGTACACCCACAGCAGCTTGAAATAGCAACTTGAAACTTCATGAAATCACTGCTTACTACATTAATTACCCATACCATCTGGTTGTCTCACACTGTACACTCAATGTCTATGTTCAGTTGGTAACCACATACAGCCCTCTTGAGTAAGAAAAATTGCTACAGCAATAGAAATACTGAAAGTAAGTGGCTTTACCTCGGCTAAGGTAAGTTTTACTACAGCATCTTTAATAATGATTATTCTTACATGTCACCATCATCAAATGGCAGGAAAATATCCTCTATAAAAACTCTGCTATCAAGACCTGATACTTTCTGTAACAACCCTGAAAAAGTATGCATTTGTTTTCTTTTCACAAAATAGTGAGGAATCTAGATACAAGTGACAATATGCAACCATTAACTTGACGAAATTAAGTGCCAAACATATTTGGAGGTGGGGGTGGGGAGAGGGGTGCAGGGTGGGGGATGAGGATGGAAGATATTAGGACGTTTTAAGTTGAACATTTAGGAATGCCGGTAAATTCTTTTCCCCATCCTCTGTGGCTGTGAGCCAATATGATTGAGCTTGGTCTCTCAAATACATTGAGTTGGAGTTATGAAATTGTGTTGGTTTGTCGTAACACTGTTGTATATGGTGACCTTTTCTGCACACCTTCTTTAAGTTGAGTGTGCAAAGTTTTAGTGTAAAATATGCCTTCCCGGCCTGATGACCCAATTTAAGCTAAGCAATATATCAGACAACATACAGCACATTTTCAAACAGTCTCGATCAAAATTCACTTGAAAATCTTAGTCTACAGTCTGTTCCTCTACAGTAAGTGTAGGGCACAATAGTAATACATGTGTTGGCTAGGCTCTGTCTCAGTATTACGGATGAATATGTTAGGCTACAGAAAAAGTCCCAAGTCACTCTGGATGAAAATATCATCCAGAAGGAAACCTTCAAATTAAAGTTTGAGAGAATAATGTGGATTGCTAGTTTGGGGTCTTTTGCACATGTCATGCAAATGTTTTTGGCAGTTTTGACCAATTGAGGTATTTGTTTATACTTTCGAAGTTCGATCTTTCTGATAGACATTCGTTCGATCTGAACATGTGATAGTAACTACAGTACCAAGTGTACACAGAGAACAAAACAGCGTGTGAGTCATAACAATGGTTTTTGTGACTGAAATCTTTAGGGAGTCTAAAACCTTACCAACACTTGCAGTTTGCATCAACAGAAAGTTGTCTTTGGAAAAAACATGGATAAGCATTCGTCAGTTCTGACCAGGCAGTTGCTATTTGACAATAGCAACTCCCTGTTCCGGCCGTACTGCTTTGCATGCGCGATGTACTGTACGTGTGTCGGCTAGTAACATGGGCAGTATGTACTTGAGACGAATCTATCATTCTACGCAACGTTAACGATAGACAAACAGGTGTGCAACCGACTTATTATAGGGAGGTAGTATACGGAGATGGGCTCAAAACTGTAGGTGAAAACGTAATTTAGCTCTTTTTTCCCCCCACTTATACAACTGAGGTTTCTTTTTGGCGGGAATTACGGGGAAAATGTTACTCCATGTTTCATCAACACGCATGTTTTCCAATTTGTAGGGACGAAATAGAAACATGCATGCAATTCACTCCTCTTTTTGCTATTCTGATGTATCTAACATGGTGGCAAGTACTGCCATATCGGCATTTCAACTGTTTTTCTAGGTAGGTGTATGGTACTTCGGAATACTCCTCGGTCTCGCACTTTGCTTTTGTTTTTATGTCTAACAAACATTGCTACTTTTTTTGATGGTCCATTGTCACCAAGTTTTTTTTTTCGTTTTACTAAAGTGCTAATTTGTGTTTGATATGCCCTGTAAGGTACACAACTTGAAGAGGGTGTCTTGGAATTTTCCGTAACCCCCAATCACGGACCATTCCAATTACGTACAGTGCAGTTACGTACTCTCTGATCGACTAACTTGAGAGGGGTATCAACTGGTTTCTTCACACAGATTTGGTTTCTTCACACGGCTTTACTTTTTATGACATATTATCCATTTTTCCGGGTATACTTGATAGCTGTTAATTTTGATACTGTAAGTGTAGGTGTCAATGCCATGCCCACGTATACCGGGTAAATCGACACAGTTTTTTTACAAGGTTTTCACACTTTGACCCTTGTTGACCTCAAGTGACCATTGACCGCCATTAAAAAATAGCATTCTTGTACTCTATACGATACAACTACATATTTCATAGGACATTTGTCCAAGCTTCCCTTCTTGAGATATTGTGTTTGAAAGGTTTTCACAACTTGAACCATGTTGATCTCAAATGACCTTTGACCTCCACCAGAATCAACACGAATGTTGCACTCGATGTGGTACACCAACCCAGTAAATATTACATTTGTCCAAGCTTCCCTTCTTGAAATATTGTGTTTACAAGGTTATCATAATTTGACCCCTGTTGAACCCAAATGACCTTTGACCTCCACCGAAAACAATAGGATACCTCTACTCAATGTGGTACACCTACATACTAAATATGAGATATGGTCAAGCTTCCCTTCTTGAGATATCGTGTTTACAAGGTTTTCACAATTTGACCCCTGTTGACCCCAAATGACCTTTGACCCCACCAAAAATAACACGGTTCTTCTTCTCAATGTGGTACATCTACATACCAAATATGAGATCTGTCCAAGCTTCCCGTCTTGAGATATCATGTTTACAAGATTTTAAGAAAATGACCCCTGTTGACCCCAAATGACCTTTGAACCCCACCAAAAATAATAGGGTTCTTTTTCTCAATAAGGTACACCTACATACCAAATATGAGATCTGTCCAAGATTCCCTTCTTGAGATATCATGTTTACAGGGTGTTAAGAAAATGACCCCTGTTGACCCCTGTTGACCTTTGACCCCCACCAAAAATAATAGGGTTCTTTTTCTCAATAATTTACACCTACATACCAAATATGAGATCTGTCCAAGCTTCCCTTCTTGAGATATCATGTTTACAGGGTTTTAAGAAAATGAGCCCTGTTGACCACAACCTTTGACTCCCACAAAAAATAATAGGGTTCTTCTTCTCAATAAGGTACACCTACATGCTAAATATGACATCTGTCCAAGCTTCCCTGAGATATCGTGTTTACAAGATAGGGAGTGACAGACATACATACACACATACACACACGTACACATGCACACACACACGTATGCATGATTACAAAGGTTACGATTATCATCGAAACCAAAAATCACATACTACTGGCATACAAAATGAGAGATAAAATATAATGGAGGAACAGGAGACATGTATACTTTCTGGCCATACAGCTTTAGAGGCTGTCTGTTTATGAATTCTTGTGAGAATTTTTATCTCATCGCCCTATAGGGACTAACATGACATAATGCAGTCACTCGGCTAGTGGAGCTACATATTGCACTGTGCATCCATGGGAGAAGGGTTGCCATGGAAATGGTTGGAGTGGATGAGTAGCGACACCCCAAGGGTACCCCATGGTAGAGTGACCATGGGTGCAGGTGGGTTCTGTTGGGTGATATAAGTGAAAATGAGTCCGTGCCAATGTGTGTGTGTGTGTGTGCCTTTGTTTTCAGGTGGGATCGAGGACCGAAGCAATAGATTTTAGGTCCTCTGTAGAAAATTCAATAGATTTCTCCGGTCCTCTCTGAGATTAACAATAGACAGTCCATTGTTCAGGTTAGGGTCCAGGAAGAAAAAACAAAAGACAGCACAATGAGGCCCTCGGAATGAATGAAAAACAAAGTTGTGTATGTGTGTGCGTCGACACCTGTCCAAATTAAGGTTTTTTCCAGAATACTTTGAAAAGTATAGGAGCGATTAAGTTTAAACTTGGTAAGGTTGTGCATGATGCAAATATGTCCAAGATGCCAAGATGTATTGGTTGTATGGTAAATTGGGTCAGATTTGCTGATTTTTGAGGAAAAAAAGGGCAATTTTGCCCTAAATTTAGTATTTCCAGTATATCTTGAGAAGTATGTGAGCATAAATGCAAAAATTTTGCAAGGATTTATCTGAGAATATAATATTCAAGGTATATCACTTTTATAGTAAAGAGAGTGAAATTTGCTAATATTTTAGGAAAAAAGCCAATTTTGCCAGAAATTTGTATTTCCAACATATCTTGAGAACTATTAGACCAATTTAAGGCTTTGTAAGGACTTACCTCAGGACACATTGTTCAACATCATATTATTGTAACAATAAATCCAGTGAAATTTGCTGATTTTTAGGAAAAAAGCAAATTTTGCTCCAAAATTTGTATTTCCAGCATATCTTGAGAAATATGAGACCACTTAACTTAAAGCTTTGTAAGCCCCTGAGAACACATACTGTCCAACATAATACTACTGTAATGGTAAATCCAGTGAAATTTGCAAATTTTTGAGGAAAAAAGCCAATTTTGCCCCAAAATTTGGATTTCCACCATATCTTAAGAGCTATAATTAAGCATTATACCCAAATTTTTCAAGGCCGTTCCTATGAACACAATAATGAAGATATAGTATATCACTCTTATAGTAAACTGGTGAAACTGTATGATTGTTTGGTAAAACTAGAAAGCCAAAAGGCTTAGTGATTCCTTGCCTCATGATATATATTGTAACAAACATGAATCGCCCACACGACAAGCATGAGATCCCACACAGTTATCCTACTTGAGATACCATCTTAGTAAGGTCAAAACATTTTGAAATCTCGTGACTCAAAACGACCTTTCACCTCCACTTACAACAATAGGGATCACCTACCCTATATGGCCATCAACATGCTAAATATGAAAAATTCACAATTTAAGTATAACATCCCTCACATTTATCACCCTTAAAATATCATGTATACAAGGTTTTGACCTTTTGTCACCCCAAATAACCTTTGACCTACACAAACATGAGAAAACTCCCAAACGGATAAGATGCTGCAGGGGAACAAATTATATTTTGTCGTATCTAATAACTTGATAAAAAGGTAAACATATTTATTAAATCAAAATTATAGCACTTTATTTTGTCGAGTTACAGCTATTGGTGGCAGCTCTTCCGTATTTGATTTTTTGGCGTGATGCCCTTCCCAATGGCTATGAGGTCCTTGAAAATTAGCAAAAACGGATAACCCTATTAAACCAGAATCTAGCATGACTTGCAATTTTGCCTTTAGTCTACTTAAAGACACAACACACAGTACAAGTTTCCCTGGTTTGATACACAGCAGTCATTTGTTTAAAGCTTACCTGAACTACTGTAAAGTGAAATAGGGCGTTCAGAATACACCAACATGGCGTACAAAGAAATTTGCTTCAACCATTGTTAAACCATTCAGTCTCATCAATAAATATCTGTCAAAGCTTCATCTCCTCAAGACATTATGCATGTGATGAGTAACGGATGCATCATTTGGATTTTCAAAAGTTTGGGTGCACAAATTATTGTTGAGCAACAAATAAATAAATTTCTGATCTGTGAGAATCTTATTCCTTGAAAATAAGGCTACTGTAATTCATTATTTTGAATAATCTATCATTCTATGTCCACAAATAATGGTTTTAAAAATATGGTTGTTTTCTGTAAAGCAAACGCCCTATTTCCCTTTAAGGGCTAAACAGAGACACTGTTTATAAAGTAAATGGTTAAGTCCATTAAGCACCTGGCTCAACAGACTGTATGATTTATTCTGGACATTGTGGTTTCTACTGGCAGTCAACTGTGATAAATTATGTCAGATAACAGTGGCCAATTTGAACAGAGGTGGGTCAGTTACAATTTGATTCATTCAATTAAGCAATCACAGTTCATGCACGCTCAAGGGTAATTGATCCAAATGATCAGTAATTTAGTTCTTTTTATAAAGCTAATAACCCATGGTATATTTAATCAATTCCAATTTACAATTCATGAATGCTCACATGTCCTTATGAGGACACGGTGGCATAAGGTTTGCCAAATAATAATCTTTCATACCAAATTTAATGTTGCCTTCATCTTTTCTTTATGGTTATCAAAGAGACTATGTTGGTATGTCCTAAAAGAAGTTCTCAAATCAACAACAGCATTCTACATTACAAGTATAAAATTCACTAGAAGTTCTTTAAATATTGTGGATTCAAGTTTTGCACATTTTGACCTCCCATGACCCCAAATGACCTTTCACCTCTGCCAAAAAAAAAATAGGGATCATCTACTCAATAAGGGCAACCTTCATGCCAAGTATGAGATCACTCAGAGTTACGATTCTGGAGATATCGTGTTTACAAGCAATTTTCAAGGTATTTACCTTTTGACCTCTAGTGACCCCAAATGACCTTTGACCTCCACCAAAAACAATAGGGATCATCTACTCAATAAGGGCAATCTACATGTATGAGATCACTCAGAGTTACGCTTCTTGAGATATGGTGTTTACAAGCAGGCGTCAGACACGCACATACACACATACACACACACACACGACATCACGATCGCATAGATTCCTCTGCCTTTGGCAAGGAATCAAAAACTGAGAGCCAGCATCCACGTCAATAGACACCACCTTTTTAACTTTAGCCAACACACCTTTAGCAGAACTGGCCCCAATGGGTAATGTCTTTCAACATCCCTGCCAACTATGAGAACATTATTTTTAAGTCAAACAATAATTGTAGCAGAACCAGGTCCTGCACAGGTCAATACGAGACTATTGTGCAAATAACCCATAGATCTAGGGCTGCTCTTATATCCTGCCCCTAACTCTAACCACCTAGCCTAACCTACATGGATTAACCCAATGTTATACTTGTAGTATGTAGCATAATATGCACAGACACTTTTGAGCTGTTATTGTTATCGTTACTTGAGCCTAGTGGCACCAGGCTATAGGCTTAAGTTTATTTGCCACCTTACATTAGATGTCAGTATCGAGACACTGTATTATCTTCAGTTTTATGCTTGAACGATATTTGACTCTAATTTACAATCAGTGCCTGGAAATAGGTCTCTGTGAGATGTGGTTGCAGTAAACTATTACAAATCCCTATGTGCAGGCCCAGTGTTGAAATCAATCCATATTGGCAATGAGATACGCAACTCAGTGGATTGCCCTCTTGATTTAAGTATGTGAATGAAATGTGGCATTTCAGAGTTTCAGGTACAACATTAAAAATGTGACTTATGTGACAAAAATATCAAAAAAGTCTTTATCCATAGCGGTCTAACTCACCCTAAAAGAATACAGCAAGATTTTGTTTTACTTCAGCTAACCTTATGTCTGATAAAATCCTTCAACTTCATGGATGATTAGACAATATAGTCAGGGGCAAAAAGAGTAAAACGGTGTCCTCCACGCTGTCCCTCACTGTGACAAATGATTGCTTACAGTCAATTAAACCAGGGAGTTGTCTGATTATACAAAGGAAGTTCACAGAAACACTGACCACGTTGAGCGTCTGGTATACATAGGCCTCTACAAATGCAAATGGCAAGTAGCACAAATATGACTTCTAGTTTTTTTCTTTTTTTTGTTTTTTTTTACTGTTTATGAGTCATCATAAACAGTATAGCGTTCCTGCTCGTACCTTTCAATCACGTGACAGGTTCTTTCGTTCAGTTTATCTCCAGTTACACAGCTTCAATAAGTCTGGAATTTTGACAAATAATTGTGACATACATGGTCACCAGTATGACATCTCTGTGATAACTATAATCCTTGTTTCGAAGATTAAAAATTTACATATCTTTGATGCACAAAACGGTGCCTTTTAAAGAAACGGCTGTTGTTTTGTATAATAGGCTACTGCATACTTGTTGTATAAGCTGTCAGTATGCAAATACATGGTTGTATCGTCTGAGGCGTAGTAGTGTACCGACTTCAGTAGCACCGTAAACAACGGCGCGACAATGGCGGTATGCCACGTACGTAATATATAGGCCTACAGTAAATGTTCATCGGATGATTCATATCCACGGAGCATAGTTTGCACTCTGGGCATACTTGGGCGCGAGTACGCGTGTGCAAACTGTAAGGCAAAAATCTATGTGGCCAATTCCTGACGATTTATTTGTCCTTGTTAAATGTGTATTTGGTCTAAAAAGTGTTTTTTAGCTCTTGACAATGACGAGTAAAGTTTTGTCCAACTTGTCTTGTCAACAGAAATTGTCGAAAGGGGTTTAAATTTGTTTTACAGTGTAAAAAGAGTAACGTTCAAAGAACACGCACATAAAGGCATGGACAACTCGCCCATATAAGACAAAACAGCTCCACACTTTTCAGTGCCTTTGTGAAGTCTGACAACTCGGCATGTACTAAGTGCCTATACACATCAGGCAACTCGGCATCTCTGGGAAGAAGACAAGTCGCCCTCGTATGAATTTGCAGTTTTGTATAGCCTACCATTCGTAACAGTTCTCTCATGTTCAGTGGAGATTGGCTATTGGATATTAAATAGGAAGGCACATCCATGTTTTAATCTACTAAACAGACAACTTGGATGGGGAGGGGTTTCTATAGGATTTGTTTTTTTGTTTTTTTTTATCTCTGAAGCAGGCAGGCTGATCACGAACTAGGGGCATGACTGATTTTATTTAAAGACAAAAACTCATCACCCCAGACAGTTTCAATTCTCCCAACCACCTACCTCTAGTCCCTCCCTCAGCCTGTCTTAAATTCCTCCACACATGTAATCAAAACAATGGATCCCTATGTACGTTGTGTAATGGAAGCTGCTCTGCATCTTTGGAATTTGCTGTCAATCTAAGAGTACTGTAACTTAGGACCAGTTGAGAATTTTCCTTTCCGGGAAGTAAAAATATAGTTTAGCGTGATGCGTTACGAACAGCCTTTAAGTAGCTCGTCACTTAAAATTAATTCACACGTGGTCAGTGGTTGACTGAAAAGATGAACTAGAATATTTTTGCAGATCAGTCAGCTGGACATAAAGGGTGTACAAAAGTTATTAACATTAGCCTACTCCCTTATTCTAAGGCCTAAATGTAGCTCAGAAGCAAGTGACTGAGTAGCCTAGTGAATTAAGGACCTAAGAGCAGGCTACCTGCCACACTGAAAAGAGATTAGACTTGGTTGGACATTTGACTTATTTGCATTATATCTTATTTTTGCTATAACCTTTTTCTTCCTTTTTTGTTCACATATACAGATGTTTTAATATACAGCTAACATATATAACTATTGGAGCAAGATTGCTATTAATCATTTGAAAGGGAGAGTAAAATTTGGGAAACGACAGACTGGAACTGTAGCCATAGTTGCATCTTTTGAATTTACTTTTGGAAATGTCACAATATCTCACTCTACCCGCCAAGGTGAAGGCAAGGTGAAAGAAGTGCTTCTTGTATAAAATATATAGGACCTATTCAGTCTCCGCTTGTCAAAATATTAAATATAACACTTGCAGAAACTAGTAGCACTAAGTCCACTAGATTGAGTACAGTACACGAAGGGCAAAACGGAAAATAAATTCTCTCATGTACTTCTTCTTCAAACATTGAAAGCAATTACTGTTCTACTAACCATTATATTCCACTCACAACTTCAATCATATGTTACTTTTCCAAGGCTCTAGGCATTTGACAGTCTTTAAGTGTTATCTAGTATGATAAAGAATGCAGCAAGTCAGGCTGACAGTAGGTTATTGCTTCCCATGGTTTTGTTTGGATCGTTGAATCCAGCATGGTATGTAGAACTGTATGGTAAAATAGACATTTTCTTTCAAAATATTCAAAGTTTACGATGATAAATGAAAGTCAGAGGACAGTTTGTAGTTGAAATGCACCTGCACACGTGACCGCTGACCATGACTCCAGACATGAATACATGATTACATGCCACAGCCAGCAGCACTAAGGATCTGAGCATGACATCTCTTGGGTTTCTCACTGACGAAAAAACTAGAAAGCCAAAAGGCTGAGTGATTCCTTGCCTCATGATATATATTGTAACAAACATGAATCGCCCACATGACAAGCATGAGATCCCACACAGTTATCCTACTTGAGATACCATCTTAGTAAGGTCAAAACATTTTGAATTCTCATGACCCAAAATGACCTTTCACCTCCACTTAAAACGATAGGGATCACCTACCCTATATGGCCATCAACACGCTAAATATGAAAAATTCACAAACTAAGTATAAGATCCCTCACATTTATCACCCTTAAAATATCATGTATACAAGGTTTTGACCTTTTGTCACCCCAAATAACCTTTGACCTACACAAACATGAGAAAACTCCCAAACGGACATGATGCTGCAGGGGAACAAATTATATTTTGTCGTGTCTAATAACCTGATAAAAAGGTAAACATGTTTATTAAATCAAAATTATAGCACTTTATTTTGTCGAGTTACAGCTATTGGTGGCAGCTCTTTCGTATTTGATTTTTTGGCGTGATGCCCTTCCCATTGGCTATGAGGTCCTTGAAAATTAGCAAAAACTGATAACCCTATTAAACCAGAATCTAGCATGACTTGCAATTTTGCCTTTAGTCTCAACACACAGTACAAGTTTCCTTGGTTTGATACACAGTAGTCATTTGTTTAAAGCTTACCTGAACTACTGTAAAGTGAAATAGGGCATTTAGAATACACCAACATGGCGTACAAAGAAATTTGCTTTAACCATTGTTAAACCATTCAGTCTCATCAATAAATATCTGTCAAAGCTTCATCTCCTCAAAACATTATGCATGTGATGAGTAACAGATGCATCATTTGGATTTTCAAAAGTTTGGGTGCACAAATTATTGTTGAGCAACAAATAAATAAATTTCTGATCTGTGAGAATCTTATTGCTTGAAAATAAGGCTACTGTAATTGGTTATTCTGAATCATGTATCATTTTATGTCCACAAATAATATTTTTAAAAATATGGTTGTTTTCTGTAAAACAAACGCCCTATTTCCCTTTAAGGGCTAAACAGAGACACTGTTTATAAAGTAAATGGTTAAGTCCATTAAGCACCTGGCTCAACAGACTGTATGATTTATTCTGGACATTGTGGTTTCTACTGGCAGTCAACTGTGATAAATTATGTCAGATAACAGTGGCCAATTTGAACAGAGGTGGGTCAGTTACAATTTGATTCATTCAATTAAGCAATCACAGTTCATGCACGCTCAAGGGTATTTGATCCAAATTATCAGTAATTTAGTTCTTTTTATAAAGCTAATAACCCGTGGTATATTTAATCAATTCCAATTTACAATTCAAGCATGCTCACATGTCCTTATAAGGACAGTGGCATAAGGTTTGCCAAATAATAATCTTTGATACCAAATTTAATGTTGTCTTCATCTTTTCTTTATGGTTATCGAAGAGACGATGTTGGTATGTACTAAATGAAGTTCTCAAATCAACAACAGGATTCTACATTTCAAGTATAAAATTCACTAGAAAGACCGTTCTTTAAATATTGTAGATTTTCACATTTTGACCTCCCATTTTCACCTCTGTCAAAAAAAAATAGGGATCATCTACTCGATATGGGCAATCCACACCCTAACTATGAGATCTCTCACATTTATCGTTCTGGAGATATCGTGTTTACAAGCAATTTTCAAGGTATTTACCTTCTGACCTCTGGTGACCCTTGTACTCAATAAGATACACCTACACACTTCGTATGACATTTGCTCAAGCTTCTCTTCTTGAGATATCGTGTTTACATGGTTTTCACAATTTGACCCCTGTTGACCCCAAATGACCTTTGACCTCCACTGAAAACGATAGGGTTCCTCTACTCAACATGGTACAACTACATACTACACATGAGATTTCTACAAGCTTCCTTTCTTGAGATATCATGTTTACAAGGTTTTCACAATTTGACTCCTGTTGACCCCAAATGACCTTTGACCTCCACCAAAAACAATAGGGATCATCTACTCAATAAGGGCAACCTTCATGCCAAGTATGAGATCACTCAGAGTTACGCTTCTGGAGTTTTCGTTTTTACAAGCAATTTTCAAGATATTTACCATTTGACCTCTAGTGACCCCAAATGACCTTTGACCGCCACCAAAAACAATAGGGATCATCTACTCAATAAGGGCAATCTACATGTATGAGATCACTCAGAGTTACGCTTCTTGAGATATGGTGTTTACAAGCAGGCGTCAGACACGCACATACACACATACACACACACACACACGACATCACCATCGCATAGATTCCTCTGCCTTCGGCAAGGAATCAAAAATCAGTTTCAAGTTTGGGTTAAATGTCATCATTAACCCTGAAGTAATTGCAACCAAACGCGACCTGTAACATAGAAGGTCTACATACTTCTAGTAGCCTGCAGTAGCCAACAACCCAAGACTGGCATCATGTACGGTATTTGACGTTTTCACGTTTTGGCTCCAACAGTTTGTCACAAATATATTTGGAGAATCTAGACACGGCTTCCATCTTCTTAAATCTATTTATGTGGCCCTATCTGTTAAAAACAAACTTAGAAATTCCCCTTCTACTACCAACAGACGGTCACAAAAGAACATAAATAACTTCCCTCTACACGAACTCATAAACAGTGTGGTTACGATTTTCGTAACCACTTTTCTAGTTTTTGCTGTTTTCCGTACATGTTCAGACATTACTATGAGCAGTATTTAAAGATAATCCAGGTCAATGGACAAATTGTAAAGACACTGCAGTGTTGATGATGAAACAAGTCAACTCTGTTTATCAATCTATCTTAAGAATTTACGATGATCACTCAGCCACGTGCTTCACTAACTTAATTTGCTGTCAAGTTAGTAGTATCGGAATGTGATATCGATAGGTGAAAGTTCAGGTGGACTTGATGACCCACAGGGTAGATAGGCTGGCCAGACTGAAATTTGATTACTGTTTACTACAGTGACCACAGAATAGCTCTCCAGCCAAACCCGTTCAGTTCCGTATACAGTAGGAAAGGTAATTTGCAATGTGCTGTAAGACCCTTGGGAGCTCTAGACCCCTGTGAGTGGACTGCTGGATAACGAGACAAAAATGATAAGCAAATGCAAAGGTAGGAGTGGTAATTATAACAACCTATCATCATTTCAAAACATTTGAATAAGTAATTCCCTAATCCCTAATTTGAAATAGTGTAACTCATGTGATGTCACGATATTTAGAACCCTGACTTATGTGATGATTCAAAATTAACAATTTCTTTCGTTTCTCAAAGAAACAGTGAAAGCACTGACGATTGTGCTCAGAAAGAAGAAAAACTTTATTACCTCATGTTCACTTAAATCCTTTTGCAGATCGTTTGTGGAAATGCAATTTAATATTTTTTATATATTTCCAAATTGGTCTATGTGGAGAAGGTACAAACAAGACATCATCTAGCATAAGCTTGGGCAGGGGCATTAATCAAAATTGAAATATGGGCAGGGTTCTAGCCAGCCCATTTTAACCGGGCGGTCCGCCCGGTTTGAATTCAGCATCGCTTCTCAGCGCCCGGTTTGAAAGTTTTCCGCCCAGTTTGAAAAGTTGTGCACCTAGTGTAAATTTTAATCAATTCTAAAGCATTACCAGAACATGCGGACTTCATTAAAACCAAAACAAACCAACACAACATAATCACAAAAACTTGAGATTAATTTCGCTCATACCAGCCCGATTTCAACCGAAACAGAATTACTTTTCTTTCGGCCTGACTCATGTATGACTGCTAGCATTTCGTGTAAACAATGCCTAGCCTACACCTAGGTGCAACTGTACTTTACTCACGGTAGTTTGGACACAATGCAACGCGTACGCACGAGGCCGATAAGACTGGTTTCCTTAACTTTACTGTGTAGCTTTGAGGCAGTGGGTACGGCTATGAACACAACTTTTGATTGGTTGATTTTGTACAGAAGCTTTTGTAAACCTCACGAATGACCAACATTCGTATATATGTTAGACATGTTCAGTGTGTAGAAGCCTTTGGCAATGCAACTGCGATGTTTAATACACAATGGTACATGTGCAGCACCGTATGTTTGAGAAGGCCGTTCGTTCTAGGGTGCATGTAGCGTACGGTGTATTAAAAAGGTTGTGCAATGTGCAGATTAGATTTTTAAAGTCTGATTGCATCGATCCTTGGCCTATTTCAGGGCTGGAAAAAGCCGGGAGGCTCCTTCCCGAGAAATTTTGCGTCTCGCGGGAAATCCGCTTATGTACTTGGACGTGTTTATCTTGTGCATACCATTCTTGTTTCGAATTTTCGATCACAGAATGGTAGAGATCACGCACGCGTGTGGTTCCTACATAGTTACGTCCGAAAATACCTGTTAAATAAATCCATTCAAATGTGTACCCCAAATGCCCCATCCACGTTCCATCTTCACCGAACATTGAAGTAAATGACTATTCCTGTAATAGAATGCCCTTATTTTTTACTCATGATCAATATTTTTCAAGTCATATATGTTTAAAAACAACGTTGACAAATGTTTCCAGAAGATTCTACGTAAACCTCCTTTACTACATTCAATGTCAATTAAAAAGCATAAGCTTAGGTCTGCCTTAGGTACAGGTCTGCGCTGCCTGCATGTACGCAAATTATCTGGTGAATGACAGCTAGCGGACATATCGCAACCCACAGAAGTACAAAAATGAACGCATATTTCTGTGTCCAAAACCCTTCATAAAACCAGTAGTTTGCTTCTTCAAACCTTTCGTCTAAATATTTTAAAGTGACTAGGATCAATGAACAAAACAATAAAAAATCAAGTTTCCTTGAAAAACTCAAACCTGCAACTTACAAAATGTCGGTTGTTCCCTGCAATACGGAAATATGAATTGTTGAGGTGGTTAGGCTATTCGATATACACCCACTACGTTAGGATATGATTACTTAAAAATTTTCGGAAGGCTGCACACGATCTTACGTGATTCTTTTCGCAAGACTTTTAGGAACATTTCAACTTCAAAAATGTATGTAGTACAGTTTACTTTACATGACATGTGTGCATTTCATAGAATGTTGTGATTTTGAAGTGATATCAATGATTTTTTTTCTGATCGAACTATTGTGTTTTCACCCGATACAGTAACATTTTTCACCTTGAAAAGTTGAAATTTAGCATGGATTTCAAATGATTCTGACACATCTAAAAACGCTAAAATCGCTGAGGTTCCGGGTGCTTTGCACCCTCGATACCTATCGGGATGGTCCATGGATACCACAAGGGGCCCTTTGGTGGGCCCATCGACCCCCACGCTGGTATGACAATCGCTTCGCTATCATCGAATGACGCGTACGGCGCCATGTTGGGTCTGGCTTGGAATCCGACTATATTGTAATAACCCTCCCGGGAAATTTACACTTTTTCCATGCAGCCTGAGTGCATCTTCAAAAGTGTTCTAATCCAGTCTGTGTACGTTAAATTCTGATTTATGGTGTAGGTATTTAATACGGCGAATGAATTCTAGGCCGCTGGCAATTTCATTTAGCATTTTAGTGGGTTGTGTAAGAATCACTGATTTATGGACAGTGCTTCAGTCTTATTTACAGTGTAGCCTACACTACTATACTGACAATACGTATATCCTCCAAAATATCACACTGTTACAGTAGGGAGAGACATGTGTTATAGCGGTAGTTGTGTACTAACAGTCAGTCACGTACGGTCATACAAAAGAATCTGTTTACGTGTCGAAATAATTCCCAAAAGAGCGTGAATTTGAAGCAGTTTACAGCTCCTAAAAAACTTAAAATCGCGGAGCTTCCGAGGGCTTCGCCCCCTCGACCCCACCAGGGGCTTTGCCCCTGGACCCCACAAGGGGCCCTAAGGCGGGCCCCTTGACCCCACGCCGAATGGGCGATCGCTTTGCGATCGCGTCAATGTGTTCGAAATCGAGGATAGCTTGATCGATGTCCGCCCGGTTTGGCAAAAACCTGGTTAGAACCCTGATGGGGGGGACATGTGTAAGTTGACTGACAGGTTTGAACGCTGACAGTTTAATGCTGCCCCAGCACTGGGGGCTTACGCACTGCACTTTCTGATGACTTTTGGTATATTGGACAGGTCCAATAATTTTCCTTGGGGTCTGGGGTAATGTCCATTAATGTGATCAGAAGAAAAAGCCAGGAAGTTATGAGGTATTTGTAGAGTTATGAGCATTCGAATGAAGGATTCTGTATCTTCGAAGGATTCTGCCTCTTCAAATGGTACTGAAAAGGCAAAACTGGTCAGATAATGCAAAGGTTTTGTTAAGACAAATGATCAATTTGATGATTGAAAGGCAGGCCGCCAGGTTCTAGTCATCGAATGCATGCATATTGTTGAAGTCTATAAAAAGTTAAATCCGGGGGGCATGTCCAGGGACTTTAATCAGAGACGGAGGCTAGCTGGCACTATCTGAGCGGAGTGCCATCATATGTTGGAGCGGAGCGTACAAGAAAATTTAGGGCTTTTCAAACCTCCCAGATGGCATTTTCCAACCGTCCTAAGCTGCATATACCCAGCCTTGAAATAGGGATATCATGTCTGCAATTCTTCAATTCATGTAAAAAAAAATATCTATGAAAAAAGGTACGGTAAATACATATCAGATGGGGTTTGAGGTGATACAAGAATCATAATGAATTACCCATCCACGTTCATTTTCTTTAAGTACTTCGCAAATATTTGGGGCTGAGCACATAGGTGTAGAGACGCCTGGAATTTTTTGTGAGGAGGGGGGGGGGGAGATTTTTGCCAGAATGTGTTGCTTACTAATTAATGAGCAGGATTACAACGTAAGCAGATGGCTACAATGAGTTAGCTCGTCTATGAAAACTACATAGATGGGAATTTCCAGAAAAGATCTCATGAAGAGTGGTTCAAAACCCTCATCAGCGAAATTTCGAAAAAAAACTTTTTCGGTTAGGCAGAAGATGAATGTGAACAGAATGTAAACAGAAATTACCATAGCACTGCCAGGAACTAATGATTTGAGGCATATTATACATTTCTTTTTTTGCTTATATGTCATCAATATCACTGACATATGAAGCATCTGTCCACGGTTTGCAGGGGGGTTGAGACCTGGCCTGAGGCCATGTGTGACAAGACTATCTAAGCGCAGCGCCACCATCGGTTGGTGCGGAGCATACAAGAAACTAGAATTTTAAGCTTTTCAAACCTTCCAGACGGCAGGAAATGCAATTTTCCGCGCGTCTTAAGCTGCATATACCCAGGTTTGAAATAGGGGTATCATGTTTGCAATTCCTAAATTCATGGAAAAAAAATCTTTGAAAATGGTTCGGCAAATATATATCAATGGGGTTGAGAGGATACAAGAATCATAATGAATTACGCATCCTCTTTCATTTTCTTTGAGTACTTACTGTCGGTTAGGCAGAAGATTAATGTGAATAGACTGTAAATAGAAATTACCATAGCACCGCCAAGGTCTAATGATTGTGGGAATATTTTGCTTATACGCAATCGTTATCACATATTTAACGCCTATCCAGGGTTTTCAGGAGAGGTGGGAGCCAGGCCTAAGGGCAAAAGACTTTTTGCGTGCACTTTGGGAAGGACTATCTAAATAGGTGCCACCATCGGTTGGCGTACCTGAAAAATTTGGACTTTAGAATCCCCTCGCCCACGATGGTCTGAAACGGCACTTCCTTGGTGATCTGGACTTCGTGTACCCAGGATTAAAATAGGGTGCTCATGTCTGCAATTTCTCATTTAATAAGAAAAACATCATTTTGTTCAAAACTAGTACCAATTTGGATTGCTCTTATCTAGAATATTTATGCTATCGCTATTTTCAGAAAACTTCATTCAGAAGTTTTTACTTTCTAATGATAACAGATTTTTTCTTTTTGAGAAATATTCAACTAGCGGGTGACCTGAAACAAAATCTGGTGCAATATTTTTCACCTATCCCAGTCATTTTTTGGTGTTGAAATTATGGTTTCAAAAAGTTATTCCAATAATTTTTACTCTCATTACAAGGTGTTTATCAGCTTGCTACAACCGCCAATGATTGCATGACAAAGTAGAGCTTGTTCCTTTACCGATAACGTTTGAAAATGACAGCCACATGAATACGATGCCATACAATAGTATTTTGATAGATGGGGAAGCATGAGAAGGGTGATGGTTGGTCTAGATTTGTGAGAGGGTTGTAAGAGAAGAAGTGTCCCCACCCCAAATTTAGATGCAATCTAGTGCAATACTTGGCTTCTTTTGAAGTCATAAAATGTGCTAGATTAAAATATATGAAAAGTTCCAATTGGTGTGCCAAACTATGTCTATGTATGTCTATCTTCGCTCCTAGAGTAAAATATGAGAAGTTCATATGAAATTTCAAATTTAATGAAAATTTGTATCAATTAACCTCACAATCTCGTAACCTCACAATCTCGTACGATATTTGGCATCTTTTTACATGATACAATGTGCTAGACTGAAATTTGAAAAATTCTAACTAACCTTTTTATATTTTCCAACTATCATGGCTCTGACTTTTGTTTTCCTGATAGGAGGGAACCCTTCCCCGGTCGCGATGCCTCTGAGTGTATATCGACAATTAATTCAAACACATGTTCACAAACAGAATTTTTTTCCTCTAACGGCTCTCTTTTTTCGGGTAATTTGAAATTGAGCTGCTGCATTTATGGGGAGGGAACGTGCCTCATTCCCCTACCTTCTTTTGTCCAATGACAAAACACGCCGATGGAATCACTGCGCACGAAGCGCAAGTATTTTGGTATGGCAGATGTGTGGATCAGTCCAACCTTGATACATGTATACCTAAACTGCATGGTCACGCAGCCAGCGATTACATCACCTGTCACTCACCAGTCACATCACCAGTAACTCACCAAAATTGTGAGCAATATTTGTCACAATGTCCCACTACCATTCAAAAAGTGAGCCAAAACATTTCTCTTTACCAAATGCAGGGGGGAAAATTTGATATTATGTCCCCCCTTATCAAAATGTGGGGTATGTTCCTCTGTCCCCCTGTCCCCCTGTCCCCCCACATGCAGGATCGACGCCCATGAGCTTGTGATTAGGCTTATGTGTTTTGGGACTCCTTAAGTGTCTACAGGGAAATAATACCTACCTTGACGTATGTTGATTTTGGTGTAAGTTACTTTTGGTTCACTCAAAAGGACCGAAATAGAATTTCACAGGAATGTTGTCAGGAAAGTGTTTGCACACCAAGACATTGAGCTACTGTGCACTAATTTATGTGATTCTTGCTGTGTTGCCATTTTTAGGTCTTAGCATGCATTATATTGATTGAAAGTTCTTGCATTAGTTAGGGAGCATTAAAGAAGACAAACTGCTTGACAAAATCATCCTCCCCAATTTTTATGAGGGGAAAAGATGCTTTAATTACACCAAACTGCAAATCTGAGGGCCCTACCTCCTCCAAAAACTACTCCATCCGTCACTCCCTTTGGATTGCTTTTTATCATCTTACATGTAGCTGCTGTGAAATGTGTAAATATTTTAAATTAATGCCATTTTTCTACAGATATGCCAGATTTACACAAAAATTCCAGCCAGACTTCTGGAAGAACCAGACCATCATGGGTTGGGTACATGTTTATTTCTTTTCTATGTACAGTAAGCAGAATTTTGACATTTTTATTGGTAATAAACCAACCAGAAAACATCTTTTCTTTAATTCAAGTCTATTTTCGATTTTTCGATTGAATGGTGTATAATGATGCAAAACTTGTAATTCCAAACAGAGAACTAAGTTTACACGGATGTTGTGCTCCTGAAGCTGAAGCTTGCAAAGCGTAACACGCAGCTGAAAATTAGCAAGTTGGTCTGTGCTAATCAGGGGAAAACATAAGTAAACTTCACAGGAAAACATGCTTATTAGTTCTTCCATGTGTACCATGTATCACTTCGAAAAAGAATCAATTACATTTCTCGAAGCCATATAAAATAAGTGCATGTTTCAAATTTCATTTAGGAAAATTTTTATTGTAAAAATTATGGATGTTTAATATCCATAATTTTTACAATCAGAATGGATAGTATCCATCGTCAAAGCAGGGAGCTGTTATTTAGGTGGCGGCAGTACGCTTTGAAGTGAGGTTAGTGCCGCCAAGGTCACGCCGTAATCTGTTCTTTGTATAGTACTTGAAATTTCTAAGGACTTACACCGGATTAGGAGATAAACACAATGACAGCTCTGTCATCTGCTACGGCAACAGAACTTCACTTTGACTTTCTCTACTGCAACAACATTGCCAGTCGTCACTGAAATAAATGCCTTTTTCGGCCTTTCGACGCTCAGCGACGTGTATGACCATGCAATATTTGGTTTGTTTATCAAACCATAAAAAAGAATCGATATCTCGCCATTTCTGGAAAGTTGAGGAAACTTCTCGGCTATTTGTCAAAAACATAGACTTTTGCCTCTGTAAGCATGCGCTAATTTCTACAGGAACTACAGAAAGGTAATTATTCATATCAATTAAACAGTCGTTTCGAGTTGCATGCCATCTGCTCTTTAAGGATTCGCGGTACAAACCTACATTTCAAAGCATTGTTCGGAGCGATCTCTTGTTCAAGAATAAGCTGACTTTAATGATGGTGCTAGGTAAATTGTATTGAACTGCTAACTTTGAATAAGGAAGAAATACCTTTGAGCTAATTGCACAGCTTATCATCACTCAATTAGGGGGATCTTAAAGTATTAGCATTAAGTTAATTTTCCATACTCTCTCCATCTAAATAGCAGCTTCCTGGTCTAAGAACCATACAATTACGAAAGGAATATTACTGTATTCTGTGTAGGCTAATGTGAAATTTTTTGAATTTTTTTTCATGCATCAATCATTAATTGACATTATAATCAGTTTTAAAGTCTTGATTTGTAAAGGTGATTTTAAAAGTCAACTAATCATTAAGTTTCTTGACCTTCTGGTTACTTTTTTTTTACTTATTCCAGTTTACAAGAATGTTAGTTTGAGCAGTTACCGTAACATGTATCTTTCATATTCACATTTATATTTTTATGTCTATCTTAACATATTTTAGACATACTTTATCTCTTGAAGCTTACAAAAGTACCACAATAATATGTTATACTTTGTGTGATGCTACTTCTCTGGACTTCAAGATACTGTATGATGTACAGTACTCACTAAGTACTATTCAAGTCCTGTGTGACCCTGTGATACATTTGAACACATAGGATTTCAGTATTTTCCTGTTTAATTTGACAATCTTTGAATTGATTCACTGGTCAACCACTTCAATTGTTTGACATACGAAATCACATCTACCTGTACTTGGCGAGTAATTTCATATCGATGACTAACTCTCTTTTCTGAATGGGAGTAGGGGGTGTGACATAGCCCTTCAGGAACAGTTTGTTGAAAGTTTGTGACTATAGGAATAAAACAGAACCATTAAATGACATAAATGGCACAATACAATCCTTCTCTATGCAGCTAATCAAGACTTGCAGTAAATTAATTTGTAATCAAGACTAGCAGTAAATTGCATTGAAAAGCTACCTACAGACAGTAAATTGCATTGAAAAGCTACCTACAAATCCTGACGGATTCCTTAAAATCTGGCAGATGCCGGATTTGGAAAATCCTCAAATCCGGCCAAAATTCAGGCCAGATTTGAACATAAAAAACATTAAACATTTTTTGGTATTTACAATACATGAATTCTTCAATTCTCTCCTTTTAATTGATATTGAATTTGCAAATTCAGTCTACCAAGTTGAATTTTTTACTGAGTTGCTATTGACACAATTTAAAGGTGTGACTGCTGTGAACTTTGGCATTTTCTTTACTTTTTACTGTAGGTTACTGAGCTCAGACATTTTGAATATGACCACACATTGCAAACTAGTGCATTCACAAGCTGAAAATTCTTCTATTAAAACTCCTGACGGACTTTAATAAGTTGAACATGCTATGAGCATTGTAGATGCCATTTAGACATCACACTTTTTAAGCACAAAATTTCAATGAAAATTGTCTAGTTAAAACTCACCTTGATTTTGCTGCACACACTGAGTTGGTTGAAAGTAAAGCGGCAGTGAAAACTGGTTTGATGCTGTTGGGGGAAACTGTTTCACGAAAAAAGAATGGGGAAACTGCTTCATAAAACTAGAAAAAAATATTTATAACACTAACAATTTTTCACTCAGAACTGCTAAACAAAGTAGAAAATATCTCTATGAAATATAAAGTAGATGTGTTTAACAAATATCTTCCCAACCTTTCATTGAAAAACCAAATTTAAACACTTTTGAAATTCAGAGATTGGTGCTGCCATTTTTTTCTGAGTTGAATGTAATTAAATTTGTAATCTCATTTAGATTCCACAGAGACAACTATAGCAAAGGTCCTCTTTCTTGACTTGTCAAGTGCAATTAATAACGTCTTGCCAAATCAATTTTCAGTGATCTTTCACAACTTACAAAAGAAATTTGGATTATTCACTGGTTGGCATAATTTCTCAAAGGGTGGTCAAGACAAATCAAGTTGGATGAAGGGTTGCTAAAAATATCAGAAACAAAGGTTGGTTTCCCTCATGGGGGTCCATTATCTGCTATTTAATTTATTTTATATACCTACAAAATTACTGTAGAACAGATCTGAGCATGTCCGTAACAAAATACCAACAATACTGCTGACTGCTGTGTCATGCAAGATTGCCAAGAAGTCTGCAGTTACTGACCAATTAAATTATCAGTCTTCTGTAAATGACATAATTGCAACATGCTACCACAAAAATTTAATTCTTAATCATATCAAATCAAAGGAACAGTGTTTTGCAAACAAATATATTAAACATGAAGCTCTAATACAGTCAAAATCATGAGATAATACCATTATTGAGGAATCTCAGGTGCTTAGAATCTCCAAAACTAAATACTGTACTTGGGTGTTTATATAGATGATACTTTGACCTTTTCTTGCCACATGCAGTACTGTAGATCTAAAGTGTTAAGGAGTGTTTAATATAGTATCCAGTCTGGCTTATGTTGGGTCCTTTTTAATCAAAATGCTGCTAAAGAAAATGTATTTAATGCTATTATTTTGCAGCATATCATTTACACAGTGAATGTCAAGTACCATTTTGTATCACAATAAGACAAAGCCTTAACAAATTTCTAAACTATACATCAACAATTTCTAATTTAGATGTCGAAGCACTTTTAGCAACACAAAGGCTGCTGAAAGAGCTGAGTTTGTAGGAACTGCAAATAAGATTTACAAAGACAAAAATCACTGACTGTATCCAGCTGCACTATAAAGTCTCTTATGTAAATCGAACAGACACCTACAAAATCCATACACCTTGCCAAAATACAGAACAGAAGCTTTTAGAAACTTGTCAAAATGTCAAAATTAATGACTTCCATTCTCCCTTAAACAAGCTCGAAACATCTACTTGATGAAAATAGAAATTTGGCAAGGCTTGGCACTCTGAATTATGGTGAATGGTGGGGAATAAATCGACCTGACAACGTAAGTTGACAAATTGACATAAGAACTTATACTGTGTAAAGAATACATGTTCAGGTGTGGGTACAGCAGATTATCTCCAATGTACATCACTTTGCAGAAGTCCCTATCCACTTTTGTCCCTGCTTTATGGCCTTGATGAGGAGGCAGATCACTCATAATTCTATACGGTGATGTCACATGTACAACACATTTATCAAACAGAGGCATTTGTGTTACAGAGAAGTGAATGCAAGAGCTTTGCAGACACTAGGATATCTCCCACACAAAGCAGTAGCCTGACATTCAGACAACAGTTAAATAGTTGAAGCTCTAGAACTTACTCTAGGTTTGTCTACACCCCATGTATAAGAGATTACAGGTTCATATCATAAATGTATGTTTCACACACATTTCTGAAATAAGCTTCGATGATATCAAGTTTTCATATTAAACAGAGTTAGCAATGGCTATCAACATTTTGTGAACCCATTTTGAAGCTGTTAATGCAATGTTGAACCACTTGTGTCCAAAACCACACTATGTAACCAATTCTGTAACCTGCTATACTTTACAGGCAGTGAAAATTGTTTGGAGAACAGTCCCATCACTTCTGCTTACCACTGATGGATTCATGGCATACGGTTGCATCAAACCTGTGTTCTGGATCTCGTAGAGGGCACTACCACCTCCATGTTGCATCAGTTGACACCCTCCACTACATAGGGAAATAGGAAAAGCATCTACGGGTTGCATGAGCACTGGTCTATGAGTCACTGCAGGAACAATTCCATTAACCGGCTATGGTATTGAAAAAGAAAAACTCAAATGGTAAATCAAAGCTACCTAGATGTGACAGATCACTACAATCTGCTTCACATGAAAACAAGAATAAGAAAGGAATAAAAGAAATCTATAGAATTCATTCTATTCTATTCATTCTATACTATTTTTATAAAAGAAATCTATAGAATTCATTCTATAGAATTGTCACACATTGCAAAACAAAACACTTACCAAAAGCAGACAGAAAAAAATCTCATCAACAAGTCATAAAAAGAATGGCAGGGCCACTTGAAACAAATACTAAGGTATCTTCTGCACAAAGCAGTATATAGTCCAACATTCAGACAACAGTTCCTACCATAATTTAATCCCCACAACTCCCTAGTGTGGGTATTCACGAGTGACTATAATTACCCCTTGCTTCACTAATGCAAACATTTGACCTTGCTCTTAGTGTCCTCGAAACTAGTTCTGGCACCGCACCCTCCAAGGCCTAGCCTGCCCTCGATGGGCTGAGCGAAGTGCACAAAGCTACCAAAACATTGAACACTTACTGTAAAGAGTGGTGAGTCCACCGAGGTCATACAGTCATCACCAACACAGCAGAATGACCGTCCTCTGCTGCACCATCTCCACCCACAGGACTCACTGTATTATCACAAACAGGGAAGACGTAAGCGTTTAGGCCATTCCAGGACAGGGACAGCGTGTCCACCACCCAGGTCCTCAAGTGGAAAGCCCTGGGACAGACATGCCCTTACTCGTGCGTTAAAATGGGATTCACGTCAACCTCAGTCTTCCTTTGTTCCACTGAGGTTCAACTTGTTGCAAATTTTCATCACCCTAGGTCCGTTTTATCACCTCATGCTGTGATTATCCACATGGTCAATTATACATCGTTCTCGTAAAGTAATTCAGGTGTGTCAATCCAATGTCTAGGCTTTCTTGAGCTGCCTGGCAAAGGGTTTTATGAGTCATGTCCATAGTTGTGTATACATACATGTGTGATCGGGCATGAAAGAGGGTCTGTTGAACACTTTAGCACGGTTGTAACGTCATGGAAGACGGGAAGTTCTCGCATCTTCGCGTTCTCCTCCATTGCGAATAGATCCAAGTTCAGGCATCCTAACTGCAGGAACAGCCAGTTCGCCCAAGTTGGATCGAGAGCCCACTCCCCCCCCCCCCCCCCACCACTCGCCCAACCTCTGGACAAAGTGTCGGCCAGCGTGTTGTCCTTCCCCGTCAGATGGGACGCCCGCACTACAATGTCGTGCTGGTAACACCACAGGAGAAAGGACCACATCTTCAGACAGAGCTGTAGGGAGCAAGTCCCTCCCTGTTAATGTCAATGTCTGTTAATGTAGGCTATAAGGGTAGAGCTGTTCAGGAAGACCTTAAGGCTCCTGCCCTGTGCATGGTCTTGGAAGTCGATGACAACCCTCACACGAACTCCAACAGGTTTATGCAGAGCTCGGTTTTGTCTGCTGACCAGACAGGGGAGGGTACTGCTTTCACAAAAAGCTGCCCCCCAATGACTGAGGTGTCTGCAGTGACACACAAGGTGGAGCACTGGGTCACAATGGACACCCCATCAAGGAGATTGTTGTCCTCCAGTCACCACAGAAGGTCGGGGAGGGAGGACAACAGCACCGGGACCTGGAGGAGCACAGACGGCACAGGGGCACATCATGCACACATGGCACAGGGGCACATCTACTAGGTTGGCTAGTAGACCTAGGACCCGGAGCCAACTGCGGGATGGGTTCCAGGGAGCCTCCAAAAGTTGCAAAACGACTCCTTTGAGAGGTTGGTACCTGTCCTTGGATGGAAAGGCACAGCTGGCACTAAAGCCCAGTTGAGTCCCTAAATGGAGCAATGCTTGAGTAGGGGTGGAATGCAACTCGTCCCAATTGATGACCCAGCCCGAGTGCTCCAGAAGGGAGATCATTGCCAGCACACTGGCTCCTAAAGTGAGGAAGGGTTGTCCCTGAGGATTAGCCAATCATCCAGGTACACAAAGTGCACCACGCCATACTGTAGTGCCGACGCTCAGCGACCACTGCCCCTGCAATCCAGGTGAATACCTTCGGGGGCATGGAGAGCCCAAGGGGAGAGCTGTATACTTGTACCTCTTATCTTGGTACTTGAAGGCCAGAAACCGTTGGGACGTCGCGGCTATTGGGACATGCAAGTACGCATCCTTCAGGTTCAATTAAACCCATATCCCCCTCCGATGAGTGGGGAAGATGAAGGCCATGGTCTCCATGCGGAACCTCCATGGCCTTACGTAGTCAGCGTTCAGTGGAATGAGATTGAGGATAGGTCTCCAGGAGCCATTCTTTTCTGGTGCCATGAAGAAGAACAGCGGAAGGGGGGTTCATCCTCTTGGTCGCTCTTACAATGGCCTCCTTTTTGAGAAGGTTATTGAGTTCCTTCTCCAAGATATCTTGATTGAGGGAATTCTCTAGGTGGGTGTCAACTACCCCCCACCAAAGAGAGGTGGCGTGGCTGTAAACTCTACATGGTATCCCTTTTAGCACCTACCCTCCTTGACAGAGGGACTCCTGGATGCCGGTAAATTTCCTCCGTTTCCCCCATTGCTGAGAGCACAGTAGTGTGAGCAACCCTATAGGGCCTCACAGGGAACTGAGCGGAGGTGTGCTGACAATATTTGGAACAATTGGCAGCCTCACCAGTTCTCCTGCAATGACCCGAGCAGGTTGTGAGCCACCATCTCTCCCTCCTCACCCCTTTCCTGAGGACGGAGGCCCTTGGAAGGAACTCCGCGACCCACTCCCTTTGTCTTTCTGCCTTTAGACCGCGATTTCCCTCGGGAAGCCGCAGCAGCGGGACATGGGAGGGGTTGTATGAGAGGCCATCGTTGTTGCCAGAGACTTAAACAACGCAGCTGCCGTCGGTTCATGTCTCTTGACCTCTTCGACCAGTTTGTCTAGATACTGGCCATTGAAGACCCACAACAGGCAGGTTAGACAACCAGCTCTTGGCATCAAAGACATCAAAGACGGAACCTGCCATTACGACATACTACTTTTTACTTATAAATACCAAAGGAAATACAAAAACCTGAAAGCCAAGAGGCTTAGTGATTCCTTGCCTTTACTATACTTGAATGTCCAAATGCCCTCCTAACATACTGTGCCCCAGAGAAATTAACTGTTCTAGTTCTAGTGTAAAAGTTTGAAATTGAAATTTCACAGAACTTTCCCTAAGATCCAGGTTTGTAATTGATTGGCAAGAATTCTGCAACCAGTAAATGATATCTTACATGAAAAGTTATATCTTTGAAGTCAGTCCATTACAGGGTGCCACTGACTCTTTCCATGGCTGAAAATACACAAAATACAACTACTATCTGATCACTTCTCACAAGTAGAAAAAAATGTCTCATAGGTAATCTAAAATTACAAATCTCTTCTCTCTGTCAAATATGCTGACGTATTCCACAGTGTCTGTTGTTGAATAAAGATCTCTCTGGGATTGATAAAACCTATCTCAGTGACTTTAGATGTCAATGGTCACTTATCAGCTAGAAAAATTCTCTCTGTATGGGAGGGACTACATCTTAGTAAAGCATATCAAAAACCAATCATTTGTCTTCTTGGAATTTTGTACTCGTAAAGTAAAAAAGCTCAGTAAATAGAAATAGGTATGTAACAAGAAGATGACAAAGGAGCATACTACTTTCTGTTGCGCATTGCATTAAAGTGACAGAATTCAAATTTACTAGACCAAAAATATTATCAAGTATTGCTTGTCTTTGCCAGCTGGTTACACCAAATACTTGCATACCAACTTATACAGTGGTAGATCATAGATGAGAGTAAAAGTACCTGCTGAGAGCTAAAATTTTGAACCTCCCAGAGCCCCAACTAACCTTCAATTAACACCAAAACCAACACCCAAAGTGGTTATGCACTGCAACTTTACCCCACCTGTAAAGTGCAAGTTACTTCCCCTTTGAAAGCAGTGTGTTCAAAAGCTTATTACAGTTCAACCTCTGACATCCCCATATGAATTTGCCCTCAAAGAAAACCTCCACAATCTTATTTACTTAGCAGGAATCCTCCCCCTTCAAGTTTGAAGTCTATGCAAAATGTGGTTCCTATAAGATACTGCAAAGATTGGTTGTCTTCATTCTGCCCACTGGTGACCTCAGATGACCTTGAATTGCACCAAAAACAATCCCAGCCGAGACTTTTATATGTCCTCCCCACTCACCAACTTTGATTTGTCTTGCACCTTTTCTTCAAAAGTTACATACCGTGCAACGAACGTACAGAAGCGTCTCACGTTATGGCCTCTGATGACCCCATGTGATCTTTGACCTCCAAAAAATCATCACAAATTTACTCAAAGTGGAGTACATACCCTCCAAGTTTGAAGTTCATACAACATGTACTTCCTGAGACACTGCAAACTTACTTTGTCTGTACACTGTCTGTTGGTAACCTACTCATATGACCTTTGATCCCCACAAAAAACAATCCCAGCCGAGATCTTTACATGTTCTACCCACACACCAACTAAATTCACCTATCTTAATTGTACCTGGGCTTCAAAAACTACAGTGCTAAAGAGATTGTTGTTACACACACACGCACACACAACTTTGCTTTCCATTCATTCCGAGGAACTCACTGTGTTTTGTTTTGTGTTTTCTTCCTCAACCCTGACCTTAACAATAGACTGTCTATTGTTAATCTTGAGAGGACCGGAGAAATCTATTGAATTTTCTACAGAGGACCTAAAATCTATTGTTTCGGTCCTCAATCCCACCCGAAAACAAAGACACCCACACACACACACATACACACACACTGAACCAAAATCACCATTGCATAGATTCCTTGTCTGTCTTCGGCAAGGAATCAACGAGGAGGCTAACCGTTACATAACAAAAATGTAATCCAAATTAATGTTCACTGGGATTGCACAATCACGATCACCTAGTGTGAATTGCACAATAACCAAAGTAAAGGCTACGAAATTAATAATGCAGAGGCATGGTATTATAACAGTCCCAGGCATACTGCACAAACACAAAAAATCAAACTCAAATTACTCAGAGGAGCAAGGATAAATTTGAACAGAATTAATGTTCCTAGAAAACTAAAGGAAAATGCGTAAGGCAAAAAATGGAAGACATTACAAAAACTACAACATCAGGCACTCAGACCAAAGGCAAACGAGGCCTTAGAATGCGGGGTGCTACGATTAGTTTTTAGGACATTTAGAGCAAAATCATATGTATTCATTAGTGAGGAAAGGGGTAAGTATATGTCTATGATGTGAATGCTCTGGACCCTGCTCTAAGTCTGTCTATATGTATACACCCAAACATGACAAGACCTGTCTCTATCATATATTGTTGTGCACACATTTCTGAAATAACTTCAATGATATCAAGTTATCATTAAAAAAAAAACAGAGAAAGCTCAACATTATAAAACAATGAAAGCTCAACATCAACATTTTTTGAGCACATTCTGAAGCTGTAGTTAGTAAGCTAGCACTGCCATTTGAAACCACATGCCGTTATTCGTACGTTACAATGGGATTCACTTCAACCTCACTCTTATTTTGTTCTACTGAGGTTCGAATTGTTGCAAAGTTTCATTGCCTTAGGTCAGTTTTATCACCTCATGCTGTGATAATCCACATGGTCCATTAATCATTGTTCTCTAGAGTAATTCAGGTGTGTCAAACCAAAGTTTAGGCTTTCTTGAGCTGCCTGGCAAGGGGTATTACCTGTAGGTGTCATGTCCATACGTAATACATGTGTAAACGGGCATGAACGAGGGTCTGTTGAACACTTTGTGACTGACTAGCGTTCAAAACCACACATGAAACCAGTTTCTGCAACCTGATATCCTTTGCAGTGAAATTTGCATGAAAAACAGTCGCACGATTTTTGCTTTTTAATAACAATCCTCTTTGTACTGCTACACCTGCAGAAACTTTACCAGAGGACACACTCACATGGTAAAAATTGCTCTCACGATTTTTATTCCATTGAAAATTTATGATAACAAGCTCCACACACAAGACTATTACGTGTGTAACAAGAAGATTCCATATCAATTGGAAAGCGATGAACTTTGAGCAAAGAAAAACAAGAAAGCCAAGAGGCTCAGTGATTCTTTGAGTTGCTTATAGACCTGAATGACTTTTTTCCCAGTTGCAAAACGTACAGAAAAAAATATCTAGACATTGCCATACTGTAACTGATTATAAGTTCATTATTTTGCTATACCTATGGTAAATAAGTGTACTGGAGACAAAGAATAATCAAGTCTGCACAGAAGCGGTGCACATACAGTAAAGCATTCTGTAGAAACAATCATTTAAATTAATGATGGTGATGACAATATCAATTAAAAACAGTCATATAAATTTCATCAATCTTAAAAGACCTGTAACAGTTAACAACATAGATATCTCTACTACAGTAGCTGTACAATACAGCACGGTTTTTCACTTGAACAAATCTGTGAGCACAGCTTCAAATTACACTATGATAAATACATTTGGCATGGAAATTTTACACATTGCAAAACACTAACCACAGGCTACCCAAAAAGATCTCATTAACAATTCTCCATGTCAGAATGCACCCTTTAGTTCCACTGCCATGAGTTGGAAGCCACTGGCTCCATTGTTTTGATTACACATGTGGAGGAATGTAAGACAGGCTGAGGGAGGGACTAGAGGTAGGTGGTTGGGAGAATTGAAACTGTCTGGGGTGATGCGTTACAGCCTTTAAAGGGCGCTTCTTCACATGTAGAGTGAATAGCAGGCACTGAAGTGAATACCAGGGCTTTCACTGACATCATGTTATTTCCTGTACAAAGCAGTCGTCCAGCATTGATTCAGACAACATTCCTACCGTAACTGAAGCTCTGGACCCTGCTGGAGACCCATCTATGAAATTGTAAATACGTGACAAGACATATCCTGATTTTTATTACCGCACATACCTTACATCATAAATGCAACTTTTGTACAAGTTTCTGAATATGACATCAATTTTTCTAAACAGAGAAAATGCAAACTCATTCTGACGCTGTATAGTAAATGCACACTGCAACGTTAAACTGTGCCCAAAACCACGCAACTGTTTGCAACTGCTTTCTGCATCTTGGAATCTTTTACAAATACTTATGCAGTGAAAGTTGCCTAGAGAACAGTCACTTCACAGGACTTTTGCTTACAATTGATGGCATCATGGCATCCGGTCGCATAAACCCCGGCACATTTTGCACCCAACTGTGGGTACCACCAGAGTGTTGGTGCATGATTCGAGGTCTGCCACCACCCTGGACCACAGGAGAGTTATTTGTGTGTGGCATGGATGCTGGTCTCTGATCCACTACTGGCACTATTCCACCACCTGGCTGTGATATTGAAAAAGAACACAAGTGGTAAATTAAAGATACAGGTAACAGACCACAGGATCTGTGACACATGACAAGTGTGACAATTCACATAAGTTGTACCAGCTGTTAAAATTTAGCTTCGCATGTTTACTGAGAGTTTTCTGGCAAGGTTTCATGGGATTCGTTTTTGCTTTCTCCACAATTAAATGAAAACATATAGGAATACATCTGCAGTAAAGGAAAAACCTCCTTTTACTAATTACAGTTGCAGCAACTTTATTAGTGGACGCATGCCACATTATAAAATTTGCTCTCAATATTTTTCAATTTATCATAACAAGCTCCACACACAAGACTACTATGTGTGTAACTGAAGAAGATTTCACATCAATTGAATGCCAGTTGAACGAAGAAAAACAAGGAAGTCAGGGTCTTTAGCCATGCCTTGGGGCTAGACCAGACCTCATTTTTCCCAGTTAAAAAAATATGTACAGGTAAACCACAGACAGCCAGATATTGCCAATTGATGTTAGTGATGGAGAACATGATTTTGCAATACCTACAGTAATGTAAATTAATAATTTAAAACTGGAGACCAAGAATTCCCCAGCCAGTAGAGGGACATGTACACATATTACTGGAAAAAAAGATTCAAATGACAGTGATGAAAATGATGTCAATAAAAGCCAATCACACAAATTTCATAAGTCTTTAATACTTCTAATAACATACAATACTCATTTCTAAAATATTCTTCTACACTTTAAAAATCTTTGGCTATGGCTTAATGACTAGTACTGCACACACGTACTGTACATGTAATTCACTCCACAAGGCCCATGCACACACAAAACACAGACTGTAAGAAAACAATTAACGGTTTATCAACACTAGACTGTGTATTTGCTGTGGGATGACGAACATGTAGTGTTTCGACAGATACGACTGCTGTACTCATTCTAATCACTTTACTATCTACACGAAGCTTCGACCAGTACAATCTCCTGACTTAGCAACTGGAGAATAAACTATACACTTCTACAACATGCGTTTATTATCCTCTATCGTCTCAATCTAGCATTACCATTGAACACAGAATATTACATACAACTACCCCACTCCTTAATTTCCTGAGAAGTGTGATTTGTTGCACACCTGGAAAATAAAAAACTCAAGGACTGAGGTAATTCTTTCAAAAATAAATTTGCTGATGATACTTGGGTGTAATTAATCGTAAATTTCAGCAGAAAAATTGTAAGGTAATATTAAGTTTGTATAAATCCTTGGATCTTCCTATTGTTGATTACAGTTTAACTGTCTAGAAACTGAAGTAGAAAAAAGACCTATGCCCTCATCGAGCATGTCCAACTCCAATGGCACACGACACATTTAAAGATGATTCCCTTGCGTAGAACCTTTGATCCTGTATCAGCATCGACTTTACTCTCTGAATCTGACAAGTGACAACACTGGTGGGAGACTGTCAGGGCCACGCTAATTTTTCTTTTTTTTTTACTGAATGGTTTTATTGACTTAGATATCCATTCATTTATTGACTAAAAAGAAATTCTCTACATCAAACGGCCAATCTAAGAAGATCAAACCCAAAGTAGCCTTGGCCAAACACTGCAAACTGGACTGTTAATAAAAAAAATCATTTTTTGTAAGATGCTAGAAACCATGGAATAATATCTTTCGGATGCGGCAGCCTCAGCTACCACCTGCACTGCCGTTGACCTTCAAGTTCAAGTGCACGAGATTCCTATCTGCCACGACTAGTTACGGTTAATGTCACCTCATGAAGTCCTGAGGTGAATATATGCAGCCTGGCTAACTTACCGTATCGTGTATGCAGGAAAGTTTCCGACGCCGCGGCCTTGTATTGTAATGAAGTGCACGTACAGCTAACTGCAGCCAAGCTATTTCAGTTTACGGAATGCTGAACTTGAATGTTACAGAACAATTCCTTTTTTCTAACAGTACTCACAGTTACAACTGTTTATGACTTGATTTCCCACACGAAGTATTGAAGGACATCTAAATTTTACTATCACGAGTTTCACTCTCCCCTACGAAAGGTGAAGATGTTCGCAATCAAAAGCAGATCGATTGAGGAAAACGTCGGACGCCGGACTCACGCCAACCATATATATCCAATCATTTCGTATATACCTGCGGTACATTATTTTAGGCGGTGCATTGCCATGATTAAGCAACATGACTGCAGTATTTTCACATCAGTGGAAAGTACCGAAAGTGCATAATATTATACAGAGCGCGTGCGCGTACTTATTTACGGAAGCGTGTAAACGACATTGCATTGACGAGTTACCATTTTTAGTAAGAAAAGGGTCAGAAAGGACAACTATATGTCATCATAAAAAGATCCTGAAAAACTAGCAGACATCCCCAAACCCATAACAATTACATTCTCTCAGAAGTTTCTGTAAGGTACGAATACCTTATATATACTTTAAAGTAGAAATTACGAAATACGAATATACCTTACATATACTTTAAAGTTCCAGTGTGAATGGAAAACTACGCTAGTATACTAACACCACAAGAAATTAATTTCGACTACCTACTATGTAATACATAGCTCGTTATATACCGCATGAACTTGTAGATCAAGTCCGGGCCCTTCTTTTGTAAAAAAAGAGCAACAACGTTGCTTGAGCCTAGCTGTAGCTGTTATAGAGAAGCCATTGGAGTAAGAAATAATGTACAAGATATGGCTTTACTTTACAGTGAAGATAACAAGTGATCTCTGAAGTTTTGTTTGTATTTTGAAAAAAAAATGTAGAAGACTAATGAAAGTAGTAACACTACAAAATACAACAACTTTGTAGAAATATATAAAGCTTAATGTGATAACTTGGGTTTTTATTTACATTCAAGATGGTGTGAGATTTTAACTTGTTTTTGTCTGTTGACAAAGTGTGAAAGACTAACTCAGGGGTCAAAATAATGGACCTGCGGGCTTGACGTTGACAGTGGGTGTATTTTTAATTCCTAATGTTATTTACTATCACGTTCTTGGTTACTAATAAAAGCCGTACTCAAGTTTCCATTGTAGTTGTTCGTTAGGTAGAATTTAGTAGCATTCTTTGTGAAGTGAAAGACTATGTAATTGAAGACGTAGCACACTACAATTTTACAGTTCAGGTTTCTATCAGATGAAGCAAATTTCGGTGAAGTTCAGGAAAAAGCTGGAATTTTGGTTTCACAGTAAGCTGAGAGTAGGTGTATTTTTAATTCCTATAATATTTCACAATCATGTTCTTGGATCCTGATTTAAGTCTCATACAAGTGTCCACAATAGTTGCGCAGGAAGTAGAATTTGGTTGCATTCTTTGTGAAGTGAAAGATCATGTAATTGAGCAGTTAGCACACTATGATTCGTTGTTTCCTTTGTGGGGGGAGAGGGTGGATGAACTGAAAATGTTTTATTTTACAAATTTTCCATATGGCTGGAAACTGCATCTCCCAAGTGATCTATTTTGCAAGTGCATTGGAGTAAAAAAGAAAATGTTTAGCATTAATTCAAGATGTATGTTGAAGGTCTGTCTTTTAGTTTATCAGGCATACCTTACTGCTGTCAGCAGCAGTCAATTTTGAGTTATGCTATTTGTTGAATTCAAGACTCCCTGAAAGTAAAGGCAGAAGATCCCTCAAGTTATATTTCCAAAAATGAGGACCTGAAACATGATTTCAAGACATTTCCTGAACTTTTACGCATTTGCAGTCATGTGGTGGTCATGTGGACATGAAATCACAAAACTGTGATCATCTCCTTAAGTTGTCACCACTAACTATTTTTCCCTTTTTTTAGGGGGGGGGGGGGAATTGATGATGGATTAACCAAAAATTTTAGAGTTTACAAATTCCCTAATGGCTGAAAACTGAATCTTCCGAGTGTTCTGCAAGTGCAATTGACCAGTGAACAAAATGATTAGCATCAGTTCAAAATGTATGTTCAAGACTTACTCTTTCGTTGCTCTAACAACAGGCAGGAACTATCATGCATATTCTACTCCTGTCAGCGGCAGCAGTCAATTTTGAGTTACGCTGAACGTTGAAGAAACCTTCTTAAACAAGTGATAATAAAGTTGTATCAGTAATATGAGGATTAGCCAATGTCAAATGCAAAGCCAATTTGTCACAATAAGCAACTCATATAGTTGTAGGTAATTGTCGTATTGATGTGAAAACCCGAAATACAATGGTATAATTAGTGTACCATGTACTCAACACTATCAATGTGGCAATGGAGTACCCACGCTAAACTTACTGATTTACATAATTTGCACACCAACAAACGTGAACAGTTTGTTGCTACCTGAGTTGAAGACTTATGTGGAATTCGATCAAGTTCGACAACGTCAGCACCCTTCCAAATTTGCGGTATAAAGCTGGTCACAATGATTAAATACGAAAAACATTCCTTCATAGCAAACTTCATTAGATTTGAGTAAGTCTGACATTGAACTTAACAAAATAATTCAAATCGTATCTGCCATATCACATACAAAATACAACACAATGAATTTCGCTGCTTGTACCCATTGAACCACATGAAGTGGATTTAGTACCACCCAAGTTACGTCATAGTTCCAAATAGAAATATATATTTTACACAGGGAGAATTTTTGTTATGCGTCTTTAATATTGTTGTACCCATGTCCTGAAAGTGAAAAAGAGCCTTAAAAACGTTGGTCTTAATGAATTATAACAACGTTGAATTTGCCGCATCTTTCTTAGCAATCACAATGGCTCATATATATTTGCCATTAGTATCCCCATACTATAATACAACGAATCAACATGTCTCATGAACGATTAGACGGGTGAGGAGCTAAACCGAGTCACATAATAAGGAAAAACATGCACATCAAATAACATAACTGTTTCTACCATTGTGCAACGTATTAGAAAAGTGAATATTTACGTGCTCCTCCCCCATACACCCTTCTTTCAACTTTCATTATGGTATCTAAACTGGGATAATACAAATCCTTCACGAAAAAAAAATGCTTAATTGGTGTTGGTATGATCTGAATGCACACAATATTTCCGAACAGGGGGACTTCGCCAGAATTTGTTTCAAAAAGTGCTGTTTCATGCCATAAATGATTGCAGAAACGAAAAAAAAACTTTTGTTATATTATCGAGATTGAAGCAAAAGTGGAAGACAAGTAGGGAATTTTACGTTTTCAAACAAATCCCCCCTCCCGAGGTCAAGCAGAGGTCAAATTAATCTGGAAAAGTCGCAGCATACGGATATCACGATTGCTAACATCTCTGCCAAATTTCAGCCAAATCTGACCGAAAACAGAGAAATGTTAGTCACTTAAACTTAAATGACACACGTTTGCCGTGCACTACAGCAGCAGCACAGCTGAAAAAAAAAGGAGTTTCAGCTGAGCTAAAATCAGAAGAGATAAAATCGCGAGTGAAAATTTGACCTAGTGTCAGAGTGTACCAGCACGTACGTAGTAACGTCCAGTTATCTCGTTCAACGTTTTCGGATTTCAGCTCTATCAAACAATATTGAATGAAGAATAGTGTCAAATACCAAAGCTTTAGTAAATCTCAGAGTTACTTGCCTATGACAGAGGGCAGTGGAGGGTCAAGTGAACATTTGTAAAAAAAAAAAATGACTGACTGACTGACTGACTGACTGACTGCCTGACTGACTGACTGCCTGACTGACTGACTGACTGACTGACTGACTGACTGACTGACTGACTGACTGACACACCAAAAGCTGTAAAAGGAACGTAATAGTTTCACTGTCATCATCATCATCATCACCATCATCATCATCATCATCATCATCATCATCATCATCATCATCACTAACAGACGTTGTTGCCCATAGGCCATTTCGTCGAGAAGAAAGATTAAAAGTCAACTCTGTGATCAAAGTAACGTTCCCTATTCCTCCAAAACAAATTTATCAAAGTCCGTTTTAGGATAGCGCATTGACGACACACGCTGGTAACGAGTTCCAAACACCAATTTTACGCTGGGTAAAAAACCTCTGCATGACCTTTTTACTACTACAAAGCTTCCAAATTTTAGACTGATAACCACTGGTACTAGTATTCACTGCTCTCTGAAAACTTGAAGCTGATCATTGGTAACCAAGCCACCATTGAAATAATTAAACATGTAAATCATGTCTCCTCTTAATCTCCTATAAGTAAGACAAGCCGGCAAGTTCAACTTCCATAACCTATCAGGAAAGCTAAAATGACTAAAACCAGGAATAAGTCTGGTCGCCCGTCTCTGGACAGATTCAATATGATCAATATCCGTCAAGAAAAAAGGTGACCAAGCAGCAACGTCATACTCAATAATGGCACTACAATTAATTTTCAATTATTTCCTCAAATATATCTGTATGTTTCAATTTTCAATTACAGGGGGAGGCAGTAGAACCCAACAAACCCCCTTGGTACACCACGTGTATGATTACCAAGTTTTTTTTTTTTTCTTTTTGACATTTCATCCAAGTCGTCCATTCTCTTCTTAGTCATGAATTTTTGCATAGAAGCCAGTCAACTGTTATGATGTGGTACTATTGGAATATGTAGATGGAACCATAAGCCTGCAGCACAAGTCTGCGTGGTTATTGTCAGAACAATCAGACAAAACGTACTTTCATATACGGTCTGGTGGATGAGGACTGCAGTCTCCCACCCGATGCCATTCTGTTGAAGGGGTTGAAGGGGGCGCTGAGCTGAAAATCGTAAACCACTGCACTAGACCCGTATCACTCGCGTTGAAAAGTTACGTGAATAATTCATGGCTGACGACCCTAAGATTAGTATTTATTGACAATAAATACCATTAGTAACGACCACTGTGAGACGCCGTAAGTTTTTAACTGTTTAAGGGGACTTCCCAGACTTGTGCAATAGATCAACCAGTCACGTAGTCAACAAGTTGTAAGTGTAAGCAAGTACAAGTCGATGTTTGTCAATCTGTCTACATTGTCTGGTTTGTACACATAGTTCAAGGGCAGCGAGGCGTGAAAAGCCTCCTTTGCGTCGAGCTTTATATATATTCATGCTATCGTTTTGTATCTCTATCAGACTCTCATTTAAGGAGGAATCTTATCTGTTAGAGCTACCTCAGTGTAATTTCTCAGTATTTAGCTCGTACCACACCCAGTGGCATAGGAACATGCAATTGTCAATGCTCCTCCATGTCTTTTCCAATTAGTAGATGTAACTATTAAACTCCCAGTGGAGAATTTAGTGAGAATTCCCGTTTAAAAATGAATGATGAACTGGATCTTGGCGGTGAGCTTGGAGAACTTGACCACCAATTCTCTGAAAACGAGGCAGGTCTTTCCGAAGGCTCGGATTCTTTCCCTCCGGGAATTACTTTGGCTATATCTAAAATTCATATAGCAGGCTATTGCTAATGCAGTTCAAGCCCGGCCCAAAAATAAGAATACCGAACCTTCGGGTGAACCAGCCGCCAAAAGGGCAAAATTAAATGATTTTGATGATGATATTTCGAGTATCTTCAATGCTTTTCAGGCCCCGGCAGAAAGCCAGCCAGGGAGATTCAGATACAAATAAATTTCTGGAAAACGTGGAAAATGATCTAAGAGGAGAGGACTTTGGTCCACCCTTAATGCAAAAAATTGCTGATATTATCACAAAGTTACAGACTAATAAAATGCCTGATGACAAATTTAAAGAGAAATGCAAAAAATATGCAAGACCCGAAAACTGTACTCTTCTTCTAGAAGCAAGAATCAATCAGTTAATATGGGATAAACTGATGCCTTCCACGAGAAGCAAAGACATTAAATTTCAGAAATGTCAAACTGCTATAATTAAGAGCATAATTGCCGTAGCAGAAACAGCAAAGACAATCTTATATTGCCCAGGCATTGACAAAGATGCTATTCAGAGCTTGTTTGATGCACTTGCTCTTCTGTGTCAAGGAAATTTAGAGCTAAACTATGCTTGCAGAGAGTTGGTCAAACCGGACTTAAGTAGAGATTTTCAGCAATTGTGCTCACAAAATACACCTGTTACAACCCATGCGCTCTTTGGTGACGATGTCTCAAAACAGGTAAAAGATATCGCTGAAACTGCGAAGGTGAGCAACAAAGTGTCTTTTGGGAGCCCACGTGGTAGAGGTTTTAGAGGGAGAGGTGGAAGATCTCGACCCCCTTCTTTAGCCAGAGGCAGATGATGGACGTACAGCCCCCCCCCCCCCCCGTCTCAGGAAAATCCAGCATGAAGAAGTAAATAATGATCAACAAACGACAGATGAGGCGTGTTTATCAATTAATTTTACTCGTAAAACGTGCGAAAAATCTGCTGGTCGCCTTTCAAAATTTTATGCCGTATGGTTAAATGTAACATCTGTTCCTGAACCTAAGTTCTCCAAATTAACTGTACGGGGTCTTCGAACTGAATTCACTTCCTGTGTCCCGTTAAACTATCCACATTCCGCAATAAGTGGCGGAACAAAAATCGATTGGCATAAGTTTGGAAGGGACATAAGTACTTTATTACAAAAAAAGTGTCAGAACTCGTTCACAGCGAGAGCCTGGTAGGTGATTTTGTATCACCTGTTTTCTTTGTACCAAAAAAGGACGGATCACATATAGTCTTTCAACAAATTTGTACGTTACCGCCATTTTAAAATGGATGGTTTGTCCGCAGCTTTACAGTTAATGCGCCCTGATTGCTACATGGTGTCAGTGGACTTAAGGGACGCCTATTACTCAGTATCAATTGACCAAAGTCACAGAAAATATTTACGATTTGTGTTGTATGGCGATGTATTTGAGTACACGAGCCTCGCTAATGGTCTGGCTTCTGCCCCACGAGTATGATTTACGAAACTACTAAAACCGGTTTTTGTCCTCACTTCGGTCAAAAGGTTTCAATGTAGTAGGCTACATTGACGACATTTTCATACAAGGGGATACTTTTGAGGATTGTGAGAAGAACATTGGGGCAACAGTTTATACCTTTACAGAATTAGGTTTCTTGGTACATATAGTTAAATCAGAGCTAAGTCCGACGAACGAAATCAGATATTTGGGGTTTATCTTAAATTCACGGGACATGATAGTTTCCCCGTCGCCAGAAAAGGCAGACAAGACAAAAGAAAAAGCTAAACAGCTGTTACAAACAGGTCCAGTTACAATAAGATTTCTGGCTGAGTTTATTGGAATTATCGTAGCAAATTTTCCTGGAGTGCAATTTGGTCCTTTGTATATCGCTCTCTAGAAAGGGATAAAATAAATAATAACCCCTTTTAAAGAGGACTAACGGTAATTTTGATTCTGTCACAACTCTGTCAAGTGAGAACTGCAATGATCTTTTATGGTGGATTGAAAATGTCGATTCAGCCTTAAAATTTAAAGATAGATCATGGGAATCCACAAGTAACAATTACGTGTGATGCCTCTACACAAGGCTGGGGTGCAGTTTTGGAAAACAAAACTGACCAAGGATTGTAGTCCACTGAACAGCAAAATCATCGTGTAAATTATCTCGAACTAACAGCAATTTTTCAGGGGTAGGAAACCCCTTGTTCGAAACTTCATGATATTCATTTGAGAGTTTTTACAGAACAAAATGGGGGCTATTAAATCACCGTTGTGTGATCAGATTACAAAATCAATTTGGTTATGCTGCATACGAAGAAACATTTGGCTTTCTGCAGCACACGTTCCTGATGCAAAAAATGAGCATGCTGACTATCTATCAAGATCAGAACACGATACAACAGAATGGTCTCTAAATGAATTGTATTTCAACAAAATAGTACTGTAAGTGTATTCGGTACTACCTGAAATAGACCTATTTGCCAGTATAGGTTCAACAACAAGGTGCAATGTTTTGTGTCATGGAAGTCTAGCTGATGATATGGCGGAAGCAATTGATGCATTCAATGTGAACTGGGATTGCTACTATTTTTATGCGTTCCCTCCTTTCAACCTGATTGGGAAAAGTCTCCAGAAAATTGCAAGGGAAAAGGCAACAGGCATAATAGTGGTACCTATGTGGCCCGGTCAAACTTGGTTCGGCAAGTTGCTGGCAATGCTGGCAAGTCAACCGTTTTACCTTCCGAACAAGAAGGATACTCTAACTCAACCAAGTGGTCGAACTCATCCTCTTCACAAGAAACTGAAGCTAGCAGCCTGTCTTATTTCAGGAGAGGGTTGCAAAAGCAACATGTATCTGCAGAAGCAGCCCAAGTTATTATTTCAGGATGGCGCCGGAGTACACAAAAACAGTATACCTGTTCCCTCAACAAATGGCTGTCATTTTGTGTCAAAAGGCAGATTGATCCGTTTCGTTCCACTGTAAAGGACGTTTTAGATTTTTTTACTCAATTATTTAACGCAGGCCTTGGCTATAGCTCTATCAACACAGCAAAAAGTGTATTGCCAATGTTTCTTTCAGAACCAAGAGAAATTGGAAAACACTTTGGGGTCAAGAATTTTCTTAAGGGTGTTTTTCCGTATCCAACTGATAACACGGAAAATACTACATAAGACAGTTCTTCCTGATTCAACTAGTTTATTTCGCCGAGAGGTTCCTGAACAAATTACAACGTTACCGAGTGAAGCCCATATATCAGCACAGCTTCCTCGTGTGTTCTTACTGCATGTATAATCACGTAAACTAACTAGAAAATGTGGTTACGTACCGTAACCACAATGGACATGACCATGTCTCTGGTTGCCTATGTAGGGTGAGGATAGACTGCCTGGTTAATCCGACAACAGGGACCTAAAACTGGTATGTGGACGGGGGGGGGGGGGGGGGGGTGGAGTAAATATTTTTAAAAATCCAACATCCTGTCGAACCTTGGATCGTTTCCAGTACCGGAATCATCTATAAGCAATCCACCCCAACCCACACGAAAGCGTGCGCACACGTAAACACACACAACCAAACATTCACACACTCTCTCATTGGCAAGCACATACCCTCAAAGTGATGTGTTCTGGAACCCCCTCCGTGTTATTATATTTTATTTTGCTTGTTGTTTTTTATTTTAAATCTGCCTGAATTATTTAAGGCTGGGCAAAACAGTATGATTGTTCCCCCGAGTATTTCCAATGGGGTGGCAACTGCACACCTGCCCCCATCCGGATTGCATCACGCCCCTGTCCGACAAGAGAGGAGTGCAGCAAGTTTTTAATAAAACTTTGGCTCTCATATTCAGAATAGGCCGCCTATAAGTGCCTGGACTGAAGTGAACCTGCAAATGTACATACAGTTTATATACTCCGTTTTACGTTTTGACTTCAGCTCAAACTTATTCATATGGTAAAATACGAGATTTGCATCGAAAATTCGGACTTGAAGTTTGACTACATAATATTGTAATTAGCCTACTTAATATTTAAATTTAGAGCATTTGAGGAAAAATGCACCGCATTTCGTAATTAGCGATATTTTTCACACAATCTTGTCACATACCCGCCGCCTTTGCTGTAAAAATCTTTTCCCAAAAGATCGGTTTGTTTCTTGACGGGAGTCGTCCGATAAACTGAACGAAAGAAATGTGGTCACGTGATCATCAGAAAACGCGACCAACCACAATAATGGACATGCTGTCATGTCCATTAATTATCATAAACTCACTGGGATTTCCCTGAGTCGCAATTATAAAGAGGGCAGCATACAACTATTACTGGTTCCGCAACAGGTGTTTTTAAGTTGAGAACGCCAAGGCAAAAATATGATTTCATTTGGGATGTGTCAGTGGTCTTCAAGTACATAAATGAGCTTGGTCGTAATGAAAATCTTTCTTTGAAACTTTTGACGTATAAACTAGTTACACTGGCAGCGCTAGTGTCAGCCCAAATGTGTCAAACACTGTGTTTATTAGATCTTGATAGTATGTTGAAAACTGCAAATGAGTATATATTTCACATTTCTGACAAGATTAAGCAATCTCGCCAGCTGGAAATGTAGGTTTGCAGGTAACATTCTCTAGATACTGCGATAATGATACCATTTGTGTTTATTCTGTTCTTGAAAATTACATTGAAAGAATGAAAGGTTCAAGAAACCATTCATTTGTCAATCTAAATGTTCTCAGTTTATATGACTTAAACCGTTATTATGTAGCTGTATTCATTTTCAACTGCATGGTTAAATAATACATCTCTGTCCATCTTCAGGAATTACTTTCAGTTTCATAGCAGCATGCACTTCTACCCTAGCCGTTATTTAAACAACTTGCATACACCCTATTTCCGACTTAAGACTTCACAGCTTACCATTCGTTTCGTGGGGACCAAAGTTTGGAACACCTTGCCCACCCATGTTAAAGATTGTAAAACACTGTATTCATTCAAAAAGTACCTAAAAGATTATCTCATTATGAACTATCACTGATTAGTTTCTTTTTTTGTACGTTCACCTTGCCTCTTTTGTTTCTTTTATTTTTTGTTTTTCTTTGTTTGTGTTTTTTCCTATCTGTTTTTACTTGTGTTTTTTCTGTCTTGTATATATGTGTTGGGGTGGCAATGTAAACAAGCTCTCGCGAGCTTCTTGTTGTCACTCCACGATCTCTTTTTATTTATGTAGCATGATAGTTATATTAAATATTCATTTGTACCCTCAAAAGAGATTGAAATAAAGTCCGTTGAATTGAATTGAGAAACCAAGACAAACTTCTCATTAGTTATAGGAGACCCCATGCACCCGTGGGCACGGAAACTGTAACCAAATGGATAAAGGCTGTTTTAACAGCAGCTGGTGTGAATATTCAAGTCTTTACACCTCATAGCACGCGTAGATCCGCTACCTCAGATTTACATGTCAAAAAATTTTCAATCCGTGAAATTTCAGTAGGTTTCAGAAAGTGAGGGGGAAACTATACTATCCAAGCGGAGCGCCACCATTGGTTGGCGCGTAGCATACCAGAAAATTTGGGGTACATAAGACCCTTTAGATCTCAGGAGACGGCCTTCCTGAGTCGTTTTTAGTTACATCAGAACCAGATCTGTGAGAAGAAATTTTGTTTCACAAAACTAAATTCCGACTGAAAGCACTGGTGGAAAGGTGCCATTCTGACACCAAGGGCGACGAATTACACAGCGTCCATCTCAAACGAAATATGGAAAAAGTGGCGCCGTCACCTCCGGGATGAGTGGAGTGGTATAATACATGCATGTAGGTGCGAGACGTCAGCTGCTATGTGCCCAGGTACTTTAATAATAATAATAATTAGAGTAGTTTAGTATCACATAATATCCTGCAAGCAGAATACTGTCTGTAGCGCCTAACATATATGATATTACCTTCCTGGTGGGGTCTTTGCCTTGTTTTCAAGTTGAAATGCGTCGTTGCTTTCTCTGATTCATAGTGTAGGGCAAGGGGAATTCCATTTCTGGCGAGCAGGGGTGCTTCCACAAAAAAAAAAAAAAAAAAAAGCTCTAAAACATCGTTCAAACATTGCACAAATTTTTATCAGAGGTCTCTGACGAAGCGGGGAGGGTGAATATCGGAGGAAGGGGGATAAAGGGCCAAGCACTGTTCTAATTTCCAGTGCAATTTATTGATAATGATTCTCAAGTCGAAAGTAATTGGACAAGTCACTTCGAGTCAGTATAGTTACCAGTTTCAAGTCAAGAACGAAGTTAGGGACCCATTGGCAAAACTTTAAGGCAGAGGTATTAAGCAGTGAAATTTTAAATTTACATAGGGTTAGCTGGTCCATAAAACATGTACCAATACAAGCATGCATAAACAACTTAATGGCAATTTCTGCAGTTAAGTTTAAACCTTTTGACAGTAAAAACCCGACAGGTTTTGGAATGACACAGACTAAGTTTATTCAGGAACCAGTGGTACACCCATTTGAGTTGAGTTGTCTTCCATTGACAAACAGATTCCTACAATTGCATATACGAACGAAGTCGAAAAATAAATAGAAACAGTCACTAAGCATTACAGAATTATGCTATAATAGGCAATTATTACTGTTGCTTTGCCTTTCAAGTTTTGGGATGTGGCAAATCCAAGTTGAATTCATAGAATTGTGGTGTCAATGATTCCCAAATATACAAACAAAAATGCCTTCAAGTTGGATACCTAGCAGCGTATGTTGCACGAATTCCTCGATTGCTGAATACTTCAAGTTGTTCATTAGAAAATACCAGAAACACACGGAACCAGGACGCGCAAGTGCACTTTGGTTTTGATGATGCAATTTGTGAGTATGTTTTTGTTAGTAATCTGAGATATTATTGTCACCAACTATGCAACATCTTTGTTTACACAATGACATCAGCTGACCTAAAATGATGACTGATAGGACATCACATACTCAACATGCACACCTGTATATTCTAAATCAGGGTTCCTACCTTGAGATCCACTTGTAAATAGTTTTCCAAATTGACCCTTAGTGTTGACCCAAGTACCGGTCTGACCAAATATATTAGGCAATTTTATACTCGATGAATTACAAAAATATGATAAAAGTACAACCTTCCCTTCTTAAGATGTCATGTTAACAAGGTTCTCGTGATTTTAACATTGTTGACCCAATATGACATTTGACCGCCACCAAACTGACAAATAGGGCTTTTACACTTGGCAAGGTGCATCTGTATGTTACATTTAGAGGCTGTCCAAGCTTAGGCCTACCTCTTTCACATATCATGTTGATTGTTACCCTAGCTGTTGACCTCAAATATCCTTTGACATCCTTCGAAAAACAATTGGTGTCTTGAACTCGGTGTGGGTACATCTATACATACCACATATCAGATATGTCAAGTACCCACGTTGAGGTAATATGTTGAGTTAACATGATTTTGCACTCTGAATGGTACAAATGCCTACCAAATACCAGATATGTCCATGTGAATAATGTGTTATGGTTCCAACGTTTTTACTGTTTGACTCATGTTGACCCAAAATGAATTTGACCTAACCGAAACCTAATCTAGTTATTTAACTCCATGTGGGTCTTCTACATACAGTATCATGTACCAGATCAGTCCAAGCTTCTCTTCTAGAGATATCGTGTTTCCAAGATTATAACTCTTTGACAACGTGTAGACCCATATGACCCTTGACCTCCACAAACAACGACATGGCTTTTATATTCAATATCACAGTACAACTAGAATCTAACATATGAGATCTACAAAATCTTTCTTCCTTGAAAAAGCGTGTTTGCGAAGATTTTGCCGTTTGACCAGAAAGCCTTTGAATTCCAACAAGATCACTAACTAAATCCTTTACTAAATCCGATCAGTGCACCATGGCAACTCGGGTTCCGTTCGGATTCTCATCTAACAGAAAATCCCCTTAGGCCCATATACATGTCTCTTCAGATCAGGGGGCTGCCACTTTGGACAAGTGACAACTTTTTGTTCAGACGTAAACGTTTTCTCTTAGACGATAGAGCATAAAATTACATCAAACAATTTAAACTTTTAATAAAATATTTTCAAAACACTATCATTTTAAATCACTATTTAGAAGCCGACTGGGTGGCTCATGGTTGATTTTGGCGTAAGCAATAGAGGGTACAGTTTCGATGAGATCAGTGTAGATGGCCAGCAACTTGGACAACCACATGTTTTTTCCTGTCCGCTGTATGCCGCATCACGTCAAATAGCTGACGTTATCATTCACATTGTCATACTGGCACTATGCAATGCTGCAATTATGTATTTGCAAGAACGCACTGTACAGTGGAAGACTTTGAAGGCGACTGATACAATGTTGCGTGGGCGTGCAATAGACGACATTGGTCCATTCCCCTCACGTGACCGAGCAATCTAGCACTTTCTTTGAAAGCACAACGCCTAATAGTAGAGTATTATCCAGAGCCGAAAATCTGGTAGAAATTTCTGGAAGGTACGGATACCTTATATACACTTTGATGTAGAAAATGTCTATTTCTTCACCCATTTTTTTTTTTTATGCATGTGGAAAGCTAGGGAATATACACAATAACATGACAAGTTTGTTCCTTCTGCATATCATGCAATACACAGTCTGGTTTGTGCCGCATGAGCTTGCAGATTGAGACCCTTCTTTTGGTAAAAAGAAAGAAAGATATAAAACCGCTGGCGAAAAAATTTGATCCAGCGTCAAAGGGTATGTTGCAACTTACAATTATCACGTGAAACAATTTCGGATTTCAGCTCTATCAGAAAAATATTGTAGGAAGAATATGATCAGATAACGAAGTAACTCGGGTAAATTAGTTCGAGTTACTACCTAGGAACTTCGGTTGGAGCAACAGAGGGTGGTCAGGGCTGACAATGGAGGGTATATTGATAGTCTGCTTTTGGACTGGATTTAAGAATTGGTTACGTGATCATAAGCAGAGAGAAGTCTTTAGTGGCCACACGTCTGATTGGATAAATGTCTCTAGTGTTGTGCATCGGAGTTCTTGCCCATCTAGCCCACAAAACACCCATCTGGGCCTCAACTGGACAAGGTGGTACCCATGTATACCACATGGGTCATATTCTGCTAGCCGTGTATCAGAGGCGGAAACTATAACAGATCCCATGTTCAAGGCATCAAATCAGCACTCAGAAATGGCCAGAATAATTTTTAATAAGGCATGGTACTAATACAATTTTTCGATATGTTTTCCTAAAACAGTGACAGAAAGTCCTCTGAAATGAAAAGAAAAAGGGAATAGAAAAGCATGTAAGTTAAATCTCAATTATGAACGCTATTTTCCTCCCCACGATTTTACGGGGAGGGGGAATCAGGAGCGGAAGCCACCGGGACAGAAACTAACGGATCCCGATTTGGCACATGAGCCAGGCTCTTACCAAAAATTTGTCATTGCTAAACTTGAAACACAGTGTACACAACTATATATACTTGACAACCTACTCATCCAATGTCATTTACTTGGAAGAAACTAGGACAGTTGTTTTAAACTCACGATAGCCCCTCCCTTCAGGTTGTTTAACTCAAGGGGTGGTGAACACTAAAGGGGGGTCAAGGGGGACATTTGAAAAAAAAATAAACACGAAAATTTGACCTGTAGCTGTAAAAGAAACTACCAAATAGTTTCATAAGTTACAATTACAATTATAATTTTCGATCATTTTTCTCAATTATATCTGTATTTTCCAATCCTCAATATAAGGGGGGGGGGGGGGAGGATAATCAATAGAACCCAACGAACCTCTTTGGTTCTTCACATGATAACCCAAAGTCGCACAATCTCTATAGTAATGCATTTCTATGTGTTAGACAGTCGACATACGATGTGATAGATAGAACAATAAAGCCAGCTCCAGTCTGCATCGCTATTGTCAGAACAATCAGACAAAGGGAATTTGGGTTGGAATTTTATTAGCATGGTGGGGAGGGGTAGTTTCCCTATGCCATTCTGTGAAACGGGCGCTGAGATGAAAAGGTTAACCACTCGAACAAAGCATCATGTGTGTGTACCACTCGAGTTGAAAAGTTGGATTATTCATGGTTTGACGACCGCTGTGAGACACCGTACTATGCATAAACATGAGGGAAATCCCCAAAACTTTTGCAACCATCACTGTTGTGCTGTACGCATGAGACGATTATGATGTATGTTTACGTACTTTCTGTACTGTACTGACTGTGGCAGTGAGTGATACTAACCCCGGCAGTAAGAATACTGAAAGTGCAACTTGAAGTTGCAGCTGCAAGTCCAACGTCGCCCACTATTGTTTTTTCTGTGTCAGTGTATGAGATCAACCAACCTGAATTTCGTGTTCACCAGTCCTTGAAGCAGTGCCCAGGTACGACTGACTAATTCGATGAAAGTAAGGTAGCTTAGCCATTTAGTTATGAGGACTAGGCTCCTTTGCCTAATGTTAGGCCTACAGTAGGCCTAAGTTAACTTGAAGTCTTATTGCTAAATCAATGTTAGTCACCGTAGTTAGTGTTATTGTGTTAGGCCTAACTGTTATTATCCCAGGTCCTAGTAAAGTTCAAACCTGTCAAACACGCCTCACTAGAAGTATCTATCCAGGGATGATCCTTAAGCAACTGAAAATGGTTGTCTGAAGGACAACCAGCTGCAAAAATTTGGTTGTCCTCCCAAAAATTTGGTCGTCCTCCACAACGGACATATAAAAACAAGAAATGTGCAAAATGTGTATTTTCCACAGTCAAGACCATGTTTGTCTTTCTTATACAGGGTGAAACTTTCCACAGCTAAATCATACTACTGACTTGTAACTTAAAAGTAATGCTCAGGGTTTCTCAAAAGCGAAGGGGGGGGGGGGGGGTTTCCAGAAGGAGGCTTGTAAAATTCCACCTTTTCACTTCGATAATAAAAAAAAATGTCATTATCTAGAATCGCTGATGCTGTAAAGTACTGTATATATCATATAGAAGAAAATCTCTGTATAATATAATGTTTGTTTCAAATCAAAATATGATACATCACTAATCTTGAATGGTACTATCACTATTTAGAAAATTCATACCAGCTCTCCTTGCACGTGGCACATATAGCCGAATTCTTCGACTGCGATTCATCTATCTGGTACTTGCTGTGTACTGTATTTGCATGTCTGGTACAGTAAAATCAGTTGAAACGTGATTGTACACTGAGGCTGTTTGTTTGGCTTTTTACGTACCGTGGATTTCAGGTTGTTTTGGTGGTTTTTTGTGAAAGAAAACAGATGTTTTGGAATGGAGTTCATGCATGTTAAATATTTTGGTTGCATCTCAGTGTTGAGTTGTACGCATTGTGTCATAATATAAATGACCAGGGGTAAAATTTGGTCGTCCAAAGGACAACCTAAGGTAGTAACTTTGGTCGTCCTACAGAAATTTTGGTCGTCTCGGACGACCGGACGACCGCTAAATTTCATCCCTGCTATCCATTCAATCATGGGTACTAATTTAGAATCCGTACCAATCGGACAAGGTATCAGATAACTAAAAGAGTTTGCATAGCGTCTATGTGTTATTTACCTTTTGTTACTTACGCTAGTTTTTTTTTATCTTTTTTTAGACATTCGAAATCACCGATTTTTTGTGCAATGATCAACATGTATTGACACCTGTGGAAGAAGTGATAGATTATTGCTGAAAGAGAAGTATAGGTTAGAGGAGGATTCGAACCTAGAATATCATGAGAACTGATGCATCATAAGTCTTACGCTTAACCCACTACGCTGCGAGAGCGGTTGTGGTGGTTGAGTGTTCGAAAATGCATACAATTTACAAACGCGTAATCCAACGTAGTCATATAACAGTATATATATATTCATATACTATAAATAAGTATCAATCCCCTAACCCTATCCCCTAACCCTGTCCCCTAACCCTATCCCCTAACCCTATTCCCTAACCCTGAATCATGACGCTTAACCCGATCCCCTGACCCGATCCCCAAGCCCTGTTTACCGATGCAATCCATTCATCATTCACTAGTCAAGGATGGCAGTGGACCAAATCGAACAATCAAATCGAACAATCGAATCGAAGCTAGCGAGCACGTTCATATGGTACGGATTCTAAAGTTGCGCCCAATCATGCATTAATGCAAATATTACAGAGATGTAATATTGCAAGAGTTGAGAAACTGGAGCTGCAAGGTTCTTTATCAACTCTGTGTGTCATGTGGTAGTTAACTCTATATAACTCTAACAATGCTGCTGGTTCACTTCGTCACACTTGTTTAGTGCTCTCCAGACAGTGGGAAACAAAGTGATAATTTTTTTTTTAATTCAATTTTTTTTATTCAATTAGGAGTGCTGCTAAGGGCGATGTCATTATCATGGGCTGAGGAATGAAGTGGACTGGTAGCAACAGTATTGATTTTCTTGAGGGTTAGGACTGTTTCTTGTATCAGCATGTTTCTTTTCCAACTAGGGGTGAAACCTTTTTTTGATCTTGATTTAACATCTGATCCTAGTGTTGCTGACAGTTTTGAGAGTCTAGGTAAATTACAGTGGGTAAAAGTGACCATGAAATTATAGCCTTTGATGTTGTCTGTGAGGTGTCCAATTCTATTACCAAAGAAAAGGAAACCTGATTTTTCTCAAGCAGATGCTGTTGGAATGGATAAGTTATTGAAGGGCATAGACTGGATAATGGAATGAGCGGCATGAGTGCTTCGGAATCCTGGGACTTTATGGCTGTTATATTCAAGTATGTTACGTAGCATGGGAGTTTGACATTAAAAAAGTAGTGGGCCGCCTTGCAGTGGATGAATAAAGAAGTCAGCATACCTTCCAAGTGACCCTCATTTCGTGGGTTTAACGTGCATTTGAGCACCCAAAGCCACTGACCAGCCACGCTCTTTGAAAAACCCGCATTTCATGTATCCGTAGTAGGCAAAGATGAAAAAAGGAAAAAGATCAGAAGTCCTACGTAACAGATTTTTTAACGTAAAGAAATTGTGTTGACTGATTTGCCCTAAAAAGTGCTACCTTTTGCCTGTAGACACTCCTAAATTTCACAAAATTTCGAGGGAGACACCTGCTCCTCTTAAACCCCTCCCCTAGGAGGTGGCAATTCACCATCAAACAGATTAGGTGTGGACCCAGATCTAGGCTCTTGGAACTTGTGAACCATGACTCAGGTGTGCCATTGGACAAAAGCGTAGAATGTGGAGATGCTATATAGGATGAGCAATTCTGTTTCCAACCTTTCTAAGCTTTTTCTAAGTCCACCAACTTAAACTACATGGGCTAATCTCTAAAGTTAAACTGAAGTTGGAGCAGAGTATAGCTGATAGTAGTATTAAGGATAATCCAAAGGCATTCTTCTTTTATGTTAGGTCTGAGCAGAATACAGTAAAACCCTGTTTATCCGAACACGTTGGGATAAACGGGGTTTCACGTTTATCGTTAATTTGCTACCCCTAGTGAAACATGCACGTATAAATAAAGTGAACTTAACCATTGTTACGTTGTCTCCGAATTATTTCTTTGGTTTCATATTAAAAAATAAATATTTGTTGAAAATTCAAAGTGTTTCGTGTGGTTTTCCTAGATTGAACTTCCAAGGAGGATAAATTGAACGAGGGTAATGAATGTCCGTCTGGGTTGCGATACTTTGCTCGCCGTTAGGATAACACAGTCCACACACAGAATCCTAACATTCAACCAAAAGAAACAGTAGCCTACATTTTCAAAAAGATGCGATAAAATAACGAACATGCGTGTAAAATTTTACCTCTACAAACGGTATAAACGCTTGCTAAAATGGAAAAGAGAAATGTATAGTGAGAAGCATGGCACTTAAAACGCGTGACAGTCTAACCGCTAGTACCGCTACTTGCGAATTTAGGAGCGCTAGCTACAACATTGCGAGGCTTACGAGCGCGGTTACTTGCGTGGTACTGTTTGAAAGCTAGGCTTTTCGAAATGCTGGAATCTTGGAAGTAGAAAAGTAAGGTGCGCAGCTTAATTTTTTTAAACAGTGATTTGAATCGAATGTGGCAAGGGATAACCATATGTTTTGAGTACAGCTCATTTTATCATGTGTTTGAATAGTTTGTTGTACCGCCTTAATTGGATATTCAGGAGATTTGAAAAGTTTGATCGACTTTATCAAAATGGCTTTTCTGAAGTTTGACTAGGTTATAGAAGCTTGCTATCTTTCACAAGCTCGTTAAGTGTTAATGGGGCTATCAGTTCCCTTGACACAATGCATGAATGAATTCAAAGATATTGCCGAAAGACGTTCGAAGACGGGATTTATTTGTTTTGAATTTCAAGTTTTTAAAGCTTGTTAACTGTCTCATCTGGGGCCATCAGTTCACTTTATTCTCACCTATGGCACCCAGATTTAAGTCTGATTGACATTCTTCCACACGCGTATTAATTCCAATCACTGTATTGTTGGGTGTGAAAAGAACAACTGTTGAGCAGCGCTAACACTAGCGCTGGGCTTTGCATGAAAAGCCTAAGTTTAGTACACTCCAATAAGCTAGTCACAGTATGGACTTAGTGACGCTATTGTGATTCTACGCCGACAACGAAGAAAGAAAACACACGGAGAATTAGCCGGGTATTTCTGGATCATGTGTTCATCCTCCAGCTTGGCGGTTTAAGTTGGTAGTAGAGATAAACATTAACAATAGCTGGTTTAACTGCAAAAAAGATCTCAGAGGGTCGAAAAAGTTAAACAGAGAGACAAAATGTCAAATCTAGACTGAAATTTTACATTGCTTATGTACGAGGCCAGTTTTGCGAAACCGAACGGCAAGTTCGGATAAACAGAGTTCGGATAAGCGGGACTTTACTGTTTTAAGGATACTGTTCCTCTAAGGGATCCTAATGCAGATATTTTAGTCACTGGTAGTCAAAATCTTGCAAACCTTCTAAACAATTATTTTGTGTCAGTTTCTACACAGGAAGATTTTTCAAATCTCCCTAGTGCCATTGGAAAAGAAATTTCCAAATTTTGACTTTTTGTTAGTTATGCAGTTCTCAAAGAGCTGCTTTCTCTCAATATTTGTAAAGCCTCTTTCCTGGATGCAATCTGTCCAATTTTGTTGAGTTCATTTGGTCATAATATCTGTGTTCCACTGTCACTGGTTTTAGTAGGTTTTCGGTTGAAGGTTATGTTCCTGAGGACTGGAGGTCTGCTAACATCACCTCAATTTTTAAGAATTAAGGGAGCTAACTCTCATCCTTGTAATTACAGGCCTGTCAGTCTCACTGGTATTGTTTGTAAGGTCATGGAATCTATTGTTAAAAAGTCTATGGTTATTTTTCTTCAATAGTCATTCATTCATCAGAATGCCTCAGCATGCCTTTTGTCAGAAAAGGTCCTTCCTCACTAATATCTTGAGGTTCATGGAAGATGTTACTAGTCCATTGGATAGGCAGAAGTATGTTGATGTTGTTTTTCTGGATTTCCAGATAGCTTTTGATAAGATTCCTCACCAGCGTCTTTTGCTGAAATTAAAGGGTATGTGTATCTGTGGTAATTTACTGATCTGGATTCAGAAATGTGATAAGAAACAATGGGTGATTCTAAGTGGTCATGCGTTTTCTTGGCAAAAGACTACTAGTTGGAGCCCCCAGGGGTCAATATTGGGTCCTCTTCAGTTTATTGCTTTTGTTGATGACGTTGATGCGGATATTGTGTGTAGAGCCAATAAGTTTGCTTGCTTATGACACTAAACTGTATTGTGAGTTCTCCTCTAAAGGTGATTCAAAAAGTATTCAGAAGGATTATTTTGGTTTTTGCTTGGTCTCAAGAGTGGAAAATGCTGTTCAATACAAGGTAATGCATATATGCACTAATTATCCTAGGTATTTGTACACTTTAAATGGACAGTCACTGCATGAGGTTTCTGTTGAAAGGGACTTACAGTATTTTTCTGTAGACATACTGTAGATTCTTCATTACAACCATCTGAGCAGTGTGTTGTAGCAGCTGAAAGAGGGAATAGGATATCTTACGTGTGATTGTGAGAAATTTTAGTTTCCTTTTAAGATGTTGTTGTTAGGCTTTACTGTATAAGCAGTTGGTTAGGCATGCCTCATTTAGAGTATATGCTGATCAAGCTTGGAACCTATATTTTTCTAAAGATAAAAATTAACTTGAGAGAGTCCAGCACAGACTACTCGATTGATTAGTGCCTTAAAGGGTGTTCCTTATAATAGTAGGTTAAGTCTCTTAAATCTCACTTTACTTGAGCTGAGAAGATTACAGGGAAATAAAAGTGTACAAGATGTTTTGATAAATTCTTTTTTGACTTTTTCAAAGTTGCAAGTAGTAAAATTACAAGAAGTCACTGTCTTAAATTCCAGAACGTTCAAAGTAGGATCAATATTCATTGTTACTTCTTTTCTCAGAGGGTAGTAGATGAATGGAATGGGTTGCCTGAGGATGAAGTGGTGGCAAGAAGTGTTAATGGGTTTAAGAATGCACTGGATAAGTACTTTAAGCTTTGTGACCGGGTTTAATTTTTGTGCCATTATTTATTGTTATGTTTTTTTCAGGGTCCTTGATGGGGACTTAATTGTCCCTCCTGATCCCTTTTTCAACTGAAAGAAGCTAAACACTGAACCAACCAGGGTAGCTGGTTGCCAGTCCAGTCAGAGTGTGGGCTAATTGTTTGAATTAGCGAATATGCCCTATCCTATGGATTCTACTCCATTTTTTGGCCATTAATATTTTAATGCATAACTTCTAGTGTTATGATTCGAATACATTTCGTGGTATGAGGATCTCCGTGATGATGCTCAAAATCAGTTTCAACTAAAATCATAAAGCGTAAGGGCAGGCCTTACCTACACTTGTGTATAAAATTTGTCATTTGGGCCTAAGTACTTTTCTTTCTGCAAGTTGATGACTTTAGTGCTCCTCAAGGGAGCCAGCAATTTTGGGCTCTGTGCAGGATGGCAAAAGACAGTGCCAACATGGCGGCAACCAGATTATAAGTCCAACCGTAATTTGGATTACATGGTATTGCCATAAACCTTCATATTTTGCAGTTTGATGATTAATTTGGGGAATGAATACAGGTTTCATTTCTTCATGGTCAAAGAAAAATGCAGTGCTTAATTAACCGAACGGTGACCTGAAAAATTAAGTATCATGCGCTATGTCATCCAATGAAAGGAAACACAAGAATGAATTCTCCTTCATCTTTCATACACTGTTGGTGAAAGAAGAAAGATGCGCATATGGCTGGGAGACAGACTAGCCAATGGAGGAGCTGTCCTGCAATCCACAGAGCAAATCTGTTTCATTAATGGCCATCCATCCAAGATATTTCAGTGTCCTTAGTTACTTAATTGTGAAAGAACCTGCAACACTGGAATGTGCAGCACTTGGCATTATTGGGGTAGAATACATTACTTGGGTAGGTTTCTCTGAGTTTGGAGATTAGCCCTACTAGCTGCTTCGAGTCACACTTTGACTTAGAAGTTGCATCCATTAGGGATCAACAGATAATCAGACTGGACATCAGATTGGACCAATGTCTACCACAAACAGTAAAACATTGGATTGGTAAAATTTAGCCAGTGTTCAGCAGCCTGAATAGATCTTTGCACTGAGGGACTAATTAAATTATGTAATCTGCCCCATTGTGCCTCGCTACATTTCTTATATCAGGCTAAAAGTTTGCAGGTGCACCAAAGTAAAGTTTTGCCTCGAATACCTCTTTTGAACTTATCATTGTCCTACCAAACTACTGAACGTGTATGTGGTACAGTGTATCTTTGAGTGTTGCAATGTATACAGTGCAAGTTACACATACTGTACTGTAAAGGGCTGAGTTTGTCTGAAAACACATGAACAGCATTTTGGCCAATAACTGCTCGCATGCTACATACTATAGATCTGTACATGCACATTGCCCTTGTGACTGTAGAAATGTTGTCATTGAAGGGCTCATGTCCTATCCATGCAGCTCAGACATAATGTGACTGTTTTGAAGTCCTCACAGGACTGCACATCCTGTTCTTGTGTGTATAGCTATACTGTGCCTATACATGAGTCTAGACAAACAGGGTGCACAACATTCACAATATGTGAATGGTGGGCTCTACTAATAAGTGTCTGTTTAATGGCTGCCCTATTTGTAGGAGTGTCTGGTGTGTTAAATTAAAATCCAGAAAGAACTGGTTCATACTGGATGTGTGTCATCCGGCGTTGATATTCGCTGCAGTGACTCACAAGCTTGTCGCTTTATATAGGCATAGTATTTTGATGCACAGTCATTGCTGTGGACATATTTACAGGTATCAACATGTTTTGTCTATATGCAGGTACTAAATAAATCAGCTAGTTTTGTTGAACATACAATACTTGTGATACCTATTTGAGGGGAAAATAACTAGATGTTTGGAGTGCATAAGATCACTTTGGTTGATGTATCCTGCTCACTAGAATGACAAATCTGTGTACATATGTGTCAGTTTTCAGTTTGCAATGGGTATCTAGGTACCCAACAGTAATTTCCAAGGACCCGATTCTGAAATTGCCACCTAGATAGAGATTAAAGGATTGAATGCATGCCAAAAAACCTTGAAATTTTACATTTTCCTAACTCAGAACACATCTTTGCCTTGATAGATGAGTATTAGTTTCTTTAAATTTCAAAGGAAAATGAATGCTGTGTTGTACATCAAATTTGTGACCTGACTGAATTTATAATTCTGGGTAACCAGGTTCCTTGCCTACTGTGGACTGCCAGTATACGAAGGTCTGAATTTCAAACCTAGCAACCATGCAAAACACTAGGATGGACTAAACATGCAGTGGCAATCCTGCTTTAAACTTGAAAATTTTCAGTTTGAAAATGTTACAGGGTGTTATTGTACGTGGCAAGGTCCTTTAGTACTGTGATGCATATGATGTACAGTCTTTCTTGTACAGAGAGATGTAAATTTAGATCTGCTGCCAGAAGCAATCTGAACTTACATCAGAAAATAAGGCAAGGTGTATTGAGGTCGTGGAACAGAATTGTAAATTATGTTTCCTATGTCAAGGGAAATGACGTAACACAGAGGGTAGCAGGTTTACCAATAAGTCAGAGTATGTCACATAGCCTACTCAGGTGTATGTCACATAGCCTACTCAGGTGTATGTCACATAGCCTACTCAGGTGTATGTCACATAGCCTACTCATGTATCTTGTATCACATTCACCTATTTTTTTTCCTAATGATCTCTATAACTACCCATGAACTTAGTGAACCTTTTTGTCACTCATCTCACTTCCTCTCAGAAAGACCTTTATTAGGTTGTTCAGGATCTGTCAAAATCAAATGGTGCTTCAGTTTTCCCTCCTTTCCTATGCCAAACATCCCCTAAGCTGGCAGTGGTGACCCATTTCTGTGGATGTCTTCAAAGGGTGTAATAGTCACTGAGGCATGTTCATGGGTAACAGCACTGTTTACATGCACGCAAAGGAAGGATATTTACTGTATCAATTGGAAATACCCAAACTATCACAAATGATGAGCCCATTGTTCTTGCAAATACAAATATGTAAAATATTAGCCAGCATGATAAGGAAGTCATCCATTTTTTACTTGAAACAAGTAAAATTACAAAATGTCTCTGAATTAAGTGCTGGGAATCATTCTACCCAAACAAGTTGGTTCACTGACCAGGAGTGTAGTAGATATGTTACTACTTGCAATAACTTTGAGCATGGTGGTAAAAACCACGGTGATAGAAAGTTTAATAATTGTATGATGATGTCATGTTCCAACCAGTCTCATGCTGGCACATGGCTACACCTTATAGTGGTCTCAATGATTCATTAATTCCAGCAACGTAATGTTCAAGTTGCCACACCGGATCATAGACTTAGAGGGTTATGGTAAAAGTAAAATGGAAGTTGCTGACTGTGCTCATTCATGCAGTAAATCATCTTTACTTTGTTTGAAATCATCCGGTGAACTGGATTTTAAAATATCAATCTAATAACACTTGCAGTTACTCAGCTGCACAAATTTAGCTATCAACCTTAAATTTAAAAAAAAAGAAGGGATTTTTAATAAGAGTATTTGATAAAGTCATGACAATTAGGGCTTAAATAGTGATCCTAAAATATTAATGTGAAGAAATTCAAAGGTGTGGTATTCCATTCATTTTATTTTATTTTAGTATTGGATATTCCCAATTGAAGTTTTATATCCCAGACTTATCTGAAGAAAAAAAAAAGAAAAAAAAAAGAAAGAGTGAAAATATTTTATACTGCACTGCACTACTGTAGATGGAATGCAGTCTCAGTGAGTGTTTCAATAAATTCCTCACCTTTCTCATTACAGACCTCTACTTTTTCTGTTTGAAGTGGAGCAATGATTGCATTTATTGTAGAAAAATTTGCTGATATATAACCTACCGTACCAGATGATGATAAAATGACCCTCAGAATAAACAATTAATGTTTTTCTTCTGTCTTCCCTTGCAGCTACAGTATCATCATTCTGTCATATTCATGCCAGTTACTGCTGGTATACAACTTGCCTCCCAAGGGAGTGTTTACTGTGACTAAAACGACAAAGTACTTTGAAAATCTTGACAGGGAGTTGCTGGCAACTTCACCGCTACTGGTCTAAGTCACTTATTCCTGAGAGGTCACCTGAGAATTTTATTAACAATTGAAAAACATGATGTAATTATACCTTAAACAATCATGTAATTATAACATATACATGTCCTCTGTGTGGACTCTACAGTACGTAAATGTGTATTGTTCAGTTTTGACCATCTGTTTTTTTCTGTCAATGGAGATGTCCCCAGCTCACCTGCAGTACAGCCATTTTGTCTGCAATGAGTGAAGATGATTTCACAGCTAAAAGCATTACTCACATCAGTGGTGCATGGCATTCTTTACAGCATGTAGCTGATGTATATGCCGCACCTTTAAACTCGGTACAGCACATCATTTTCAATTTTGAATATTCTCTCATATGTATTGAATACTCTTTGATCTCAGAGGCCATAACACCTTCATTGTTCCTTCCCTGTTTTAGGGCTATTCTTAGTGAAACTTATGCTGCTCCATGTGTTCCTAATTTGAGGGCCCTTTTATTTACGGTGAGTACTTGAGTTTACCAGGACTTTTCCATGCACTGTAAGAACTGTAGTAAAATGTTAGCAATGTAGCCGTCCAGAAGAACCCGAATGTGCATTAGTCTGTGGTTGCCTTGCCAACTCTTGTGTCATTAGCACAAATGAAGTGAAGCTATTTTTTTTAGCTCATACCAGCTAGCTGGTGTGGGCTATTGTAATGGTGTAGCTTCACTCTATCTGTCTGTCTGTCTGTCTGTCTGTCTATCCTATCCAATATAATCCAATCCAATATAATCCAATCCAATATAATCCAATCCAATATAATCCAATCCAATATAATCCAATCCAATATAATCCAATCCAATCCAATCTAATCCAATCCCATCCCAACCTATCCCATCTCATCTATCTGTTCACAATTGTTCAAAATGCTTCTCCTCTGTCTTGTTTTCATGCATTTGCATGAAACTTGGATACAGTGTCCCATAGGTGGTGGACCATTTGGGGTGTTAAGAAATTTTTGGTCCGAGGTCCCATGTGGGTCCTATGGCACATTTTATGAAATTCTACCAAGTGCTTCTTCTGCTACAGATTATATTGTACAATGTTGATCGTTTGTCACAATGATGCTCAGTTATTGGTCCCTTCAGGGTGTTCAGGAATTGGTAGTCCAAGACCCCATATGGGCCCAGTGGCCCATTATGTGAAATTCTGTTTGAAATGTTGCTTTTTGCACATGCATCCGTGGATTTATATTTAACTTGGACACAATAATCCTTGGGTGGTACTTCATGTCGGGTGTACAAAAATGTTTCAGTCTTATTTCCCATGTGGACCCTATGGTCAATTTTAGGAAATTCTGCAAAGTTGTTCTCCTCCTACATATTCTCTTGGGCAGTTTTGATGGTTTGTTATAATGATACTCTGCTAGTGGTTATCTTAGGGTGTTCATGAATTTGTAGTCTATGGGTCCATGAGGACTGTAGGGCCCATTTTATGAAATTCTGCAAATTGCTTCTCCTTCTACTGTTAAAGTGCCCCTTTAAACTGTCTTACACATCTCGGATATCCCTATCATGCATGAATGATAATTGAGTAATAGGACAGTGTCAGTTGGTATGCAAACTGAAACTCTGTATTGCCCTCAAGTATGTTGACCAGTATATGGACTTAAAGGGGCACTTTGAGTGTTTCTTGAACTTCAGTTAGACTTAAAACATACCACTTTTGTGTCCAGTATCTAGTGACTGATCAATGTTCAACTAAGAGGGCCCCATTATGAGTCACATGTAAATGATTACTAATGAGTGAGTAGCTAATGATTTAAATTGGTTTTGGAAAACTCATGACCATTCAATTTTCCTCATTAGTGCCAATTCATATAGTCACAGCCAGTACAAACTAATAAGAAAAATTAGTAAAAATTGACCGTTTTCATAATTATTGGATGTGAGTAGTGATGCTAATTATAAGCATTGTTATCTGGTAGTACCCATCCAATTTTCACAACTTTAATTTATTGACAAAGATCAAACTTCTGCACTGTTGGGGCTCTAGTTTATGACATTCTGAAAATTGTGCAGTCCTACAGATTCTCTTGTACAATGTTGATGATTTGGTGTGATGATACTCAGTGGTAACTATGATTTGACATAATGATACATAAGTGGTACCTTCAGGATGTTGAGGTATGAGCCTCTGTCCCAATGGTGCTCTAGTTTTTATGAACAATAATTTAAATTAATTCTTAGTTTTGTTCATGCAAACATTTAAGTGATTGCGTGGGTAGGTCAAACGTAAAAACATTGAAATTTCACCTCCAAAAGTTTGGTAAGGCTTTTTATTACACTGTTCAGACAATATGGGAAAATAAATAGGTTTCAGTTGTTTAATTCTGCCATATGATTTCAAATTATTCTAACATAACGACAAAAGGGTAGAATACGATTATGTAGTAGTTGACAGTTTTCATTCAAATCAATGGTGTGCTTCTTTGAACAAGCCAATGGGAAGTATACTAGTGGTGAATATTCAGTCAGTCAAAACAACTCAGGATCACTGACGTCGCAATGCTGTGTTCAGTTCGTAGGTATACACTGCTTCCTTTCACCAAATACTACAATTCCTGATACTGACCAAAGGAGCGACGACTTGAGTAGTATGTTTGTGATACACTTGTGAGACCTGTACTGTTGCATATTCATTATGTAGGCGCTTACAGTAAGGACCGTTAATTTTCAAATATGATTTCTGTAACTGTTTTTATGCCAACCTCGTTGCTTTTCGATGTAGTTACTGTCATTTTCCTTCATTGAAAGACATCGTCTGTTCATGTTCAACCTCGGGTGTACATTTTAAAATAAAGAAAAAGTTAAGCTCAAACATAGTCTTATCTTTTTGGTTTTTCAGTACACATGCAATCACTTTAAAGTGGTTTATTGAAGTTGTAGTTACCAGCTGACACACAAACAGCTACTCGTAGCCTATGACTGCAAGAATCATATAGAAAATAATTTAAATGACAATTGATGTGTATTACTGGACTTAAAGAATTGCAAACTATCAATAACATTCAAGTGGTGGAAATCTCTGGAGCATTGAGGTTAAGCTTGACTCCATGTATTTTACCCAAAGCCCGCAAATATCCAAAATGGAGTATGGATGGTTGATATTTGTTGTTACGTTATATCTTGAATGGTTCATAATTGCAAGAGTCATGTCCGATGATTGTGATGTGTATGTCTGTAGTTGTGTCGTCAACATGCATACTGTGGTCATAGTAATCCCCCTCACAGATTTATACATCAGTTGTGAAACTTTGCATGTTACATTAATTTTCTGAGCCCTCTTAGACCATAGTGATCTTCTCTCAATTTCTGTCTGCAGTTTTAAAAAACCCCCAGTGTAGATAGTTTGTGTGTATGTGTACAAGGGGAGATTATATCGTATTTTCCATATTGCTTTGTATTTTTTTTTTTCGTATTTTTCCTATTGTGAAGTGAAAGGCATAACAAATATGTGTTTTATGATACAATGGATATATAAACTGTGATTGTTTGATATGTCTGTTTCTTAACTACAGGCTGCTGTTGCATTATCCAGCATATCTTATACTTCTGCTGCAACGATACGAGAGCCTAGGGATCTAGACATTGCAAATATTACACCAAATATGACTACCGGTACACCTGACAATATTCTGAACACAACAAAAGAGGTAAGCTAATCATTAATAAGTCTTTTTGAAAGTTGCTAGTATGGTAGAACCCTGTTTATTGGAACCCTGTATATCCAAAATCCTGTTTATCTGTAACTGCTGAGTGCTGTCTAACTGCTTTTCTTTACAAACTTTATCTATGTGGTGATTGGACTTAAACAACTAGACCCATAAAATGTCAGTCAGATTTAAAGGTTTTAACTGAGAATAAAGTGTCAGTGAATGTGGTAATGCCTATTTATTGTTATATTGTTTATTGTTATCTCTGTTTATAAAGCTATACAGCTCATGCTATTTTTCTATGGCTCTGATTCCATTTCAAGAAGCCAAGGATGTTAGCCTAGTCTTTAAAAGAATATTCCAGACCAAACCAAACTACATGTCACAAACGGAGAATATTCAATAATGACCATACGAGCCATTTACTCATAAAAGTAACACCCACTTGGTCCACAGAGATGTTGAAATAGTAATGCATTAGCCATTTATCATTAATAACATTCAAGACAACCTCATTAATAATTCATAATCATGGCATTTTAAAGTTGCACAATAGTTTTGCTGTCCTTTATTTCTGTACTTTCTGTGATTTCTACATCATTGGCTCGATCTGAGCCTCTTAAAAATTTTTTGGTGGTTTCAAACGATCCATATACATCAGTAAACAAAGACTTGGAGCAGATCAAAAGTCGTAAATATATGTAGTTTCATATTGATGTGGACGTATCTATGAGAATATTCTGAATATTACCTTGCCTATTCTTTTAAAAAATTGAAAGTAAGTCAGTCATAGCAAGCATTGCCCCAGGTATCAGGCAGCAGTGCTTGCATTTTGTACCGTGTTCCTTTTTAGTTTGTAATATTAGTATACTGTATGTGTGTAACGTAAGACTTTGTAATCTTAGCACTAAGCAAAGTACTGTAGGCTTAAGGCAAACAAGACTGACATTCAATGCTTGCACTTCATTCAACGCACCGTCCTCAAAAGGTATTTGCCTGGATTGGTTAGGTGAATGTTACAAATTCTGCTAATTAGTTAAGGACGTTTTGATTGCTATGAACACATGCTTAAATTCATTTTGTGTGCGTGTGTGTGTGTGTGTGTGTGTATGTAATAACTTGGCATGTAAACATGATATTTAAGGAAGGGAACAGTGCTCAAGCTTCCAAGGTGGGTGTGTTGGTAATCCATTGTGAGCAGATGATCCCTATAATTGTTTTTCATGGAGGTCAAAGGTCATTTGAGGTCAGCAGAGCTTAAAAGTACAAAAACCTATCAGGGGAGCTCTCTCAGCAACCAAATGTTGCTGGAACTCAAACTCTTATCATTGGTGGGAGCAACTGATGAGAAAATGTCTCTGATTTTTTTAAAGAGGTCAAAGGTCATGTGAGGTCCATAAAGACCTTGTTTGAAAACCTTGTCAACACCTCATCTAAAGAAGGGAAAGGTGTTTGAACTTTAAACATAGTGTCTTGGCAGGCCTTTGTGAGTAAATAATCCCCATCATTTTTCATGGAGGTCAAGTGATATTTGAGGTCACCAGAGCTTGATGTAAGAAAACCTATTAAACGATATATCTCAACAACTAAATGTTGCTGGAAGTTCAATCTCTAATAAGTGGTATCACCTAGTGAGTAAATGATGTCTGTCATTTTTTATGGAGGTCAAAAGTCATGTGAGTTAAGCAGATGTGGACATAGTGTGACAATATGGAGGTCAAAAGTCATGTGAGTTAAGCAGATGTGGACATAGTGTGACAACCTTGAAAACACAATATCTCATGAAGGGAAAGTTACTTAAACTTCAAAGCTGGTGTGCTGGTAGTTCACTGTGAGTATACATATGATCCCTATTGTTTCTCATGGAAGCCGAAGGTCATTTGAGGTTTCCGGAGCTTTAAGTTTGAAAGCCTATTAAGGAAGATATCTCAGCAACTGAATTCAGCTAGAACTTCAAAGTTTCAACACTGTTAGCACTTGATGAACAGATGATGTCTGTCATTTGAATTGCCCCATCCGAGACTTGTCATCACTGTAATGTGACATGAACTTCTATCAATCCAAAGATTTATCCTGGGTTCAAAAGCCAAGCATGTGATACTTAAACTAGAAAGGTTTATGCATCTTGAATATGAACATATGAAGAGGTTAATGTCACTCATATTAAGAAAATAATGCATATTACATCCTCACTGGAAACTCGCCAATGTAGCTAGACCTATGTTTAATAGCAGAGATTGTTGCTAGATAGACTTTGGTTTCGTTTTCTTTCAATTTGTGGAACATTTAAAGTCCATTTTCTAGGTCTTCTCCTTTTTTACCATTTTTAAGCCTTCAGAGAGTATCCTAGTTGCCACCAACTCCCTGTCAAGATTTACAAAGTACTTTGATGTTTTAGTCACAGTAAACACTCCTTTGGGAGGCAAGATGTACTCCAGTTTGCCTTTGATGACTTTCACAATATCAGATCTTTAACCACAATTTGGTGCCATGGACTTTCTATCAACTTGTGAATTACCTTGGTTAAGAGATGTTTCCCATCCTTGATGACCAGAATTGTTATCAATGCTGAGTGAATGACATTTACTCATTTATATTGGTGGTTGGTAACTTCAAGCCCATAAGTGGTACAGATTGTGGTTGTCATTCTTGCCTTTTATTTTTCATTTTGACGTCCCTTCCGTCTCCTCTGGTTGCTTTTGTTTGTTTGTGATTGTTTGGGTATGAAAAAATGAGATATTGGCAAGGGATCACAAGGTCATTTGACTTAAATTTAAGCAAATCATGTACTTGAATGTTGATCCTTCTATTTAATTTTCTTTTTAACAGCTATATTTATCTGCTGCATTGCAGTTTGCTAATTGTTGAACTAATAGTCATTACTTGCAGCCTCTAGTATACTGATCGGAACTGTAGTGATTTGTACACTCCCAGCACTTTACAGTCCAGACCTGTGAGGATGATCTTTACCAATTGCAGTTAGAAGAATTCTTCTGGTTGATTCGTTTTGTTCTGTTTGTGTGATTTATGTCTAATGACTACCAACTGGTTACGCAAGTACAACTTATATGTAAAGGATTTAGCCCAAGAGCCTGCAATTACCTGCGGAATGTAGACTGAGCATGCTCAGACGGAATCACTGCACTCATCTCAGGAACTCAGGTCATAGATTCTTAGATTAAGTGAAGTTTAAGCCAGGTAAAGCCTCCTTAGACTATAGTGAAGAACACACTGCATCTCTCCCTCAAAGAATAAACACAATGCTCACTCATAACCTGTAGACAACCACGGGCTGACACCTACAAAAAATTCATCCTTCTGCCTTTGAGATAATTGTGTTTCAATACCATGGTATGATAGAGAGCTCATGAAGGAGTTTTCAGTGGAGGTGAGTATGAGAAGTTCAAAGGTTCACGATCAAAGCCTTGATTGGAAAGAGGCAATAAACTCCAGTCGAGACCCTTTGGTTTTCATTTTCCTCATGCTGATAGTACTACTGTAGCTAACCACATCACAACACGCTTACATTGACAGTCATCTTATTAATTGGAATTGTCAACATAATATTGTAGATATCTTTCTGTTCTTTTTTCTTTCTCCAGCACTATGACTGTTATCATAAAGGTTCCTCGGATTCTAACGGTGATGACAGTTTCTTTTGCCAACCAGGTGAACATATGACCTCAGATGATGATCCCTGCCCAGGAAGGTAAATTTCTCTACCTCATATAAACATGGCAGTCCCTAACTTTATGTAAGGCTAGATACATGCAAACTTTTAATGTTATCATTACATTTTCCTAACCTTGATCATAATTTCCAAAAACATATGTTTTTGTTTATAAGTCATCAAAAACAAAAAGTATCAGTGAAGTGTATACCGAGAGATCATGATCGTAATGGGATGTAACTTTTACAAACTATTGTTTGCGCAATAAATATGTGCATCATTGAAATTTTACTAAAGCAAAACATAGCACAGCCATTTCTGGAGAACCAAAAAAGTAGCCAATTTTTTTTTCTTTTGTTCTTTCAACCAGCTATAAAGGCTAAATGTGTAGGTACAAAAAATATAGGTACAACATGTTTTTAACATTGTCCATTCTTCTTTTGGGTGATAATGCAATGTATCAGGAGGAAAAAGCCATCTACTCAGATTGACATTGGTCCTATGTAAGGGATTAGCATATCTCCACTCTTGAGGGTAACGATCAGAATCATTACTACAGATTTTGACAGAAAGCCAATTAACAGTACAAAGCCAAGTGTGTCTTCTGCAATTAGTGCTGCTCAGTATAGCAGCAGATACTGCTATGGATCATTGCTATCGTACCAGTTAAATATATTTACATACCTGTTGTTTACCTTGAGGCTAGTCCTCCATGTGGTACGTTAATCACACACATTTTACTCATGGATTTAATTCTGCAAGGAAAGATAAATTCCAATTATAATCAATTTAAAAGTGGATTTAAGTACATCAACTGCAGATACATTCATGGTTTTCTCACATATAAAGAAGTGTTTGTACTTGCATAAACTTTCGCATAGTAAAAGTAGCATTAATTATTCCATGTGCGACCTTACAATGGCAGGATGTCATTGTATCAATAGAGGTTTCATGCAGTATCTATTCTAAAAATTTCTACATAGATACCTCACCACACCAAAGGCAGTGTGGGGTATGATCAGATGTCAAACTTGTCACCTGATCTGTGCCCTTCAGTGTTCTGGCATTCATTCTGTACACAGTGGAGAAATTCGCAAATGCTTCATCGACCAGAAACCTCCTCAAGTAACTGCTAGTTGTTAAGGCTGCAGTGTTCCTTGTTTTCTCCCTGAGGTTGTATTGTGTAATGAAGAAAAGAATTCTGTACGTGCAACAGACTTAAAGAGGGACACTTTCATCATGGTCAAGTTCACAACATGCATTGTAACTTTACCCTTAAAAAGTAACAAAAAAGACGTCATCAAAAGTGTTTTCTTACAGGACAATTAATCATTGTGACCTTTGAAATATGTATCTGTAGGTAAAGACCAGTGGAAATGGTCGCCGTGACAATGTGTGTGTTGTGCCACCACCAGGAAACATTCAAAATGCCACCGTGGACCCTGGCCTGTTGATCCGTTCTTCTGAGGAAATAGACACTGGCCAAGATCCAGTTACCGATCCTCCATTGATCGATCCTCCTGACACTGCAACAAAACGAGAAGAAAAAAACCCTGGCCAAGATGAAGGAAATCCAGGTAATTGATTGAGAACACACCAGCTATGTAGAGGGCAATACAAACTACAATGGATTGTTATTTAGTGTGTTGGTTATTAAAAAGTCACATCTGTAGTTTCCCCATGTTTAAATATACATGTAAAGAGTGCTGTTGTGTGGTGATTGTGTGTTATGATTTTTGATCTGTTACAATGGCTTTATTTTGATATGTACTACAACAGTATATATTCAAAGATTTATGGGAACTGTTTAGAAGACACATACTGCTCAATGATTGTTTAAGTAAGTTAGCATGATATCTAAGAGGTGTGACAGTAAAAATATTGCAACCCAGTTAATCAGTTCACGAGGCAATGTCAAATCTGATTAGTGGATAATTTGTTCTGTTTTCTTTCTTAATCTTTCTCTGTATTGTTATATTTGTATTATGTTTTATAAACTAACCTAATGAAGACACCCACATGCTGTGAAAATTCCATTAAGCCCTTTCCCGACCTAACCCACAGAAGTCGAGGAAGTGTAATTACTAATTAGTAATGACTTGTGAGTTTAACATTTTGTGGTTTCCCTCTCACACCTTGTACTCTGCCTCCATTCTGCCCAACAGCAAGTAATCCTTCACTAAATCTTACTACTTGTGTGAGTGCACACCGGCACATAAAGCTGATGACACAAGAAATACATTTTGGTTTGTTCCTTGATAGCATTTGTTCAGTGCCAGCTAAAAGGATGATTATGTCAGTGCAATGTTGCAGCACCTTATGATTTTGTTAGCAAATATATTCTGGGAATCAAGGGTTAAGACATCTAGTAACAGCTATGTGACTCACTGCATGGTGTCATCGAATACATCATTTTCATTTCTTGATATTTCCTTTTCAGGTGACAGGTATCCATCTTGGTGTGAGCACAACTCACATTGCCTTAACAACAGTACCTGTGTAGAACTGAGTGAGCAGTTATCTAAATGCATTTGCATGGATGGTTGGGAAGGAGAGTTCTGTCAGAGAGGTGAATTGTACTTGCCACATCAACCAATAATATCAAAGACATTTATGATCATATGCAAATAAGATTTGTAATGTTGATATTCCTATACTTCTGCATGCCTATGACCCTATGTACCTTGTCTGGCACCCCTTGAGCAGTGTCCCCTGTTCTGTTTGAACGATTCAAACTAGGCAGCTGCCATTTTCCATCTTCCTTGAAGAACCTTGAGGAAAGTTTTCTAATGTATGCATTTACCTGCTAAGACATTATTATGCAGTCACTTTTGTGCATTTCTTTAGGCATTATTTTGCAGTGGTGTTATGATATTGTACATTGTCTTTTGGTAATTACTGAAGTTACTGTAGGTGGACAGCAAGTTTTTTTTTTATCACAGTTATCTCTTGAAGACCACATTATTTCATCCACTCTTTGTTCAACAAATGTCAGAGTGGAATCTGACACTGTTTTTTTTTTTTTCATTTTCTTTTAGTAGTCACCGCATCTTCAGATTGTTCTATACTGTCGTCCAAGTGGCCATGGTTGGTTACAGTGATTGTGTTGTTAGCCATCATTATTGCATCAGAGGTCCATAAGAGGAGAGGGAAGAGTATGTAATAGTATTTTATTTTCTCTCTGTACTGCCCAATTAATATCTTCTTTGTCTTGAGCAGTTCTTATAGGTATACCATTATGTGTTTTCTACAAAACAGAGAGTGCAAATCAGCTCTCAACCCCTTACAGTACTCTTGATGCCTCACACAAATCTACATTGGAAATAATGCAAAGTGCTATTTTTACAGAAGTTGTTGTATTGAACCCAACTATGGCAAATGTAGCACTTGTATAGATGTGACTTACTTTAGAAACAATTTTTGATTTTGCAATATTGTCTCCAATAATGTGTGACACTATTGAAGACTGTTTTCAAAGACATCATGTCGTATTGCTACCTTTGCCTGTCTTACTTGTGGGTTGCAGGGACTATGTGGGAAGGTGTAGAGAAATCAAGCATATTGTTAATTGTTTGATACCAAGTATATGGGTGATAAGTCGACTTTCACACTGTGATGAGTCGACTTGCACACTGTGATAAGTCGACTTGCACACTTTTGTTGTGCGTGAATACTGACTTCAGGGGTTTCAATGCAGCAGACTTTTAATGTCAAATACAGTCCATAATTCGAGTAAATATTAATGCATTTCTTGGCAGGTGCCTGTGAAGGTTATACAATTGCAACTGGAGAAAGTAAGAACCTACATTTTCTTTTTCCTTTCATTTTCTATTTTTGTATTTCTAGTACATACTGTTGCATTTACTGTCTCAAAACAGACAAATTATTTTGAAATCTAGTGTTTGTCAGTGCTGGTCAGTAGCAGTCTACACCTGACTACACTTTTGTGCAAGTCTCAACAAGCAAACCAAGAAAGTGCATTTTCTGATCTGCACAGGATTGCACTAAAAAGGAATAATATCTTTGTGTTTTGTGAGCAAATTTAAGCTGCTTTTATGAGAAACCAAAAACATGATCGTTACCCTGAAAACATCATGTGTAAGCCCTTAATTCATAGACATGAGATATCTAGGGCAGCCCATCTTACCCTCATGTTCTGTCATGCTACTGTGCCTGACCCATCAAACTGTAACGCATACAGCCCTGTGCTATTATCGTTGTGGGACAACGACAACCACAGAAAGGTACTTAAGTATTAGAAGTCCTATCCCATTTGTACATATTTTTGTAATAACATAAATAAATTTGAAATTCCAGTTTCAAGGTTTAAGCAGTGCAGAATCTATTAAAGCAGTGCAAAATGTCATACCAGTTCTCATGATTTTCTTGCAGATGTGGAAATGTGTTCTATAGGATGTGTGGAGGGCCAAGGTGATAGAAATCAATAGTGCATCACATCATTCTTCTTGAGGTTAGTGAATTGCAGGTCCATGTGTAGAGTAACTGTTTGTGTGTAATGTAAGAGCAATGTCTCTGTAATCTTATAATCTTTTAAGTAAAATGGTTTATGCTTCATTAAATATCTCAGACAAGGTAAATTAAAACTGAAGTTAAAAAATAGTGAACTTAAAAATTTAAATGCCAAGGTCTAAGATCATCAATACAGACAGATTATCCATGCTCGTAGAAGGTACGATTACAGGCAAGTTTTACATCGTTAGAAGATGTTGGCTTCAGTGTGATGCTTAGAATATGTATGCCATGTGAAATTGCAGGTCAGAAGTTTCTCAATCCAAAAGATGACTTTGCTACAAACTGTGATAAAATTACACCCTACTGTATGTACTAAAGTGTGCCTCACAAATCCAACCGGATTGTTTTGTCCACAAAGCTTCACCCCACTGCTCATTATGTTGCCTGCATATCCCATAAAATTGAGTGCACACAGTCTCAGAACTGTTTGAGTTACTAACATAGAACTTGGGCTATAGTTGTAAACAATAGCAGTACATTGTCTTTCCAAGTCTGTTGTTTGAACATTACAGTGGCACTAATTGGTAGTCCAGATGCTTTGGTTCCATTGCTAATATTACACAGTAAGGTTTAATACAGCAGATTTATCTCTCAAAAAGTATTACGCACACAATTGTCAAAAGTGGCTGGTCATCACCAGCAAATTACTGTCTGAATCAGCAGTTGCCCTTGCCTACTTTTCCCTTGACAGAAACTTCAGATTTCTGGCCATGTTGCAAAAAATGGAAAGAAAGGACAAGAAATAGTATGCTTATCTAAATATAAACGAGAGGAAATTTGGCAATAGTTTTCCAGGTTTTGTTGGGGTAATTAATTGCAGGTAGCTTCTGTCAAATTTGAGAACAAATCTGGTTTCCCAATTAGTTTGATCACTAGCACTGCATGCTATGCAAAGAAAATGCAGTGCACATGTGTATTGCCTGCTGAGCTAAGACAGAGATTTCATGGAGATGCCTGTAGACCACCCCTCCACTGTATAATGGCTTACAGCTGAAAACAGTGCCGTATACAAGGCCATAAGATAGATATACATGTCATATTTCTGCCATTTTCCCTTAGTCGGTCACAAGTCTTCATATGCATGTGATGGGTGGGCTGTATTTCCCAAGGCTCAGGCTTCTGAATAAAGCCACAAATATACATATATATATATATATATATATATATATATATATATATATATATATATATATATATATATATATAATATTTAGGAATAAATTCAATTATTTAGACGACTCATATTCGTTTACAACGTTGTTTCGTGCAGGTGGTACTGCACTCATCAGAACGTATATGGCGAGTGACTGTATATAGACTAGGAAGGAAAAGGAAACAGAACAAATGACACAGTAGCATTGCAGGTGCAGTCAAGCTTGGCTATACTGGTGATAATGGCATTGTGGTGATAGGCTAAGGTGGTTTAACGTTGCTTAGCAGAAATTTCTTGCAGTGTCTGCAAGCAGATAAGAGCTCATTCCTCTTGTTAAGGGTGGCCATGTGCGGTCTACAGACAATGAAAAACTTTTCCCAATTGCAAAGATCACATCTGTTAGACACTGGGTTGTAGGATTTGGCTTTTTTCAGGATTTTCCAGGATACGCTATAATTTACATTGTTTTCTTTAAGGTTCCAAATATGTTCACTTAGTTTGGTGCTGTGCTTCTTTGACGTGGAATTAAACGATGATTTGTGATTATTATATCTTAGTTTGAAAGTCCCTTCTGTGTGTCCGATGTATGTTTGAGGGGGGTTGCCGTCGTCGCTCGACACTGTGGCCTGGTAAATAACGGATTCTGTTTTGCAGTTTCCGGGTAGGGGGCAGTAGTTCGGCTCTCTGCAATTGCAGCCGCTGGGAGAGTTGTTCTTGGTAGGGCCGGCGAGTTTGGATTTGTTGTGTGCGCTCACGATTTGTTGGAGGTTGGGCATACATCCGTAGCTGACTTTGACGGTATTTCGATTGAAGATTTTATGGAGGATGTGGTCTGTTGGGAAGGATGTGTCGAGAATTTTGAGGAAGGTCCGTCCTACGTTGGTAGATACGTTTTTGCTGAAGGGTGGGTTGTACCAGGTGATTTTTTGTTTCCTTTGGGGTCTTTTTGCTTGGCTGGTGGTTGGCGAGGTGAATTGTAGGTCGTGGTTGTATCCGCTTTTTTTCAAGGCATCCTGGTACACAGGTTTGACTTTGTTGAATGCATTTTCATCGTGGGAAAGTGAGGACAGGCGCTTGTTGATGGCTTCTGGTATATGTTTGATGATGGCGGGAGGGTGGTTGGACTTCGTGTGGACGTATAGCGTGGTGTTGTTTGGTTTTTGGTATGGCGTGTAGGTGCCGTTTCTTAAGTCTAATGTGACGTCCAGAAAGTTAACTATCTTTTTGTTTGCTTCGATAGTTACGTGAAGTCCGTGTTGGTGGAAAATGGCACAGAGGCCTTTTTTGACTGGTTCGATTGTTCTTGGTGGGGAATTGATTGCGCGTAGACCATCGTCGCGGTATAGGCCGAAGTTGGGTCCGTACTTTGCCGTGATTTGGTTTAGAAGAAAGAGCCCAACTAATTCGCACGTCTCGGCTCCGTCGTAGCTGCCCATCGTTACGTCGAAAAGTCTGGCTGAGTCTTTCTTCCCCCATGGTTTCTTGTTGCTATACAAACATGACACCTTTGCTTGTGTGATGATTTCTCGTTCATCTGCGGTGATGTTGGTGTGGTGCGAGGCAAAGTTGAGGGCCTCGTTCAAAAGATCCAAGGTGATGGAAGGGTAGAATTCAACCACGTCGAAAGCAATGAATGAATGGTGGTTTTTGTTCTCGATATTGCGGAACCAATTTAAGAGGGAAGCTGTGTTTTTCCACTGGTTGAGTTGTAGCTTCTTTTGGATAGATTGGTTGATTCGGTCGAGTATACGTTTGCTAATTTTTGGAATATGCAACCTGGACTTATCGTCTTTTGGATATATATATATATATATATATATATATATATATATATATATATATATATATATATATATATATATATATATATATATATATATATATAGATATCACCCATCTGGAAGACCATTTTTGGTTCATTACACTCTTGAAAATGTGATATCCCTTCCCTTGGTGTGGAATGCCTTGCTTCATCCAACCATGTCAGTGCTCAGACTGTCTGAATGACAGCTAGGTATGGTCCAATTGAATTCCTTAGATCTGATCTGATCCATCGAATCAAACCCAGTGTTGCAGATGATCAATCAGGGGTTTTTATGACTCATATCAACATTGTATGTAGTGATCCGGTGATATAGTTCCATTGTAAGGGCTTACATTAGTTTCAGCATCATATGGAAAGTTAGAGAATCAGATCCGAGCAAGTGTCAAGCAATTGATTATCACATCCCTACATGAAGTTGGTACCTTAGTGTTCTTCACAGATTTGCAGGAGAGTTTTGCAGCTGACACCTGCGCAGCATGTGTGAGATCCTCACGAAGCAATCTTCAGGGCATGGATTTGAAGGGAGTGGGACAGAAATATTTTGATAATTCAGATACTTAATAATGCAAAATGATACTTGCACCAATTTAAATAGTATTTGCGTAGCCAACTTCTTCGGAGGCCAAGCTTCTGTGGAGGATGGGTTTTGTTTTTGGTGGCACTTGCCGTTTGAAGGGGCACCAGTTTTTAAGCACAGGGTGTACCAGTCTCCGTAGAGTCACCCATGGTGAATGTGTCTATAAATAAGATTAAATCGTCATGTAGTCAATTCATGAAGTCAATTTGATCTCAAGACTTGAATCAAGTTATATATAAATCTGACCAGGTCATAACCTCATAGAATGAAAGCACTCCCTCGAAAGACTTGAAATTTTTTTTTTTGCAGTCTTTGCAGTTTTAAAGTGTCCTTTATTTTCTTTCTCTTGACACTGTTTTATGCAACATTTTCATCTGAATACAGGGTGGATATCTGTGCAATCTCAGTTTTTAGTCAAACCACCCTGCAGGTTGCGACACCTCATCCATACCTGTCATATACCAGAAAGAAGAAACGAACAGATAAAACAGCATCAATTCCAGTTATATACTCCAGGAAACGGTGGTGAAGTTATGGCTTTATTTGTGAGTCACATATATAGTAAAGAGGTAGTACATTGTGAGGTGACAATCAGATGTACCATCTCAATCCTGAATCATTGTTTGATTTGAAGTTGCTATGACAACATGTGGCAATTTAGTCTTCATGGATAGGACCTGAGTATTTGTGAGAATGCGTTTTGAGAAATGTTGCCTAAGGATACGTCAGTTGCAGAAATAGACTCCTTACAATTACGTCTTAAATAAAGTAAAGAATTGCATCCCCAAGGCATTTTTACCCACATTCATGTTTTTTCTTAGTGAGCACAGCTCATGTGAAAATAAATTGGAGTATAGAACGTGGCTTAGGTCATGCTTCATGGTGTTTTTGTAAATAAATCGGTATTGAAATACAGAGAATTTATTAAAACATTTTAGAGGATGACATATATCTAGCTTTAGAGATAAAATAATGCTGTTTAGAATATTTTTAGTGTAAAATATAAATTTGTCATATCAGATGAAAAACTGTTATTTGATAATTAGACAGATTGTTAAATGTCATTTCCAAAAAATAAATTGTCTATTGTTTTAGTATCTTCATATGTCCTGCATAAAGTCACTGGATTTACTTCAGTAGTTAGGTACAGTAAACTCAGGTGTGTTTGATAAAGTTATTTTTTTACATTCCTGTTCAGCAGACTGGATTCAATACCTGTGGTAAGCTAATTTCCTGTATCTGAACTATGGGGGCAGTGATCATGTATTTAGGAGTAAATCTATGCTTTCATGGGTCAGGCAGCTGGCCTTCAGGTTACTTGTAGAATCACATCGTATGGTGCCTGCGTTGTATCGTAATGGATGTTGTAACCATTGTTGCATTGCTTATTATGCTCATGTTCTACAGCGATTGTTCGTGGTGGTAGCAGTTTATATGAATTTAGTGGGAGCAGGAGTAGCTGTCCTTTATAGATCATACTTTTCACTTGCACATGGCTGGTGGTCAGATAATGGTGGTGATGGTGGTGGTTACATTTGATGTTATTGATGTGGTGGTAGCAGGAGGAGCTGTGCACGTTCTGTAGTGGATTTTTTTTTCTGATTGGGTGCAATTCTTCATATATCAGGTGACATTATGCCATTGTTATGAGCTGCTGTGTACTGACTCGGTGGCTCTATCATTCTTCACATCCTTCATTGAATCAGAGATTGATGGATGTTGAAGTGACTGTTATATTGTAATTGGCTTTTGTTCAGTATATTTGTAATAGTGTCCATGTACTCCTGATTTTACTCACTCCAGTATACAATGATAGTTACTGCTAGTGTTTTAATGACCCATAGCTATTACTTGAAACCGAGCTTCTGTGATACTGAGCATGTCACTGTGTGTTAAACCTAATGTTTAGTTTAGATTGAAAAGTGCACAAAATGCAAATCCAAAGGCAAACAAATGTGGGTATACTTTTGTAGTGAATTATGTCATACAACACAAGGCATGTACTTACCAGCTACCCCATAGCGGTCTGATTTAGTGGACATAAGTGTGTAATTTTAAAAGTAATTGCATCAGTCATGTACGTAGGTATCTGCTATAGCAGTTGAAGCAGATTTACTAGAATTAGTTTTGGAGGACAAATATGCAGTTTGAAGGTAGTGCCTTCCTGTTAGAGATTTCTGTTACTTAAATTCTAGTGGAATGTAATTGTTTAAAGAAGTTTATCAGTGAATTACCTGCACTCATTTTGACAATTATAAATAAATTGTCAGAAATTTTGTGTAATTTATGGGTGAAGTTCAACAATTTATGTTCTCTGATTTGAGAAAGATGAATGAACTTCTTGTTGAATATTCATTATTCAGTGATGATAGTGAATCAATTTTATTCTGTGCAGTGATAATGTAGTAACAATGTGTATGTCTTATAACTGTGTGACCTTACTATATGGTTATGGCTCTACATTTGCTATAAGTTATTGTACTAGAAAAAAAACAAAAACAAAAAACAAGAACCAAAAACAAAACCAAAGGACAATGAAAGACGTTTTATTGTTCAAAAATGACCTTTGATGTCATTGTTTTGAGTAGATGGTAATTGTAATACCATGAGAAGATTGCTGGAATAAAGCTATACTGCTGGAGTGCTCAAGGCTGGTTTATGCAGAAAATCGTAGAAGATCCCTAATTTGTTCTTTTTTCAAGTGTCCAGAACACATTCAAAGGGATGGAAAGATTAACTTGATACTCTCGCATGAATAGCTTATTCCAAAAAAGCAACCAAAAAAAGAAAAACAGTTTGTATGCATTATGCAGAACACTTATGTGGTGGAACAAATGGTGTTAAGCCATGATGTGTTTTGTCTGATACACATTCAAGACTTTTAATAACCTGCTGCAGCAATATCTGGTAGGTTTAGGATGGATGGAAGAGTTGCATTGGTGTTCAAGGCAGTCAAAACTGATCTGCTGGGTTATTGTGATAGTTATATAGCAACCCAACACTAAATTTATTCCTCTAGACGTGACCTCTCAATAGACTGCACTGTAGACAAAGGCATGTACAAGAAGGGTGCACACTGTCAAACTGCCGTGCAGTCTTGTTTGTCGTGTCTATGAACATGAAATATTGCTGTCAGTTTAGGTCAGCAGAACAGATCTGTAATGATATAATGTTATCTGTGTTGCATATTATTTTGTCATTGATATCTTCTTCTCTGATCAAGAGATGCTTTATGGAGATGAGGCAAGACATTTCTCATTCCTGGCATGTATCAATGTCATGTACACTGAGTAATGTGTGTAAAGTATCAGAATGTTATGATGTTAAAAACTCTCATACTCTCTCTTTGTTTTAATGATAATGTATAATCTCGTGAAAAGAAGACCGATATGTTTTTTGTAAAACATGAATGTTATAATGTTGATAGAAATAGAATAAAGACCTTCAGTTCTGCATCCTCTCAAACAGGATAGAACTGTTGATGTGCTGTTGGTTGCACAGCACAAAGCTTTTCCAAATAATTTTGAGAGGCAAGGCTTCTTTCCACAACAAATAGCAGGACTGCAGTAGCAGCTCAGTCTGTGGAGTGGATGTTGTAAGCCTTGTTGGTTGAATCTGATGGAGTATTTTAGTGTTGTTCAAAAGTTGACAAAACCACTCATCCCACAGTATCTAAAGAAATGATTACTGTATGTAAATGGAGAATGTATGGTTGATATGGCAAACACAGGTTTTGTCAAAAGTAGAGAATTCTAGTACTTTAACCAGAAGATATGGTGTGTAAACTTATGAAATGCTTGTCATCCTTGTGTACATGTATGTGTAATTGTTGAGTGCAAGTGCATTGTAAACATAGCTGCTGGGTTCATCTTTTTCCTGGTTTGTTAGACATTTCATAACTTTTATTTGTAATTTGTTATTCATAACGTATGTTTTGATGTAGGTCTATTTGAATGGCTAATCGTTGGGTATCTTGTGAACATATGAATTATGCTTATACCTTGTGGAATCTGCCAAACATAAGTCATTTCATGACTAACTGGGGTGCTTTCTATACAGGTTTTATGTATGAATGTTTGTCTGTGAGGTATCTTGTACCCACAGTGTTATGTTGACTAGTGCTTGCTACTATATCCCCTTGAAAATACATCCCAGCCAATATGGGGTCAATTTAACATAGGTTGTTTACATGCCTGTTTGACTGTGAGGTATTATCTTGCGATGTTAGGGTGTTCATTTGTTAACATTAGCTTGGTGATGTAACCCCCTGAAACTTGAAGTTGAATATATGCCCCAGCTGGCTGACTTGTAACAAGTTCACAGCAAGAGCAAAATTGAAGAAAGGAACATCTCAGTTTTATCCACTTATGCTCGAGTTTCTCAAGATACCAATGATTGGTGAAGTAATATGTAAATCGATTTTTGAAGAATGGTAACATGAAAATGTAAATTACCAAATTTAACTGTTGTGTACATTTTCATCCTATGGTGTAGTGGATTTGCACATTCATTGATAGAATCTGTCAACAATAAGGAAATATGGCATCTCATCATGATAAAATTCATTCTTCCTGTGAAAATCATGTCCAGAGTAGGATTTCTTACATGATATCAAGTGTCATGCATGATGAGATGTACTGTGAGGTTATGTCTCGAGAGTCATAAATATGTATGATATCATGTGAGAAATGACTGTATGTTATAAAACACAGGATTCTCAGATATATACAGATGGCTGACTTTCATGCAAATTGCATGTGAACAATGAGAGGCTTTTCTCTTTTGGATTTTCCTTTTCTTATTGCTTTGTTTAACTGTTGTACTTTGGTATTTGTATTTAAAATCAATAACTGTTGTATGTGGTGAAGTTATTATCTAAGAAATTTACCGTTTGGTAGGACAACCTGCCTTGTGTTTGTTTGATATTTTACAATACTAGACTCACGTGGAAATGTTTCCCAGAAAAATTCTATGTCCATGCATGGTCCTTTATCTTTCTGAATTTAATGTAAAACTTACCCACAATATGTTCCTAGTGAGTAATGTTGTGGTCAATTTAACACCAGCAACCACAATTGGTCATTAATGACTTTAGTGGTGCAGTCTCATCAAAGAGTTAAAGTTCAAACACTGAATTCTGCCAGTGGACTACAAAACCATTGCAATTTCACAGATTACCACCAATCATGGATATTGTCATATGTTTTGTCACCCATTGACACTCCATGTTTGGGTTAAAATTGCAGAAGTTGTATGTAGATGTTGTGTTGTTATCTAAATAGTGACCAAATAAAAAATTGTTAATCCATCAAGTTGTTTGAACATCTGTTGGTATTGTCAGAAACGGTGAATAATTTTTAATCTTTGTTTGCCTTTTGCAGAAATTTTGCAAATGTCTGTTGTGTATAAGGGGTTATGTGGAAATTTATAGGGGGCAGGCCTTTTGTGACAAATTTCCACGGGATAAAACTTAGTGAAAAATTGTCAAATGTTTCCCTACCATGTATGAAATATTGAAGAGCAGTATTTTTGTCCAGCTTTCTTTTAGCAGTGTGATCTTTTTATAATGCAATTGAAAATGGAAATAAAATGTGCTCATTAAATAGAATGCCATTTGTGTACATGAGTGCTCCATGTAGCTCACAATTAGGATGTACTTACAATGACTTCTAATTGTATTGTCCTACGTGTTACAACGCATACACACAACATGTACACTGTCAATGTTTAGCAACAGTACTCAAACCTAGAGCTGATTTTAGATGAAGTCATTGTCTCTCTGATGCTGCATGTCAATGTTTAATAACATGAACCCGTGGTCTACTTTTAATTTCTAAAAGAGTCTAGTATCCCTTACCTACTTTGTCTAAAATCCACCTCTCAAAGAAGTAGCAGGTATATCATCTCTTTCGAATCACTGCAGCTATGGTTCCTGAGAATTATTTAGCTCATAAAAAAAAAAAAGCCTGGCTGGTGCAATGATTTAGCAGTAAATATATTTATACACCATCAATTTTCCACCTTAGAGGCTTGGTCATGTTAGTGAGTACCATTTGAATTGTAGCACTCTTGTTTAAAGGCAAAATAGTAGTATTGTATCATATTGTTGCACTGTCTTATTTAACATGGACTGGCACCCTTAATGGACTGATCAATATGGTATAGGGTTGTTGATGAGCCCATATACTTTCTGAAAACTTTCTAATTCATGTGGTTTAATGTAAACTTGATCAGGCAAATTCATAGTTGATATCTTCAGCATAGTTGATTCTTGCTCCTTGTGGTTGGCATGAGGTTAAAGCCACATGTTTGAGTAGGTACAGTTTGGTTTCTTCAGATCTGCACAGAAAGTAAGGAAAGTATGGGGATGGCATGTCCCCAGTGATATTTTGACACGAAAACTACATTTACTTGAAGATAAATTTAAGCTACATCTATTCGGAGGTGGGGGGGGGGGTGAGGCATAAACAGAAAAAGTGGGTTAGGAAATGCCATTTCTGGCGATCTGAGTTGTTCTTGTTTTGGCCAAAAAATTTTCCGGTGCGTTTCTGGACCAACTTATGATGGCCTGAAGACCTTTGCTCTCAATCTTAAGAGGGCTTACTGAGTTAATATCGATCAGTATGTGAGAATTTTAATGGATACAGATGCGTGGCAATGCATAATATTAGCATGCAGTAATAAGTAGAGTTTCACATCCAATAGTTACGAAAAACTTGAATTTTTCACCCTGACGGGTGCAGGCAATGTGCATATGAATTACTACTAATGTGAAAAGTGTCTGGTCACGAATTTTCAGAGAGCAGAATGAATCATTAGTCTCTCATTGTTCCTTCATATGTGAGGCATGACTGAGGATCCTCTCCGTTTCAAGTTGACCATTTGTCATTAGTACTCGAAGGAAACGTTGCAGATTTAGGAAAGGTTAGTTTGTTTCATGAAACAGCTCAATCTGCAGCAGGGGCGAACGCAGTTTTAAAGTTGAAGAAAACATTCTAAATAAAACCAATGCAAACTATGACAATTTTTCATGGATTGATGTTTTCTTCAGTAATTAGAAAATTGCAGACGTGAGATCTCTATTTCAAGGCTGGGTTCATGCAGCTTAGGACACCCGTGGGAATTGCCATTCCCGTCCATCTGGGGGGGTTGGGTTTTGCTAAAAATGTTCTTGTACGCTCTATGCCAACTCATGGTGGCACTCCTATTAGATAATGTATGCAAGTGACCTTAAAAGTTTTTGCACCCGCTGACATTAAGATTGATTTAAAACTTAACATGTGGCCTCTGAATGAGAGAAAACAAGTTAATAGGTGGGTCATTTCACAATACAGGGGTGTGTGGTTACTTTGATATTTTGAGGGATAGCATTATGGTTGAGGATTTTACTGTTTCACTATACTTGGTTTATAATTTAATAGACCTGTGGAAATATGCTTCTGAAGGTTAAAGTGATTGGGTGTGTACTGAAAAACCAAACATATAAGATCATGTTTGATCTTAACTTTTTCTTTATTTTTAAATGTACTCGCGAGGTTGTACATGAACGGACTATGTCTTTCAATGAAGGAAAATGACAGTAGCTACTTCGAAAAGCAACGGGACTGGCATAAAAACAGTGAAAAACAGAAATCATATTTGAAAATTAACGGTTCTTGCAATAACTGCCTACATAGTGAATATGCAACAGTACAGGTCTCACTAGTGTATCAAAAACATACTACTCAAGTCGTCGCTCCTTATTAGGTGTCGGGAATTGTAGTATTTGGTGAAAGGAAACACTGTATTTACAAATAACCTACGAACTGAACACAACCTTGCCCGCGGCATCAGCGAACCTGAGTTGGTAACTGAATATTCAATACTAGTACACTTCCCATTGGCTTGCTCAAAGAAGCACACCGGTGATTTGAATGAAAACTGTCAACCACTACATTATCGTATTCTACACATTTTGTCGTTATGGTAGAAGAATTTGAAATCATATGGCAAAATTAACCATCTGAAACCTATTAATTTTCCCAGGTTGTCTGAATGGTGCAATTAAAAGCCTTACCAAACTTTTGGAGATGAAATTTCAATGTTTTTACTTTTTGTCTATGCACGCAATCACTTTAATACAAAATAATCCACATTATCACCATTTTTTATAGATTGATGTTTTTCTCATTGGTAATTTAGACATAAGACCCCTATTTCCAGTCTGGGTACATGCAGCTTAGTATACGCGAAAAGTGCCGTTTTCTGCCATCTTTGGGGTTTGTGAGCCCCAAAGTTTTCTTGGCTCTGCTCCAACTGATGGTGGCACTCCGCTTAGTCTTGTCTCTGCAGTATATTCTCAAGTGTGACATCCAATTGTTAGAAATCTTGGACATGCACTTGATATGTCCTTTCTTAGATGTGTGGCAATATCCCCCCCCCCCCCTCCCCATCACTGGACCTCCGTCCATCACGCTTGGTTCCTCTATTGAGTTTGTGAATTACTGTTTCCTACAGGTATTTCTTTTTGGTTGCATAGTTACATAACTGTTGCAAAGTTTTTCACTATGATATCGGTGTTACAACAACAACAGTTATAAATATCCCGTTTCTCACTAGGTGTTTTGCTCAGAACATACTTTTACAGGAGCTGCATAAATGGCATAAATTAATGCCATAAAATCACAAACAGTGGCTAATTAAGTAAATATACAATACGTAAGAAAGCATCAAGTTATAGACATTTTTTTTTTCAAAAAATGCTGGGAAGCCTGTGATGTGGTCACTCTCAGTGCACCCTATGGCCACATCTTTAGATCTCGGGTAGTAGCAGCTGTGGTGATTCTGATGCAAATTTAAGCACAAATGCTTAGAAAGCTTCAGGATTATTGTTACAACTTTTGACAGTGAAGGTTTCTACCTGAACTGTGGACAAGCAGCTTAGCAACTGAATTGTGAAAGTGAGATATTGCATGGATGAGGAAGACTGAGGTGAGGGAATGGGGCCGTCAATTGGGGCTATCCATCCATAATGAACTCCATCAGAATATTGGCAATGGTAACTAAGCCAGCTTACCTTTGTCTCTGTGCTAGTGTAGCGGCACCATTAGACAACTACGGTGAACATAAGGTGACATGTGACATGTAAAGTTCTCGTGATAGAATAACTTCTTAGCTCAAAAAAAAAATTGCAAATTTTTGAAATGCCGAGTGACAAATAACTTGTTTTCTCGATTTTTTTTATTGAAAATTGTCAAATTACCGACTTACACTAAGTCGACATCTCGGAGAAAAATTTGCAAGTTGTCGAGGTACCAAGATACAAATAACTTGCTATCACGACAAAAGTTTGCAAATTGTATATAGAGATTCTGACTAAGGCTAAGTCGACATCTCGGAAAAGTAATTGCAAATTGTCGTGATACGAAGTTAGAGAGCGCTTGTTATCTCGACAAAATTTTGAAAATTGTCGAGTTGTCGACTCAGACAAAGTCGTAGATGTTGACTTGTCGTAAGGTGTTATTTTTTTTTTTTTTTTGCAAAAAATAATAAATTGAAGTACAAACTATAGAAATTTGCCCTTCATTCAGGTGTGTATGACCATGGCGCTATTACAGATGAAGAACAAGCAGAGCGAAGTCCCCTTTGTAGCGTCATGGTTACCGACATTCCTTTCCGAATGAGCCGTGAGTTTGCGGTATGATGGGGCCTGTTCACACGAAAATTTTCGTACGAATATGGGCACCTGGAAGCACTATTCACACGGAAATTCTCGTAAGAATAAAAGCACACAGAAGCGTTATTCACACGACAAATTCAAGTATTTATAAGGGTTCTTTGAAACACCAAATTATTCATACGACATCTCTTTATTAGGGTAGTAGGCCTATTACGAAAATGTTCACATCAATTGAGTCTGTTTGAGGCTAAGGTAAGGGAACTGCCATTTGCAAAATTTGTCGATTGTACACGAGCAGACCTGCGCGTGCATGGCTACACTAGTTCCAAGACAGAGACTAAGATGCGGGTTCACCTCCATCTGATCTGTTCGTTGGTGGTCTGTCTGAGGGTTTCAACTTTTAGACAAATATATCGAAGGAAGAATAGCACGTAGACGCTTTTTGTTGAAGAATAAGGCAACCACTAATTAGTTACGGGAAACCCCAAGTGTTAAATAATTTATGTTTTATTAAAAGAGTGACAGACCTATCATTGTTGCACTAGGGCCATAGCCAGAATAACCCATTGGATCGAACACTAATATTGGAGTTTTACAGGCCTGAAGGAGGAATCTAGAAGGCAATATCCCAATTCCTTTTGGATATTTTTTTAGTTTGTCAATTTCAAGCTAAGACTTCGCATGCAAAACTGATGAAAGATTTTTGAATTTTTCCCCCTATATTAGTATTCCTAAAAGGATGGATTTGCAATAAATTTTAATTTCTTCGGAAAAGTGAGCAGCCGTCATACGAGAATTTCCGTGTGAATAGTGCTTCCAGGTCCTTTATTCGTCCGAAGGTTTCCACGTAATCTCCCGTCACTATCTGACGTTAGGCTACATTCTGTCGGTTAACTTTGCACGTTTTTTCGGAAAGGTTCGAAATCATCGTTGGTGATTTCATGCTCTTTTATAGATTTTTCAGAAAAGGTTTAAACTAATGAATTGTTACCTAGAGTCACACCAGTAGTGGCGTAATTTCTCTTGCCTGAATAAAGCTTTACAAAAAGCAGCTTGCTGGTATGAGAGGGAGCTACAAATTGTCACGAAATCACTTTCTTTACGGCACGAGCGAGATTAAATGTGTGTGGGCATGTGTGTGTGTGTCCGGACGTGTCCAAATTGTGGCTCCTCCATAATAGTTTGAAAAGTATATGAGCGATTAAGTTTAAACGTGGTAAGGTTGTGCATGATGTCAATAAGTCCAACATGTATTAGTTGTATGGTGAATCGATTCAAATTTGCTGATTGTTGAAAAAAAAAGCCAATGTTGCCCCAAAATTGCTATTTCCAGCATATCCTGAGAAGTATTTGAGCATTAAATGCAAAATTTGGCAAAAACTTACCTGAGAATAAAATACTTCAAGGTATATCTCTTTTGTAGAAAGAGTGTGAAAGTTGCTGATTTTTTAGAAAAAAAAGCCAATTGTGCCTCCATATTGGTATTTCCAGCATTCTTAAGAACTACCAGACCAATTAACTTAAAGTTTTGTAAGTACTTACCTGAGAACATATTGTTCAACATAATATTACTGTAATGGTGAATCCAGTGAAAGTTGCTGATTTTTTAGAAAAATAAGCCAGTTTTGCCCCAAAATTTGTATTTCCAGCATACCTTGAGAACTATTAGACCGATAAACTTAAAACTTTGTAAGGATTTACATGAGAACACAGTGTTTAACATGATATTAATGTAATGGCAAATCTAGTAAAATCTCAGTGCTTATATTTGAGAAAGCTAGTTTTGCCTCAATATTTGTATTTCCACCATATCTTGATAGCTAATGGAGCATTATACGCAATATTTGGAAGACTGCTCTTATGAACACAGTAACGAAGATACAGTATATCACTCTTATAATAAACTGGTAAAATTGTATGATTGTTTGGTAAAAAATAAATAGAACCGGCATCCGCCGGGATCAACAGGTACCACCTTTTAACTTTAGCCAAGCCAACTTTAGCAGAACTGGCCCCTGTGGATAATGTCTTTGAACTCCTGCAAATTATGAGAACGTTATTTAATTGTAGTAGAACCAGGTCCTGCACAGGTAAACAGGAGACTAATATGCATATAACCCATATAGGGATGCTCTTATAGCTTGCCCCAAACTGTAACCACTAAGCCTAACCTATATGGAATAACCCAATGTTATAATTGTCTTTATGTAGCGTAATATGCACATATACTTTTGAGCCAGTTTTTCTATCGTTACTTTAGCCTAAGTAGTGGCACCAGGCTATAGGCTTTAGCTTGCTACCTAGATATCAATATTACCATCTTATGTTCGATTCTGCTTACCTCCATTTTATGTTTGAAAGATGTTTGGCACTAATTTAGAATCAGTGCCAGGATCTAGCTTTCTGTGAGATGTGGCTGCAGTAAACTATTACAAATCATCATTTGCAGGCCTTCTATTGAAATCAATGCATATTGGCGATGAGATACACAACTCCGTGGATTGCCTTCTTGTTATCTCATCGCCCTATAGGGGCTAGGTGAGATATTGTAGTCACTTGGCTAGTGGAGCTGTATATTGTAATGTGCACCCATGGGAGAACGATTGAAATGGAAACGCTTGGAGTGGATGAGTAGTGACACCCCAGGGATACCCCAAGGTAGAGTGACCATGGGTACAGCAGGGTCCTGTTGGGTGGTATAAATAAAAACGTGTCCGTGCCCATGCGTGTGTGTGCGTGTGGGTGCGTGTGTGTGTGCCCTGACATGTCCAAATTGTGGTTTTTCCAGAATTGTTTGAAAAGTATATTAAGTTTAAACTTGGTAAGATTGTGCATGATGCCAATATGTCCAAGATGTATTAGTTGTATGGTAAATTGAGTCAAATTTGCTGATTTTTGAGAAAAAAAAGCCACTTTCGCCCCCAAATTGCTATTACCAGCATATCTGGAGAAGTATTTGAGGATTTAATGCAAAATTTTGCAAGAACTTACCTGAGAATGAAATGTTCAAGGTATATCACTTTTGTAGTAAAGAGAGTGAAATGTGCTGATTTTTTAGATTACCCCAAAATTTGTATTTCGAGCATATCTTGAGAACTATTAGACTAATAAACTTAAAGCTTTGTAAGGACTTACCTGTGAACACATTGTTCAACATTTCATTACTGTAATGGTGAATCCAGTGAAATTTGCTGCTGATTTCTTAAGAAAAAAAAGCCAATTTTGCCACAAAATTTGGATTTCCACCATATCTTGAGAACTATAAGACCAATTAACTTAAGGCTTTGTAAGGACTTCCCTTAGAACACATACTGTTTAAGATAATATTACTGTTAAGGTAAGTCCAGTGAGATTTTCTGATTTCTTAGGAAAAAAGTGAATTTTACCCCAAAATTTGAATTTCCACCATATTCTGAGAGCTAATTAAGCATTATATGCGAACTTTTGCAAGGCTGTTCCTATCACAATAATGAAGATACAGTATACCACACGTACAGTAAACTGGTGAAATTGTATGATTGTTTGGTAACAAACTTAGAGCCTTCATATGGGTCAATAGACACCACCTTTTTAACTTTAGCCAAAACATCTTTAGCAGAACTGTCCCCTGCGGATAATGTCTTGTATGAGAACATTATTTTTAGGTCAAACAATAATTTTAACAGAACAAGGTCCTGCACAGTTAAATAGGAGACTAATGTGCAATGACCCTAGGAGGGATGCTCTTATATCCTGCCCCTAACTCTATCAACTAAGCCTAACGTACATGGAATAACCCAATGTTATAATTGTGTTGTGTAGCGTAATATACACAGATACTTTTCAGCCGTTATTGTTACCATTACTTGAGCCTAGTAGCACAAGGCTATAACCTTAAGTTTGCTACCTTACAAGAGATATCAGTGTTGAGATGTTTGTCTCTGCTTACCACCATTTTATGCTTGAAGAATATTTGCCACTCAGTTACAACTAGTTCCCCGAACTAGGTCTCCGTGAGATGTGGTTGCAGTAAACTATTACAAATCCTTTTTTGCACGCCCTGGAATGAAATCAGTGCATGTTGGCGATGAGATACGCAACTCTGTGGATTGCCTTCTTGTTTTTTTTTTTTTTTTTTTCATGCACCTCAGGCTGTAGAAAAGACTATGCGCCATCACTTCCGGGATGCTTATCATCATGGTGACACCGAAGCGCAATCGGGTAATAAAATGCATTTCACACGCTGACAGGTCTGTTCCCAAACAACATTTAAAATTCACATACCACCTAACATAACACCATGATCTTTCGAAGTGTGTAAAAATTGGCACCATTGTTGTTTCATTAGGCGTAACTTTTTATGATTTACCGTAACTAACTCCAGTTCCAGTTACTATGTAGGCGTCTAGAGCTGTATCATGTGTGGGATATATCCATACTTTTAGGAAAAAAAAAACCACTGCACCATCGTCTTAACACAATATCGAATCAGCAAGACGAACACCGCCAATGTTCGACATCGTTGTTCAGTGTGTGAAGCTAACCTGACATCATTCTGGTTATCTATGGCTGATATACGCACATGCGCACAAAGATATTCACTACCATAAAATGGGTTCTTCCTTCGTTGTTCCCCGGCGGTGGTGTATGTTGTAGACCCAGATAGCTCTTACATCCAAGACCTCTCGTCCGTCATATCTGCAGAGAGTTTAAGAGGCTGAAATGGAAAACGAAGCAATTATTTTTAAACGTCGTTTCCTATTTAACTTGGATAATAGCGAATTTAATTACAGCCCATTATATTAATGAAGTAGTTAATGAATTACTGTCAGTAAGAATCAGTAAATAACAACTTTCATGCAAAATATATTTAGTGTGTTCAAGTTATTTTAGGTATGAGGAAACATGATTTTACAACACAAAAGAAGCACGTAGGCTATACATGTCTTATCAAATATGCCTGCTACTACTATAGGATCCCTGCAAGTTACAAACTAGTGACAAAAGTTGTTACCAAATGATGAAAAGATGTGCCTGAATTACTGTGAAACATTGGCTCATGCCCTGCCATCATTTAACAGTATTTTACTTGCAACAATTAGCAAACATTTATCATTATTATACAACCATTCAGTATACTCATGTCTATTTTAGTACCTGCCTGTCTATGCTCCTCTATAAAAAGACAACGTTGGATTTCACTTGAAATTATGAACATGTCACGCACTTCCTCATATTAACGCACATGCAAACACAAAATAAAAGTGAAATTATTGCTCAAACTCAACATGATTGAAATAAAGAATCAGTTTTAGAAAGGATATTAGAAAAAGACAAGTTATCCTTTACAGTCAGTACGGCAATTACTTTCTTTTCGTTCAGCGTCATATGTTGTTGGATTTATTTCAATACGTTTCAGTTTCCATACCGTTTGGTTTGTTGCAATATCATCTATAACCATATTTTTCCATTCTATTGTCATTCACCGAGGTACTTCAGTGACACTGAAAATACACGGACACCTTTACACCAGTTACTAGCCTTTCTGAGCATAGTTAATTCATGCTTGAGTGACCCATCACTTTGCGGTTATTTTAGATTTCGAGATCTGCGAATAGCTCTTGCTTCGGATACATACTTTACGTATGGAGTGGGTATATGAGATCGTGTCGATCGGCGATACCAAGTCACATTTTATTACAGTCTCAGCCATTGGTTCTTAAAAAATACGAGCCTTCGTCAACCAATGAAAAGATTTTACATCATTGAAAAATGAATTTTCCAAGACTTTATTTCCGTTGAGACAAATATGGTGACAGAATTCTGGCATGTCTGACAGGCGTTGGAAAGACGTCATACCAAATAAAAAAAAAAATACACGTTTTAATTTGCTTGTATACTATGAGGTGTACACTATAAATGGCGAACCCGAACATTTTGGGTGGAAACAGGGAAATCGGATCCATTGAGTCTAAATCTGAGGTTTCCGAGATAAAATTTTCAACCCTTCGATTTGACAGGCCCCGATCCATATGCTTTGTATACATGTCAAATAAACAGTGCTCTTTCTGACCAGAATGCAAAATCCGTTTGGAAATTATGGATGTGGAAAGTCTTCTTTCAAACTTGTACATTGCATTATGAGAAAATTGTGATTTCACACAGAGAAAATTTCCTGAACATCCTTGCGTATTTTTTTTTTTTTTTTTTTTTGTAATTTTAACTGTCCAACATTTTAGGAGACATGATCCTAATTTCTACCACAGTTTAAAGACAACGGATCGTCTCACTGATGAATCGTGTGAATGCCTGAGCATAAGCGTTGTACGCACATACTGCGTGCATATTGCTTGGGTGTACCACTCAACAGTTATAGAGAACACCATCGATTGTCAGTGACGACCACAACACCAAACGACGGCAGTGACGTAACGAACACTGAGGGACTCGATTCATGAGACGATCTTTAAGGTTAATCTGCAAAAACATAGAGAAAAAATCCAAAATTTTCATAGGTGCAAAATTTCAAGGTGTAAACATAAACACTTTAAGTTTAAAGAACAGCAAAGACCTCTTATATTTAATATATATATCTAATATTTTTGTCCGATGTTACATGGCATTTTCATTCTTGAGGCAACTGGAAATCTTTTTTACCTTTCTACAAACAGCTATACCTTAGAGGTATGTACAACATATTGGCATGTGGATGAATGTATTTGCAGTGAAATATTATTGTTTCATTTAAGAACACCTTCCCTTGTAGGTAGACTATTCTTTTGAGGTTACTTTCTGCAGTTAGCCATCTGTCCTTCATTGCCCTGTATAGTTCAACGCGATTACTTCAGGTAAGACTAACATTAGGGCTAGTCATGTTGATTTCATATAGACTAAAGCAAAGCGAAACAAACCTGTTTTTCCGTGCGCATAATTTCGCTCTGAGGCTTGACTATAATTACGTTGTTTAGTGCAACCTAAGCCATTTGGTTTCATTTTCAATGTGTGAGAACCCTCCTAAAATGATATACAAAGTTACGAATACGTGTTTGTAGTTTTGCTGAGGAAGTTATTGCTGACACAAATATATAGCTGCTGAGAGAAAATATATATGCATATTTGAACAGCACGGTGTTCACACTTGAATGTAGTTACCTTGAAATAGCATGAATTTTCCAATAATCTTTAACGCGAAGCAGGTTGAACTATATCAAGAGAAGACAGATGTTAATATTTGCTACCATGTGATCGTCCTAGAAAGTCATAGAAAATAACTTCAAACGTGTAAAAAGCGTTTCGCCCTGACCACCCAATTAGACAGAATAAAAAATAAATGTCGTTTGTGCATTATACTTATTAATAGGCTTCTACATGCAGACAGTAATGAAAGCTTATAAAAAAAATAATGTTCGCCGATCAATTCAAATAAAACATTTGCATATAAAGATGTAGATCAAACCTTTCCTTATGTTTTAATAGCATTGTCAACCCTGATTAGTTCCATGGATGTTCCATGTTAGGAATGCTGGAATTCGCAACGCTCTGTATTCGGAAAGGTTGCTATTAAATTTAACCTATTAAATTACACCTGATGTTACTTTAAGGTTCAGGTTAAAACTCGCCAAACTCTTACCATTACACTCACTACAATTTCACAATATCAAACCGCATCAACATATTGATTCAGTGGACTGTTACATTCATATCACTAGGACTTCGCTTGCTTCCTCCTCATGCTAGTGTTACTATGTGCGATCACGTGCGGTTATACAATGTGTTCATGGTTGTCGATTCTACTCTTCAGTTACATGCACTTTCACCTGCATAATGTATTGGTCGTCACCATTAAGGCCCCATACCACCATAAACCTCCCCATTGAATTACGCACTAAAAAGCAACCTTTGAGGGCCCCTCGTGCTCTCACTTGTCGTATCAAACTTTCGTCCAAGATTCCTGTCTATCACGTGTTTGGTTATGGCCTGGACTATCATGGCAAACTTCTGCGTATGTCGACCATTCAGATTTTTCGCGAGAAGGGGGTGGAAGTATTTAGAAGTGCTCCCGTTCCCTTGACAAGCCTGTTGGACAGAAATGTCTCTACGACACCTTTGATTTTCTAAACCAAACTAAATCTTCCTCAATCGTCCTAATTTTAACATCATCTGTACTTTAATTGGTGTTCGTTAACGTCTTAGTGAAAAATAAAAGTGATGATAACTGAAACTGTGACAAAACACGATCCTCGTTACTCAGTTTTTGCACTTTCCCATTGTTAAACGATCTCCCGGATGCTAATAATCTAATGGTGGTATTTGAACTTACTTGTACACCTCCTATTTCGTAGGGTACTAGACTAAATACCGATTACGATTTCTTATGGCAGAGTTGAGTTCAAGACACGTGCAATTACCGTGGCTTAAAAGCAGGCCTATTTACCCATTCTCTTCTGTATTTGTCCTACGACACCAGACTCATATATAGTGATCCGACAACTGACTCTCAGTCGCTCTGCTCTGTTGATCCAAACAGTTGAAGCTATTTAGATTTTGTTGTTAACTCTGCTGGGACTCTCATTTCATCCATCAAGCTTGTATCTGCGACGTATGTACCGTGCCTATTATATAATAGTTGCAGCGTTCTCACAATTTGTCAGTGTTGTTAGAGCGTATGACGATGTTACGAGGTACTCTAAGCTGTTGAAAGCGATGTGCAATTAAAAGGTGAGAGCCACAACATTGTTCCCGTCGGAAGACCACTACAGTCCCCTCAAAATAAAAACTATACCTCCAACCCCCAAACCACTATATCCACGACCATATAACCAAGATAGCCCCGACCACCAATACCACAATAGTTCCAATATCTTGCCAGATTTGTACAAAAATGATACTTTTGAGCAGGTTCGAGATTTCTACAAAGATAAAAATTTTAATAGGGTCATAGACTTGTTAAATGTCAATTTTGTGTCCTGGAGTGTCCTAGATCCGTACAAAAATGACGATTTGGAGAAGGTCATAGATTTGCACGGAAACGACCAGTTTTAGGGGGTCCGCAATTGAACAAAAGCGACAAATTTAGCCGGTGTCATAAGATTGCATGAGGAATAAAACTGAAAAAGCAGAATGTTATTTTTTTTTCAGAGAGAGCGAGGCAGAGACAGCGAGACAGAGATGGAGAGAAAGAGGAAATGGCCTGCTCTTTTTGGCATAATTGGTGGCATTTAAAGAGTCATATTATCGCTTTTCCTTCCATCTACTGTTACTGCTGATGCAGGTTATATTATGGCAGAGCGTTAAGCTACGCCAGCCAACATCACACTGTGCTTGTAGCAATTGTTCCTGCAGTTGTTGCAGCTCTGCCAACCAGTATGGGTCGGCATCCAATTTTTCCACCTGATAGGCCTCCCATACCCCGTTTATTCTTCTAAGTAACAGTCCACTTCTGTTCCGTCTTCCTTTCCTCCTCTATTGACATATCCTGTTTGATGATGATAGGGAAATATTCGTGGTTGAGTTTTGAGACATGTTGCTACTTGAAGGAGAATGAGCTTAATTTATTCGTCAAACAGCCACTTACATACCGTTGAATAACATAAACACGCATGCTTGAGTATGCCCTAAGCAAGAAGGAACGTGTCTTTGTAGAAGCGCGCATGAACGTACACATATACGGGACGGTATTTTCAGAGGCACGCATAGTTGCGAGTTTTCTTCCTGTGAGCAATATATTAGACTTGTTTAACACTGGATCACGGTGAATCAGATTAGGATCTTATCCCCGCCCTCCATTTCATCACCAACAAATAGGTTTCAGTTGGTTAATTTTGGCCATATGATTTCAAATTCTTTTAACATAACGACGAAAAGTGTAGAATACGATAATGTAGTGGTTGACAGTTTCCATTCAAATCAACGGTGTGATTCTTTGAACAATCCAATGGGAAGTATACTAGTATTAAATATTCAGTTACAACCCAGGATCACCGACGCCGCGGGCAAGGTTGTGTTCGGTTATTTGTACATACAGTGTTTCCTTTCACCAAATACTACAATTCCCGATACTTACCAAGGAAGGACGACTTGAGTAGTATGTTTTTGATACACTAGTGAGACCTGTACTGTTGCATATTCATTATGTAGGCGGTTATAGAAAGAACCGTTAATTTTCAAATATGATTTCTGTTTTTGTACTGTTTAAATGCCAATCCCGTTGCTTTTCGAAGTAGTTACTGTCATTTTCCTTCATTGAAAGACATAGTCAGTTCATGTGCGACCTAGCGTGCACATTTAAAAATGAAGAAAAAGTTAAGATCAAACATAATCTTATCTCTTTGGTTTTTCAGTACACACGCAATCACTTTAAGATGCTATGCATCATATCGATTACCAACGAGAAGCACCAAATGTGCTGACAATAATCCTGGCTACAGCACACCACAAGAAGGGCGGCAAGTGGAATGTCGAGTGGAATGTGTTTGGAAAGCTGTGGGTATGAAAAGGTGTTTTGAGCACAGATTCACAAAACACTGCAAATTGGGGCTTTATTTTTACTGCGAACTCTAAAACAGTGAAATTTGACAAGTGGAAAGGACTATTGCAACATTTCGAAAAAGGAGAATCAGAAGTTTTTTTCCGTCAAGGGGAACAACGATATCGTTTAAGGGATGAAGTGAGATATATTCCAAGCCGACAGACCAAACGGATAAGATCGTATTCGATAAGCGTGTAGTGATCCCGGATTTGTGTACGGTGACATAAGGATACTAAGGTCATGGGCACTGAAAACGCGTACATGTAGAGTCGTAAGCTCGATAAAGACTTATACTTAGGATAGACATCTTTGACATTGCATCGACGCTACGTTTGACTTGATTTTCGCCATTTCAGGTAAACGGTCACAGCTTTATTCTTCCATCCGTTACCAAGACAGTTTTATAACGAAATATGTCTTCAAAAAGTCAAAACTTGCAAATCGATAAACTGGACTTTAACAAAAGATGCGTGAGATATGATGTGATGTCAGTTGGAACTACCATGGCATTAATCCATGAACATTTTCCCCTTGTGCACTGCTTGACTCATGGCAAAACTATCGACGATATCATGCAGAAAGCTGTTTGTTCGAGTGCACTATTAACATCTCAAACGGTAACGTGAGGTTCACCGATACACAAAACGCGACGTTGAATTGAAACAGATGTAAGTGACGTTATTCGCCTGTAAAAAAAAAACATCTCACGAGGAGGAGGTGCGTTATGAGGATCAATGTGTCTAGCGGTCGTTGAGCAATGAAATACGCACGACAAAAAAAAAAAATGAACTTACCAATTTGAAGATCGGTGGTGGTAATTGTGGAGAAGAAAAGGACACCGTTTCGAGCATTCTAAGCGACATCAAAAGGGTGTGAGAAAAACCTACGACCACAAACAAAAGGAACTTGACAAAGAAAATCAAGACAAATCAATGAAGAATACGCAGTCTTACTCGTATAACAGCTACAGCAATTGATCTAGAAGCAACGATTTTATCATCATCGACAGGATGGGAGATCTTGCGTCTCAACCGAAGATGAAGATGGCGATGGCGGTCGAAATTTCAGTCAACGTGATCGTGGACAACGTAACAAAAACTATTCACCCAAAGGTTGAACAATTGGTAATCTGTTTAAAGAAGATGGTATTTTTTGGAAATGATCGATATCGGCGGATAAAGGTTGTCAAATTCGCACATTCCAGATCTAATCTTTTACTACACAAGAAAACTTGGCATCCTGTGGCCATGACATCATCATTTAAAAAGACTCAAAGTACCTCGAGGACTCATCGGAAATGAAGAACGATTGCACGCAATTAATAGTTATGCATCATCGTCATCATAATAATTATCATCTTTATCAGCATTATCACCAAAAACACCGACTATGAGAAGGAAGGGCAAACAAAAACCTCGCAAAAGCAACTTTCTGATGACATAAATGATGTATTATTTGGGGCCTATAACGCGCTTTGAACGTCACCTCAAGCTCCTCCTTTCATATGGATTTCATTTACGGATATGCATTAGCAAGACGTATTATTGTGCATAATGGCGAACGTTGGACATGAACCATTCTCCCAATTACGTGATCTCCTGAAAGATTTAAAGTGTACGTCGGTTTGTTGTAGTAGGACGCTCGTGACAACCATGAACAGGACGGCACTAGGCATGATTCTCAAAGGAGTTTACTACGACGTGCCTCATCCAGGTTATTACGGAAGCGTAGCAAAACTTCTATAAACCACGCCAGGAAGAAATCTCCTGAAACGACTATCGTCAATGTAAAGCGTGGACTAACCTCTAAAGTTACTTGCACTTTGCACAGACAGGTCAGTGGAAAGTATGAAAGAAATGGAGTCTTTGTCAAGGGATCGACGACCAATGGCAGACCATGTCAAATCTCTCTCGAGGCACAGCGACGGTGTCAAATTCCTTTTGATAATAGATAGCAATACATATAGCAATAGCCTAGATGCATTTTCAAAATATGCGTGGGTCGTACCGTTAAACGATAAAAGAAAAGTCCTTGGCTCTGGTGTTACGTGACCTCCTACAAGAACGAAAAGCCAAGTTGCAAACGAACAACTGCTCCGAATTTTTCAACCGTGAAGGCGAGCAGCTTTTGAAAAGACATGACGTGTAGCTTTTCTCCACGCATAATAAAATCAAAGCCAGATCATTGAAAGCCAGATCATTGATTTTATCGTATGTTTAAAGGAAAATATGTCAATACCTGATGGCACAAAATATATGAAAGTATGTGAACTTTCTAGTGGACATGGTTTAAAACGATGCTTATCATTTAAGTATTGGGAGATCGCCTTTGAGTGTCACCATTTCTCTGTTTTAGTGAGGTGAAACCTATTGCAAAATCCCATCACCTCAGGTCAGTTTTAACACCTCATGCTGTGATGAACCACATGTGGTCAATTAAACCAGAGAACTCCTATCCTTACTACACGAGCTGAGTCTCCTTGAAAGGACTAGTCTCAGGGTATTAATCAAATGTCTAAGTTTCGTTGGGCTGCATGGCATGGGATATTAGGTGTCATATCCATAGGCAAAATATGTGTTACTGAGACTAGAAAGAGCCATTGAGCATTTTAACACAGTCATAACAGCATGGACACGAAGAAGAACACCGATTTTGTTAGGCGATTGCGTATAATTGAGCATGAATGTACGAACGTTTCGTAAAGGTCATTCACCGAATGGACAGAAGAAAATTTTTAAAATAGTTCGAAGAGTCCCCAGAATTCCACCAGGCTACGTGCTAGAAGATTAGGATCGCGAACCTGTCGAGGGTACGTTTTACCAAGAAGAATTGCAACTGGTAAAAAAAGACGACCGTGACATCTTCAAAATCGATGGAAATTTTAAAGCGACGAAAAACCAAGGAAGGTCGAACGATTTTTTTTTTTTTCTTGAAATGGATCTGATGCCATGAAAACTTTAACAGTTTGACAGATCAAATCTTTAATTGTGACGTTTACATCACCCGCTGTTATTGGTTCTTTGAAGAGGATATCAGAGAATATGAATTCTTTCGAGTAACAATTGTACGGAATTTTATCCTTACAGTACGGTTGCTTACGTTTTCACCAAATTGATCAAACCTTTCAAGTTAACATGAAGTTGGGAAGTCGCTATGAGCGTTATTTATTAAACTCGTTCCTGGTGCAACATCCCATAAAATAATGGTTTAATTCTTTACAATTTTAATCAAGACGCCGAGTTTGTCGACGTGAATGTGGGACTACTTATGTTTGAAGGGCGTTTCAAACTGGCATCCTATTTGACTAATGTGTGTAACAGGGGATATCCCGTACTCACGGACTGTAACATGATTGCCGCCCTAGCAACGTCCTTGGAAGTGATGAGAAATTTGCACCCGTGAACTATTCTCTACAGTTGCTATTCAAATAAATTCACGTGGCTCTCAAAGGCCAGCAAATTCCCGATTCGTTTTTTTTTTTTTTTTTTGTGTCCATACAAAACTTACGTGAAGCACTTCTCAATTAAGGTGGCGAAGTGAAATGTGGTAAATTGATCTGTGGTGCACTTTATTTCAGCATGATACAGCAGGTTTCGACATCAACGACCGCACCAGAATGGCCAACGGTAACGGAGGATTAGTAGCTCGAGTTTAACACGTTAAAGATAGGACAAAAGTCACCTTTCCTAGGACGACTGCCCGCCCATGTCTTCCACGTCCATATTTGATGAACGATGTGAATGTGAAAAGACGATGATCCCAAGTACTGATGCCTTTGCGCTCATGTCATCGAACACAACGCTAGCTCATAAAATCAACATTTTGGATATTGCGCTTTACTTTAGAAGAGAAGAGTCTAGTCCCATTATCCTTGTACATTACGCCGAGATTCTCGCTTCAAAAAAAAAAAAATGGTCAAATATCCAATCGCCCGCATTCAGATGAGTACCAAACCCATCCAGAATGAAAGTAGTAACGTCGTTGCATATCATCTTTGGCTCGGTCAACTACTCTGGACTCGTAGGCACGGAACACTTAACAGTGATTACACAAATAATGGTTTTCCATTTCAACACTTTAAATTCAGTGAAATAGCAATCCGTTACAAAGGTCAACTCTATCCGAATGAACCTTTCAAACTCAACTATGCTGCTGACGACGAACTCGCCAACAATACCGTCAGGGCTTACGATACCCTCTTTACTGCCCTACTAAAAAAGAATCGCGAGGAAGGTTTTGACATTACAAGACAAGAGCACATGTTGTACGCCTTTGATTTTACACCAGCTCTTGCCAAAGTTGTACACTACAATATAATGCAAGAAGGAAGTTTGGACCTTTCCATAAGATTTGCAGAGGCTACCACTGGAAGTGCTATGCTGATATGCTACGCAGATAATCTCGTTGAACTCGATGAACCCGGCAACGTTTCATTTGACTTTTTTTTCCATTTATTAAACCCTGGATAGCCAAACAGTTACCCTATCTTCAAAGAGATACTTTCACGGCTGTGTTCAGAGTTGTATTCACATCAAATGGACGCTCTCCACGCAAAGTTTTCAACCAATGCACTGCATCCTTTTCCGGAGGGCATTGGGTGTGCATCTACGCCCCCGAAGGGAATGAATTGGTAGAGTATTCCAACTCGTACCGAAAAACATCCACCACCATAGCATGGATCGCTCGTTTTGAGGTTGTTTTCCACAATTGGTCGGGCCCCGATTATGTGATAGTATGCATTCTATAGGAACAGTCTGTGGCCGTCTCCTGACCGTACATTTAAAACGATAACGAAGTGACGCACAACTGTATCTGTTGCTACCACACAAAACATATTTGCTATTGTTATGAAAGAATTGAGGAAAAACATCTATACAAAACGTATATATCTCTAACGATTCGTCAATGTCTCACACGATGTAGCTTTAGCCGTGTGCTCGTACAATAATATATTTTCTTGTTTGCTCACTGCGCATGAAGCAGCGATTTATCTATTGCATGTGCAAACGGAATCCCCCACTTTATGCGCGCCTGTCACCATACCGTGCTCAGCATACGCGAATCGCCCACGGAGACACGCGTCTTGCGCTCGTTGGCGTGTTCACACATGCGAGTTTATGTCATGCAAAGTGTTTAATTGGCTGTTTGCCGAGTAAAGCTCATTCTGCTCTTAAGCAGCAACATGTCTCAAAATCCATCTACAAATATTTCCCTGCCATAATCAAAGAGGATGTCGAGAGAAGAGGAGAGGAAGACGAAACAGAAGCGGACTGTTACTTAGAAGAACAGTTGCTGTTACTGAGAAGAACTGGCTTAGTGGGAGGTCAACCAGGAGGGCAGATCGGATGCCGGCGCATACTGTGTGGCAGAGCAGCAGCAACTGCAGGAACAAATACTACAAGCACAGTGTGATGTTGACCAGCTGTTGGGGCTCAACGCTCTGCTACAGTATGATGCAGCAGCAGCAACAACTGTACAGTAGATCGAAGGAGAAGGAACAATAAAACGGCTCTTTGACGGGCCACCAAAAATGCAAACACGAGCAAGAGATTCTCTCTCACTCTCAAATCTAGATGATGTTGTGTTCCTTGATTTCCGAAGGTGTTTTGATTAAAAAATCCCACCACGACTTTATTCTGAAGTGGCAACTTACTGGCTTAGATCGAGAACTGGTGTTGCGTTCGGAAAGCGAGGTTCGTTGTTAGAGTACTTCTTGAAAGCAGACCAAGATTACTCGTTGGGTACCTCATGCTTCGCACATTTGTATCTGATTGTTTAGTGCCTATATCAATGATATACTAATAATGATTAGTTTGTGAATATGACACCAAATTGCATGCTGAAATTTCTTGCATTTTAAGCTTTAAATAATGAGTCTTACTGTGATCACGTTCTCAGTGTCTAGGTATGTATAAATATATGTGAGGTTGGCTATTCAAATTTCCATCTTTCTTGAATATTACTCACTACTACAAGCTTACACCGGTTGGAAATTTGCTTCATACTGTAGTTCACTTAGTCCATACTAGTCACGATAAGAGCTGGTGCGATAATAAAACTATTTCTTAACAATTTTACTGTGAACGTTTGTATTATTTTAAGATTTAATTTGCATATATTTGTTTAATGGTTGATGTTCCTTACATAGCCTAAATGATTGACATGTGCCCCAATGATAATAGTCACAGTGAATGTAACATGGATGTCATTCGAGTGGGAGCATTACCTCTGTGTACATCACTCGTGTATTAGTTGTATTTTCCTTTCTATATGGCACATACGAGGGTAATAAAGTGTTACACTTTGGTTCTGCTTTAGATCTAGCATTCCATGTTTCCTGCTAATTTCCTCCTCCGACCCCCGGATCTCACTGGCTGACTGTTTACTTAATATATACAAACGTTTTAAGTAAGGCCCGGCCAACGTTAGACTAGTCCAGTGCAGCTCACGGCAAATGTGTCTAATACACAAAATGGTTTGAAATGTCTTAACTAAGTCAGAAAACATGTTCCTTGACTGGAATTCCCCCATTAAGTCATGCATTTGATTTATTTCTGAAACACGTGATAAGTTTTGGGGCTGAACATATTTCCCCCAACCGTTTCTGTCCCCCAACCGTTCTGTATATATATATATATATATATATATATATATATATATATATATATATATATACATATATATACATATATATACATATATATACATATATATACATATATATACATATATATACATATATATACATATATATATACATATATATATATACATATATATATACATATATATACATATATATATACATATATATACATATATACATATATATACATATATATATACATATATATACATATATAAACATATATAGAACAGTCGAAAACTGCAGCTACTATAATGCCTAAACCAAAGTACCTTGCTTCTCTGGAGTTATTTACCTGATATTTCGAGACGGTATACTGCAGTAAGTTGGCCATTGTTAAAACATTGGTAAAAGCCGGCGTCTTCTACGTCAGCATTTTCTATCAGAAGAGTGTAGTTCCGTAAGACAGAGATATGAGACTTAGCTGAATCGTCCAAACAATGCAACATCTCCATCGATACACCAAACTATAGAGATGTTGTTCCTAATTCTGCAGTGTAGCCATATTGTGTCCCCAACTTGCAAAAATTGTATTGGTAAAGTGACGTTCACATCACTGCAGTATTCCTCCATCGCGACTGTAATTGAAGGGAGAAGCAATAGCCTACAAATACGATAGACTGTTTTTATAGCTTTGCTTTGCGCAAAACATCTTCCCCTATTACAGCCTATCTGTTAAAGGTCGTATTACCTTGACATTTTCTATAATTTCATCATCATTTTGTCAGCTTCAATAGCGCTTTACCCTAAGTATCTTGTGTTATTGTTCACATATTCACTAAATGTTATATATGAAGTTCCTAAAATCTGGGTATAGTAAAGGAAACAAAACCTTGGATTACTAAAGAAATTACAATAGAGAACTTACACGTACTTGTATGGATGTGAACACAAACCATCAGAAAAACTCGAATAATTGTCACGAACATGACTCTAAAAACGTTTTGTCCTCACCAGGCGAAATGCAAATCATCAATCCACTAAAATATGTCAGTGATACTCACGATTACTGAAGACAACTAACAACGTTAACATGTTTCAGTTTCCTCACAAAGAACTTGAGGAAGACAGGAAATTCCTGAGAGCGCCATGGCACTTTACACAAGTACGTGTTAGGTTGCACTGCTGGCAACGTAAGCTTGCATGGGCGTTACTGCGCGGGGTCTTGATCCACATTTTTATATTTGCAAACCAACTTAATGAAAGGAAGACCATTAGTAAAATTCCTTAAAAATGCCTTTACAAAATCAATCAAAGTCGACGATAAGCAAAGACATTATCTCTTATATACAGTATAATTCATTAAATACGACTCGAATGTACGCCTAGTATAGAATCCTCTTACACCTATTCCAGTCACAATCTGAGTATGCCCATTCAGAATGAACGTTGTCTGCGTATGTAGGCGATTGCTTTTAGCCCGATTTTATGGTCACGTTTCCGAAACATACATTCCGTGATAATTTTGTAGTAAAGTGTCTCCCATTCCAAGGTGCCGGATCAATACGATGACTCCCTTGGCACGACGTTTTCAATTTATCTTGCATTTCCATTTAAGTGAAATGTATTCTTTATGCACTAATTGATGGTGAAAATGAGCTTTGTGTCTAGGGTTCCATGAACCCCTATAGTGTCAAAGGAGTCGTAATAAATACCCCCCCCCCCCCATTTCTTTTAAATGAAACCTCTTGTGTTTGAGCCTGCAAGTGCCATTTTCTGCGATTTGTAGGGGTGAGGTCACGGGCAGAACTCCCCAACAGTGACATGCCCCCACCCCAGCCCTCCCCCACCCCTCCCCCAAAAAATGATCCCCAGGAAAGATTCCCAGGAATTTTCCAAGTAATTTAACCGGTTGATCCGGGGACCCAATGATTGCGAGACAGATATACCCAAACCATCAAGCTAACATTCCACCCGGTTGCCAAGAACGATACAAAGACAGCCTACTGTGTGAACTTGGCGGTTCCCTCCCAAACATCAAACTTCACATCGCTTCACCGCCTTCCACACCAGAATGCCAAAATGCATTGTGGTTTCGATGGTTCTGAAGAATAAAATGTTATCTCATTTCTTTGTGCACGAGTAAATCTGAACATATTGGCAAAATATAGTTTTGCGTTGATCATGGAAATCATTGCACTTTACATTAGGTATAACATTCATCCCGTCCCTGTCTCAAAATATTATGTTAACAAGGTATTTGAGTTTCATTTCTGCTTTATTTACCTAAAGACATCATGTTAATGAGGTTTGAGGTTTTGACTCAAGTTTGTCAGGTGACCTTGACCCCCACTGAAAACAGCAAGAATGCCTCCTGTGATGAAAATACATCTACATTTGAAGTATGACATTTAGTTAAGTTTCTTACTTGAAGATATTGTGTTAATGTCGTTTTCGGCGTTCGACCACAGCTGGTGACCCCTATAAAACAATTCGGTTCTTCCTTTGATCGGTATGGTTAGGACATCTTTAACACTGTTACTTTGCCAGGTCTAACGTGAGTATTAACATTAATCGTTAGTGTTGTACTATCGATAACTTCGGCAAATTTCTTTAATGAAAAATTTTGGTATCTTTGCCTGATTTCCTTCTGATTGTTCCCACAAATTAACTGAATAGATACATTTCAACCACGCATCTCTTTAGAAGTGGTCTACAGTAATATCGCCAGGAATGTATGGGCAAAACACTTCATCTTCCTCCAGGAGCTGTGCTTTTTATGTTGACAAACCAATGTTTACATCCTGTATTACAGTATGCACTCCTTGATTGGTTGAAAAAAGAGCAACCTACTGAAACGCTATGAGAATCTGATTGGTTAAAATACTCAACTTTTTCAGTGAACAAGAAATTCAAGAGGCTTAGTGATTCCTTGCCACTAATACGTGCAATATACTGCAGTAGCCACAGGCTACCAGATGAAGCCATTAATAGTGTACATCATTTTCAAATACCTACTGTACGCATGTATTAAGATAACACTGGAGGCCAAGAATTCTCTAGCCTGCACAGTGGTACCTAGGTATAGTACGAATTTTCCAGGAACAAGAGATATACGACAGATGAAATGATTGCTAATGATATAAACTACATAAATTCCTCCATTTACCCCATTACATGACCAAATAATAACTTATTTATCTCTATTGTACAATAAGACTTTTCCCTTAAAGAAATCTCCACTTCAGAAAACAAATCTATTCCACATTGTGTGATGACAGAAGGAGAGCTGTATTTCAGATAATGATTCCTCTTGGAAAGATAAGGAGGTCACCCATTTCTCCCCATTTTCAACAGAGGTCATTGGTCAATCACCATTTTCAGACAAAAAAAATGTCTCAGATGGAATTAAAAGCCAATTATGGCTTTGGAAACTAAGTGAGCACTTTTAACTGTCAAAACAAGAGCAATAAATAAAAGAAGCATGATACCAAATATACTGTGCTGCTGATTCATGGACTAAATACTGTAGAAACTTAAATGTGTGTGGTACCTGCTGAACTTAATCTACCAAATTGGGCTTTCAGATACTTTCCAGATGCTTTCAGACATATTTTATCAGAAACCAGCATAATGCCAGCTGAAGATGCATAGATGGAGTTCTATCATTATAAGTCAAAGACTTTTAAAATTAGTACAGCAACTACACTTTACAACCTGACTGACAGGTACAAGTTTTCGAATTGGAACTTCCTAAATGTGCAAGCATTGCCAGCCTTTGCTTGGAAGGGAGCTCAAATACCTTCTATCCATAGGAAAAGATGGAAAAGTGAAACAACACCAGCAAAGGTCTTAACATTTTGTACTCAAGGACCTCAGATTACCTTTGGCCCACATTAAAGCCAATAATGATATTTATATACTCCATCTAAAAAGAACAACTTTTAAGTGTGAAATTGTCTCCCCTTTGTAAATAGTGAAATTGTTTCCCCTTTGTAAATAGTGATGACCCCACTTGACCTTTGATCTCTAGAGACACCCTCATCTTATTTACTTAGAAAGTCCTACATACCCTCGAAGGTTAAAGTTTGTGCAATGTGTGGTTCATGAGATACTGAAAACATAGTTTTGTCTATAGTCCACCTGCAGATGACCTCAGGTAACCTTTGAAATCCACCAAAATCAATCCAACTCAAGACCTTTAAATGTCCTACCCATATACTGACTTTGGACTGTCTTGCACATTCCCTTCAAAAGCTAGAGTGTTCACAAACTTTTTACATTATGACTTCTGATGGTCCAAGATGACCTTTGACCTACAAGAAAACTCTCACAATCTCATTTACTTAAAGGGCAGTACATACAATCCAAGTTTGAAAATAATGCAGCTTGTCACTTCTGAGATACTGCCAACATAGTTTGTCCACATTCTGCCTGTTGGTGACCTCAGAGGCCCTTTGACTTACACCGAAAACAATCCTAGCGGACATCTTCATATGTTCCATCAACACCCCTACTTTGACCCACCCTGCACTTTCCCTTCAAAAGCTAGAGCGTTCACAAGATTTTGTCTCACACACAAACATACACGCACACACATACACCACATCACCATTGCAAAGATTCCTTGCTTTATTCCCCTAAAATCAGTATGATTCTTTGCCTTGTCATTGTGCAAGCACATACCAAGTTTCAAATACATGTGATCTTCCTTCAATGGGCTAGATACTGTCATAACAAACTAGTTTTTTTAGTTCTACCCCCAGTGACCCCAGATCATCTCTGGCCCCAGCTAAAATGATACTCTTCTCCCCCTGTCATCATAATGCAAGTTTTAAAATGCATCCAAGATTGGTGCCTCCAGCATATTAAGTTAACAAGGTTTTAAGCTTGTTTGTCCCCATATGGACCCCAGATGACCTTTGACCACACCAAATAACATTAGGGTCCTTCCTCACCCTTTGATACAACAATATGCCAAGCTTGAAATATACCCAAGTTTTCAGCACACAGATATCATGCGAACAATGTTTCCGGAGTTTGACCCCAGTTGACCGCAGATGACCTTCGACCCCTACAGAAAACGATTTTGTTTTTCCTTTCACCCAACTGCAGTTACACACCAAGTATGACATGCATCCAAGTTTCCTATCTCGAGATACTGTGTTAACTTGAACAATGTTTTCGGGGTCTGACCTCCGGTGACCTCACATGACCTTTGACCCTCACCAAGAACGATATGGTTCTTCCTCTGACAATAAAACATCTACATACCCTCTGTGACATTCATCCAAGTTTCCTATCTCCAGATATCGTGTTAACGAAGTATTCGGGGTCTCACCACTGTTGACCTCAAATGAACTTTGACCTCACCAAAAACAATAGGAAGCTTTCTCTGATTATAATGCATCTACACACCAAGTATGACATTAATCCAAGTTTTCTATTTCAAGATATCGTGTTAACAAGGTTTTCAGTGTTTGACCCCTGGTGACCCCAAATGACCTTTTACCCCCACCAAAATGATAGAGTTCTTCCTATCACTATGGGGCATCCATGTACCAAGTTTGAAAACATTCAGACCTTCCCTTCCTCAGATATCGTGTTCACAAGCAAAGTGTCACACACACATCCACACACGCACCCACACACAGGCACACACCATCATGAATGCATAAGTTTCTCTTTCATCGAAACCAATTAGAGCTCCCATGCTATTGCTTACGATTTCTCTTTAATGTAGAGGCTAAACGTCTTCACCTATTTCAAGAAAACAGTCGTTTCAAGTGTTAAGTCTCTTAAACTCTAAGACTACACATCGAAGCGTTGTTCTGATCCAGTTACTAGTTTAAAGATAAGTTGACTTAAATGATGCTGCTGTTTGGATACCTGGAACCCCCGAATAAAGGAAATTCCTTTGATCGAGGTGAACGGCTTATCTTTGCTGATTGGTATTAGCAGTCATTGAAGTCTCCATTCTATCTCCATCTAGATAGCAACTCCTTGGTTGAAATACAAAATATGTGAAAGTCATTGGGTCCAAGGTTAGAAGTACACATGTAAATCCTTTAAAGTTCGTCTTCTTGTGATTTTCATTTGATCAAAATGTAAAGTACAACTTTAAATTTGCTTGACATGAGTATGGATGGCTTCGTGTCGCGTATCGCTCACCGAAGACTTCAATGCAGTGGAAGAATGGGCGGGAACCATGGCAAAAGCTGAAGGAGGTGACTTTGCATTTGAAAAATATGTCTGTTCCTCTACAGAAGATCTGCTTTCAACATGTCAGTAGAAACAACAAGATGTTGCTTGCTCGCTCTTTCCACCTGCACTTAATTGAGATAAAAAGAATGCGTCGATGATCCATCATGAATCTGACATAACATTATGATGTGTCACAGACTACCTATGCTTTATGTGAAATATGAGATCTGTACATGATATCTCGACACAATTTTTTACAATTGGACCCCTGTAGACCTCAAATGACCTTTGACCTCTACTATAAACCAAAGACTTTTGAATTCAATGAGATATGCCCAAACACTAAATATAACTGTCAAACACTCCTTTTTTGAGATATGTCTCTGAGAAGTTCATGTGATCCTATTCACCTCATATAACCGTTAACCTTCACCAGACAATGGAATTCTTGTATGCACAATGAGATACACACCTTAGTAGGAGATCTGTCCGAGCATCCCTTCTTAAAATATTGCTTACAAAGTTTTCACTTTTGACCACTGTTGACCTCAAATGACCTTTGACCTCTACTTAAATCCATAGGGTTATTGTACTAAATGTGGTATACCACGTAGGAGATTTGTCCAAGCTTTCTTTCTTAAGATATTTGTTTACAGGGTTTTCATAATTTGATCCTTGTTGACCTCAAATGACCTTTGACCTGCACCAAAATCACTAGGGATCTTGTACCCAATGGGGTACACCTACATACCAAATATGAGTGTTTACATGATTCACAATTTGTCCCTAGTTGACTTCAAATTACCTTTGACTTCTACTAAAATCAATATGGATCCTGTACTTAACGTGGTACACATACAGTACATACCAAATATGAAATCTGTCCAAGCTTCCTTACTGAGATATCACGGTTACAACCTAAGAATCACAAACACACACCCTAAAACACACAGACATACCCATTTAGGAAGCCGATCGGGGACATGAACTTTTCCTCACATAAACAGGGATATCCCGACTTAGCAAATGATGTCCCCACTTAGTGGTATTTAGTCTTTCATGTATCCCCAATTCACGCCAGAAACAGGATTGTTATGTATATTGCTTACATACATACACCCCTATACACAGGTATAGATCCATAAAATAGGTAGTTGGGGAAAAAGTAAGATTGACCAATGAAGTTGAGGGCTCATATCTGATACCCCAATTTGCATTATGTTAAAATATCCAGAAACTGGGATATCCCCCTTTTTTTGGCATAACCTCGGTTGCAAGCTTGAAGTCCCTGTGTGTGTCCCTGTTCAACGCCCTAAACAAACCCCCTTACACACATACATACATACATACATACATACATACATACATACATACACACACCCATACATACATACATACATGCATGCATGCATACCTACCTACATACATACATACACACACAGTGTGCATGCACACATACATACATACATACATACATACATACATACATACATACATACATACATACATACATACATACATACATACATACATACATACATACATACATACATACATACATACATACACTGTCACATGATTACAAAGGTTACGATTTCATCAAAACCAAAAGCAAATTTCTTCAAGAAATGAGCTGAAGTGCAGAACATAAATTTTGCAACCTTGGTCCTGAAGCTCTATTATCCCAGGACAATGGTTGCCACATGGAGAGACTATATTCCCCAAAGGAAGTTTTTTCAGAAACCCATTATCCCTTATCCACCTCTGTTGAACAGCCACTTAAAAAGCAAAAGTAAGGGTCACACAAAAACAAAAGAAAGGTGAGTGAACATTGAAATGAGCTTTCCCAATGTAGAAATGCATGACACTCTACACAATGAATCTACAAAGAAATGAGGCATATGTGTCATTCTGTTCTTGTGTTTTTCCACATACTGTGAGAACAGTATGGGGTGATTTACCACAGTAAAGACACAAATAATCAAGATAAAACCTAGTGAAGTGTTACCAAATTTGTCATCCCGCTTTCAAGAATTTCACAACGTAACCCAAAATTGATCTCAAATGACCTTTGAGCTTCACCAAAATCAATACCGTTCTTGTAGTGTTCTTGACCTGTCGTGTTTACATGGCTTTGACAATTTGACCCATTGACCCAAAAAGACCTTTGACCTCAATCAACAACAATAGGGTTATTGCACTCAGTGTGATACACTACGAGATCAAATTTCAGATATGTTTAATCTTCGCTTTCTCACACATTGTGTTTAAAAGGTTTTCAAAACGTGACCAAGAAAATTTCTCTGGATAATTGAGTCTTTATTATGATTTGCTCATAGACACCTGCAGGACAGGTGAACATTTTCCACCCTCTTCACGACAGCATTTTCACATTGAGTCATACACAAGCATTCCTAAAATCAGTGTGGCTGGGACAATCATGTTGATCTCAAATAAAAATAATTGGTTAGCTGAGCTTGATCCAGAAGTTGAGAGATTGTGATATAGTGATGTGCTGTAATGCATGACGGTGACAGCCTCCATAGTGCAGGTAGTATTTAAAATTGTTAGATTGCATTTGAGAAATGCAGTAAAAAGTTTTATGGTGTTTACCCTGGTTTCGAACAGCCCGATCAATTTTATTTTTGAAGAAACTCTTAAACATTACTACTTTTTTCGTATTACGACCACAATAAACTGTACTACACCTTTTCATCTTTTTTCGATTCTATAGGTTAATTCCTTGCAGTTCAGTACTCTTGAGAGAGATACAACTGGCCTGCACTACACTAACAACCAAATTTGCAACTCTCAATTTACTATCTCTGGGTTTTTAGCACTTTTTTTACAGTTTTGACCCTTTTAGATAGGTTTTAATCAGGTATTTGCCGATGTCCTAGCAAGAAACTAGTTTTGAAGGGCATGTCAAACCCTGCTTGTAAGCTTAATGTGCAACTGGAAATTCTAAAATGATATACAAATGCAATCTGTAGGAAGGATCTGCTTGACGTACATCAGGCAGTTTAGAGATATTCTACATTATTAAGAGAAATTGGTTCCGGGACAACTCTCCCAGGAGAAATTTTCAAGGGAAAATTCCCACTCAAACATTCACATCTAGGACAATTTCCCCTTGGACAATTCTCACCCATCCTTAACTTTGCCATGAAACTTTCCCTGAAGGAATTTGCACGAGGGAGTTGTCTAAGGGGGAATTTTCCGGCTTGGGAATTCTCCGGGTTGGAAATTGTCCTGGGGCTCGTCCAAGGGAGGGTTTCTGATCGGAAATTGTGCTGGAGAGAATTGCCTGAGAGGACTTGTACACCAGGTCGGAGAGAAATCAAAACATGCTCAGTACTAACTTTATTGAACATTACGTT